>SKCR01017063.1:0-408304 GCA_019454045.1 Zanthoxylum bungeanum | reverse complement strand
TGACCCAACCCGACCCGTGAACACCCTATTAGTACCTATCGAGGCAGATCAAAACAACTATCGTGATCATTTACACTACAACATTATCGTGATCATAAACACATATTTTTTACTTGTCTGATGAAGACTCACACCCCAATAATCGCCAGCCTCAAGCCATGGTTTCTGTTTATTGTCATGGATAGCTCTGATCTTCATTGAACTGAAACATGCATGTCATTTGATAATATAGAAAACACTTTCTGAGGCATCTTAGATGATATATCAAGATCACTACTAGTCTACTACAAATGATTCATAAATCCAGAAATCAAGTAAAGAAGTTCCGACAAACTTTGATTCATGTTATCTATCATCACATTTAGAACTGGCTTTCCATAAACATTACAGACCAGTGCTTTCATAAATTCCATGTAGCGTCGACAGGAGCTCTGATGTCTTCTATTCTACTGCAACACAAAAACACCACAACCTCTGCTTGTATAACTGCAAAAGACAGAGAGTGGAAGGGAAGTTCATTAGTGACTTGTGATTAACAATCATAACATTAATATGACACCACTTTCTTCCATTTCGCAGATGTACGAGCAATTTTGCTAACAATAAGCATGCTTCGGCAGCACATATCACATGAACAAGTATGTGCAATACGTTATCTCATTCAATTACAATCCTGATCCAATTCAGAGGACAACAAACACGTGACAATGTAATAACTATTTATATGTTTCTTCCGGAAGTTTATCATACAAATTCCCACTCAGTCACCATTGAGTTAAAGGAAATCTCATGCTTAACCCATTTTGAGGTTGTAAGGGGGAAAATTTACATGGTGTACCCCTGGACAAGTCTTACATCTCATAAATTGGAAAGAAGATCATCTGTCTCAAATAGTAATTAGCCAATATTCAGCTTATGTAATTCAACATCAAACTACTCATACCAAACGTCATCAAAACTATAGCTGGAAATGGAATTTAAAGACTACAAGCACAACAGTGCTGGCTTACGAAGAGAATTTAATTGCAAGAATGCAAAATCCAATTAAAAATAAAATATTTTTTTTTACTAAGAATGCAAATGATATTACATTCTTTAAAACAAAACATTAAACAGAGTATCAAGACAATCTCAAGAAAGAAAATGCAATTCCAGAGAATTTCAATATTCAAGCAACTGAAATGCCGCTTCCTAGAGGAAAGAGAAGAGCTGAACCAAACACTGAATGACTCGGGCTTGCCTCTATCAGTGTCTGTGATCAGGTCAAATTGATGTCAAGCCAAAAAAACACAATCTATATTTTTACTCGGAACCAGCTCCTTCTAACAACTAAATAAACCTTAAAGGCAGTAAAGTGTCAATCTATTGCAAATTTCCATAGCTTCTAATCGCTTAAAAGTTATCAATAAGCAAAGTTGTGAAGGTCTAAAATGCGTAGATGATGTCAATGGAAAGCCATTCTTTGGAAAATGACGAAGATAATTGAGAGCCAAACTGTGGGAGAGAGAAGATTTCATTGCAAAGGAAACTCTTTTTCCAAGCAGATGACATGGTTTATGGTTCTTTGTTAGGAAATGAGCCCAGCTGACCAGGCTAAAGTGTTCATTCCTGCCATGTTCTTCTAAAATCACTGCTCAAGTTTAGCTTGAGTTATACTACAGCCAGGAAACATCAATCAAGTGCAGTTTTGAGATAGCTTCATATGGCTGGGAACCAGTTAAGTTCAAGGACATTCAACACCAGTAAGCGAAGATGTGTCAATTTTTTTGTTGGTTTGTAACTGCAAATTTCGAAGTTTCTAATTGTTCAAAAGTCAAAAAACTAACTGACGCAACAGATCAGATTTATAGTCGAGGAGGCAACAAGTAAAAGGGATTAACTGTTACCAATTTTTGTTGATGCCTATGTGAATGACTGAATTCTCCAACTGGCATTTGATCACTAAATGATGAAAATTAGGAAACTGACCAGACTTTTTGACTATTTTTCACAGCCTTAATTGATGGGTGAAAATGGTGCATCTTTTTCATTGACATTATTGATTCACCAACTTCAGTCAGCAGAATCCACAAAACAATTCTATGATTTTTAACCAGCACTATAATTCCTCTCAGATAAATTGTGGGCCGCAAAAACTCCCCATTCCAGAAGCGGCTCCCACAGTATAACGATTACAAGGGAATTTCAACAAGCTTATTTGTTTCTTTGCATAGAAACTTGTCACAGTCTAGTTACCAAACCCTGTCCTTTTTACACTTCCCATTTCCATATAACCATGAATCATGATATGATCATATTCAAGCCCGAAGTTAACTACAAAATAATCACATTTCTTAATATATGAATATCAGCTCATTTTAAAGGAAGAATGCAAACGGAATAGAAAGTATTTCGGCCATACAAACACAACCATAACAATCCAAATATGCATGCACTAGTCATTTCCAGAATTCACTAAAATATCATGCCAGCACTTCAATCATAACCCTAATTTTCAGAAAGTTAATAATATCACTCCCAAGAAAAATCCTAGAAACCCATATCCAGGATGCCGACATCATTCCCCCCTAAAAAAAAAAACACAGCTTTGTGTCTAAAGCTACTAAAAACTCAAAATTGACATACAATTTCAAACGACAAAAATTCAAAATTAAACCAAAAAGTTAGTACCTTTAAAACAAAATCACAACTTTACACCATACAAAAATCTAAAACAAACAAAATTACACGTACATTAGCCTTGAGCATCAACATTGCCAGCACTCCCATACGAGCCCTCTTCGCCTCCGGTAGCCGGTGTCTGCCAAACAGACTGCCAAGCCTGACTAGGCGGCTGCACATAAACTCCAGTGGGATCCACAGCCGGCGGGCCAATCATCAACACTCCGGCGGCAGCGGCAGCGGCAGCAGCAGCGTCCGTGGGGTGGCCGATTGGAGGATAATAAAAAGGAACCCCAGTAGCAGTGACCTCATCCTTAATCTCATCCCGAGGAACAATATCGACCAAGAAATCGAAGATATCGGTCCTGGTAATGGCGGCAGAGATGTCGTTTTTCTGGAGGGTCCTTCGTTTGTTTTCTTCGGCGTGGAGCCAGGAGCGAACGGTGAGTTCCAAGATGAACAACTCGCAGGCTTTGGCGAAAAGAATGGGGGCTTCGGCGGAGATCATGCGAACGTCCTCGTCGGCTTTCATGATTTTCTTGATGCGGGCGAGGGGGAGCTGGTGGTTCTTGAAATCGTTGGCTTGTTCGATTTCTTGGCGCTGGTAGGACCAGAACATTTGGAGCTGCTGCTGCTGCTGCTGTTCTTGGATGAGGGGGTGAAACGGCGCCGTTGCAGGCTGAGGTGGGTATGAGGAGGATTGGTTGTTGTTGTTGTTGTTGGTTTCCATTGGATTAATTAATTAATTAATTAATTAATAATAATAATAATAATAATATGGATTTGGGAATTGATTGATGATGATCGATGATTTGAGGATTTGGCTTGTAAAGTTTGAAAATGGATCACTGAAATGTCGACAGATTGTGTGTTTTTTTTTATCAATCAGATTTGGGGGATGCGTTTGTTTTCAGGGTCATAGAATCTGATGGATGGATGGATGGTTGGGATTTTATTTTATTTGAGAGTATTTTGATGGATGAAGTGCCACTTAGATTTATCAATTTCGATCTCATTACTTCATATATATATTTAGGATAAACAAATTATTTTGGTTTCGTTTTATTTTTTTTTTTTGACAAAAAAAAATATCTCGTTTCAGTCTCATCTCATTTGAAATTCCAAGATATTTTTTTGTCTCATTTGTCTTATTTACAAATCAAAACATAAAAATATGTATCGAATCCCGATCGATACAATATTTTATGTTTTTGTTCTATTTTATTTAGAGATCTCAAAAGGATAATTTAATTGATTTAACTTTTGTATCGTAAATAAGATGTCACATATTCAAATCATAAAGAATATATTTAATTTAAAATTTGAGTGAGGTAATATATAAAAATAGACTACTTACACCTTCCTTTAAAAAAATATTTAGAGTAATTTTCACATAACTCTCCTATAGTTAAGAGTTCTGGTTTGACAAAATAATGCAAGTCATAAATTATATGTTAAACTAACAAGTATTTGGATGATAGAAAATTCTGAATTTCAATTGAGATTTGAGATTTTGTACTATTTGATATAAGATTCAAGATAATTTTTTTTCCCGATTAAAAAGTTTGATTGAAATTTAAGATGACTATTTGTCACAAATAAAAAATCATGGCCAAAGGCCAACTTTTTATCTAAAAACATAAAGTCTTGATTGAGATTCAAAATCTCAAACCATTTATTCAAGATTCCCAATAAAAAAATTATTTCGATTCAAAAATTAATACAATATATGAAATAATTTAACATACAATTAAGATATGATCAGAGATGATACGTCTCAACTGATTGCGAACTCTACCTGATAGTTTACTCAACTAACTAATGCGTGACATTTGACATCTTAGAGATAAACTACATAAATGCATTCAAATGAAAGAAAAATGGATAAAGCACAAAAGTTAAATTTTGAAATTTAGTATCTACGAGAATGTTACATCATTTAACTAAAAATAATAATTATTGAGCAAAAAACAAGTTAATTAATTTATGTAATGTCAACAAAATAATCTTACACATATAGCCCATTAACTTCATTGTATTTGTCATGAACATTTTTGTTTTTTTCATAAGTAAATATATGATTTCTTATCATAATAACAAGGGTGAAGTATATTTTTAACACCCGAAATTTAACTTAAATTCGAAACTATTTCAAAATCTGAGAAATGTATATAATATTATACCTGAAAATATTCATTTCTATTACTAGCGTTAAACGGGAAAATGACATCATAATGGTGACGTCAAGTTTGGATTCGCTACTGGTTCGCACGCCGTCACATTTGTGTCAAGGTCTGTTTAGTGAATTGGAAGCTGGGTCGGGTCATTAGTGAATTTGGAGCAAGTCTTAGAACTAATAAGTCACATTGGCAGAGAAACTTTTGCATTTAGATTTGGTTTGCTGGGAACACTCATATTACCAAATAATCCTTTGAGAAAGTTTCCTATTTTTTTTTTTCTAACCAATATCAGGATGTGTTTGATTTTCTAAATGAATATATAATGCACTTACTAGTTTATATGTTGGGTCCCTTCTAATTAGGAAAATTTGCAGTCCATTCAAATTTATATAAATTTTTTAGAAAAATAATGTGCACTAGTCAAATGGTGATTTTCATTTGTATATTTTCGACGTTAAGATGGATCAAATAACACTTTCCATAACTTCGATGAAAAATGTGCTTCGCCCATTTTTAGTTTTTGTCTTTTTTATGGAGTTAAAATAGTAAAATTATATTTAAATTGAGTTTGAGAGTATATTGATCTTTTTACACGAAAACTTTAACCTAATTATCTTCTTTTACCGTTAAAGTAGAAAATGTAACACATTTATAAACTTAAGATGAACCGACAATATTTCTCAGGTTTTGGAGTAGTTTCGAACTTAAGTTAAATTTCGGGTAGAAAAACATATAATAATTTGTCATGCAGGAACCAAACACAGCTTGAAACAATTAATGTGGTGAACATTCAACAATGTCAACAAAATCAAGATGTAATCTGTGTAACAAAAAGAGAGGAAACTGGAAAACAACTGGAAGTAAGAGATACTTCGCTTTATAATTTATAAGATCGAAAAGACAAGATGTAATCTGTGTAACAAAAATCAAAAAACAATAACATGAATGTGTAGCTTTCAGGCCCATACATTTAACCAGAGCTGCAAAAGTAGTAGTTCTTCAAAAGGGTGGCCATAGAGTAGACTGTGGAGCTATGAAATTCCAAGCTCCAAACAGTTTTTCTAATACAAAAGATAGCTTTTACTGAGTTTGTGAAGAGGCGAAACCTATGGTTATTACTAACTTCAAAATATAACAACAATGGCAGAATTCCGAGTTAGTATTTCCTAAGTAACCTGTTTCTGTTGCCGTCTCCGTCGTTTATACACCGCCATCTTTTCTTTGCTTGCCTCCTTTCTCTCAACTATCTTATGGACATCTTTTGAAATACTTTCTTCCTCGATGATTTTGCTGCCATTCATCACTATCTCTTTCTCAGCATTTCGCTCGCCATCCAATGGATATACTTCTTTAATTTTTTCTGCAATCTCCATTTCCTCCAGCTGAGCATCTGTTAGAACTTGGAGAAGTTCCAAAGGTGTAGATGCAGGGTCAAGTTCCAAACAACCCTTAGGAGAATTATGATCTTCTTGACCCGTGAGCAAGTAAGAAGGGACTTGGTGAGAGAATCGGAATATCTCTTCTCTGGGAATTGTCCTCCTTTTACTAAGCTCCAAATGTTGCCGAAATACAGTCTTGAAACCAGCAACTTTTACGAGAGGCACAACAGTGACACCTGTCTTCTCATTGTAATCTTCAAGGACTTCAACCATGTCATATTTGTGAATCACTTCATCTGGAGTATGCTCATTCCAATCGGCAACCCAATTCCTATAAAGAGCCCAAACCTCTCCCTTCCCAGGATATATTTGAATGGCCCCTCTTATGCCTTTGGCCCACCTAACCTTGTGTGAGAAAGAATTAAGAGATTTATAAACTTCATACTTGCTTCTCCAGAAATCCCCACTAGTCTTGGGAAAGCCAGAACCAACCCAATTTATTGGGGCGAGTTCACTGTTGCTTTTAGAATTAAGCCAACTGATTCGCAATTTGAATGGTTTCAATGAGATCACACTGTGAATCATAGCATAATATCGCGGCATCCCGTCATCCTCATCATAAGCAGCCCAAACCTGGTTTTCACCAAATGACATTTCAGTACGATCTCGATCAAAATCATGAAAATCTGGATCTGGAACATTCATTGATGTAAGATCAGCGTCCTTGTTATCAAACTCCATATGAGAATTGGCAGGAGAAGAGTTTTTGGTCAGAACACCATTCTTGGTATTTACAAACTCAGCATATTTGTTCGCACCAGCTTTCACATCATTCACAAGATCTTTTCGCCTTTCTTCCTTCTTATCTTTGATCTCCTTGCTCGAACTCTTCAATTCATTTGATGTTTTAGAAACAGCATTCTTGCTCCATTCATCAAGCTTCTTGTGAATCTCTTTCCTAGCCTTGTTCATCAACATATTCCGAATTTCTAGAGGTGACAACTCCCTATTACAGAAAGGTATTTGGTTTGCAGCAATTTTTACCCTCCCTGTTTCAGAACTACCATTCTCAGCTCCGGACACACAAACTCCTCCATTTCCAGTAAAGATTCGATTTGCCATCCCCCTTTCATTCACCATTTTTTCATCCTTGCTTCTCTTTTTCTTGAGCCTATCTACTTTTTTCGCTAAGCTGGCAACAGAACTAGAGGACCCATTAGACAAGCCATGACCACCTTTCTTAGGATCAAGATTTTTTGTTTGAATAGCATCCATACTCAAAAAAGCTGCTGCTGCTGCCTCCTCACGACCTCTCTTTAATTTCCCACGGGGTAGCCGAACCCCACATGCAGCTTCAGCAGCTGAGGAAAATGGTATTGCCGCACATTGGGCATTGCCAGATTTTGAAAATTGATCTGATCTATCACTCATAGCTGCAGCTGGTTTCCTCACCGGAGTGTGTGTGTTTCCTATCTCAGTACCCTGACCAGAATTCTGCTGTTTCATGTGGCTAGCCCGTGGAGTGTAGGAACTATTAGCATTTAAAGGCGGGGGAGTAGTCTCAACAGCCAAAAATGGTTGACGGCAGTGAGAACAAATAAGCTTGTGGTTGAGATAAGTTCTGAGGTACTCAAAATGCACTTTACAAGCATTGCAGGTAGTCCAAAAGGAATTCGGTTTAGGTCGAAAATGAGGAGGGGGGCATTTGGAAAAGATAGAATTCTTCTGATACCTCGAATTCAAATTATTACTGTTTGAGAAATAATGGAAACTTTTCTCACCAGTAGTATGAACAGCAGGTGAAAACATCACATTTGGACTTTCCCCATATCTACCGTTCCGCTTTTGGCCATAAGCAAGTCTCTTGCTTTTATCAGACAATAAACTCCAGGCTTCTGATACAATTTTGAAAGCGTCCTCTGCCCCTACTGATTTATTTTTATCAGGATGAAGAATTAGAGCAAGTTTTCTGTAATGCTTCCGGATTGTGTCGTCATCAGCCAGTGGATCCACACCAAGGACCCTGTACCAATCAACTACACCATCAACTCTTTTGCCAACAGAAATATGCACATCAAGTGTTGCCAACAATTGGGGAAGTCCATCGAGCTCAGGATACAACTTTTGAGCCTTCAATGCAATATTTTTTGCCCCGTCAAGATCCTTCTCCGCAAACTTCTTCTCTGCAAGCTCTTTGGCCCTGGTGGCCTCAGCTCTATTACAATCCATTTCCACTTTTGATTCCTATTGTAGTTTCTTCTGCTTATGTATAAGTGAGGATATCAACTAAAACCCAGCCAGATTAATTCCATATCAGCATCCCGATATTCTCGCAATCAATTATTAAAGCCCTAATATACCAAAATAATAAATGCATATAAGTAAACAACTGTAGCGAAGAAGGAATGAAGATACCAAACTTATCCCGGATATTACGGTCATGATTATTCATAAACAACTACAGATAATCCCTAATAACAACTACGATCAAAGAAGCACTACTGAATGCTCCTTGAGATCCATCAATTAAGTAATTTGCAACATCTCTTAATCTAATAATCTACCAAATGATGAAATTAAAAAAAAGGGGCAAACAGTTATAAATTCAACAAACTCGGGTAACAACATTAAAAATAAGCATAACAGATGACAACATATGAAGAAACAAAATTTATCCCGAATTTTACGGTCATGATTATCATTAACAACTATAGAAACCCATGATTTTCCCTAATCACAATTAAAATAAAAAAAGCAATATTTAATGCTCATTGAGATCCATCAATTCAATAATATGGTAACATCTCTTACTCTAAGAAGCTAACAAATGATAAAATTAAGAAAACGCGGGAAAGCATTTATGCAATTCAACAAACTCGAGTAACGAACTTTCAAAATAAGCGTAACATAGTAACATACTTGACAACATATGAAGAAACAAAATTTACCCAGAATATTACAGTCATCATTATTTATAAACAACTACAGACATCCATAATTTTCTCTAATAACAACTGTGATCAAACAAGCAGTATTAAATGCTCCTTGTAACATCTATTAATCTAAGAAGTAAGAACTTATCAAATGATGAAATTAAGAAAACGCGGGAAAACAAGAAGTTCATCAGCATTGTTCATCCCTAACCAACAACAACAATTATGAAACCAATCACTGGCAGGTGATAAAACAAACATCCGAATAGCCGGTTTGTTTTAAAACAAAAGCAATGGCATCAAATTTCTCAAAATCTCATAAAAAGTTGAAAAGGCATATGATTGGCAGACACATTTCAAGTTTTCTCTACTTTTACCTTGACTCCTGAGCAAAAAAACAAACAAACAAAATTCCAAATTCAAATTATAATCTTAGTCATCATACACTTCAAAAAAAACAATCAATCTGAATATATATAAAACATAACCCCATTCAAAATTGAAGAAAACAAATAAAAAACTAGAATTGAGCAAACACCCACTTCTCATATTAACTTGAATTTTTCAAAAAATATATATATAAATATATTCACACACACATATAAAATAACCCACATTCTTAACAACCAATGTTATATGAAACAAGGTATAAAAATTACATATGATATTTCAATAATTTTGATCAAAGCCCTGAAAAGGTCTAACAACAGTTAACAATTGAACAAAGTTGCAATAATAGATATGTAATAATAATAATAATAATAATAATAATAAAATTGAAAAGAAAAGAGAAAATTTAAGTTACCCATTTCAGTGAATTGATTCGAAAGATACGCCATTGCTGAATTGCCACTTCAATTATGATTTTCCGCTTTTTCCTTTTTTTATTATTATTATTATTTTTTTTTTTTTATTTTAATTTACCACCCAGGAAGGCAGGAACCCAAAGAAACTCCAAAAAGTAAAAAACCAGAATATTAAAAACCCAGATATCACAATATAAAAAACTATTTGTGGTTACTTTTATAACACCAGTTAAATATAAAAGGTAATACTTTTTTTTTTGAAAGAAGGTAGTAATTATATATGGATATTATTTATTTATAAGTAATTTATTTATTTATTTATTTTCACTTGATCTATTTTTTGGTTCCATGATAAAACCCTAACCATGGTTAATTTTTAACTCTAGCTAATGGAAATTGCAACATGGGCAGGTAAGGTTGTTTAAATATGGTGAATTTAATTTTTGGTAATTTCCGATGGACAAACATTTAATATTGTATATTTCAATAATTTAAATGTTAATATTTACATATATAGTTGAATTTGATAGTAATTTTGATTTATGTTAAAAAAATAATTGCGGTGTGCCTTTTTAATATTTTGATGGTAGAAAAAAACTAAAATTTTTAGTTTTTGTAAAACTCAATTTTTGAAAGAAATGACGGTTAAGCATCACAATTTCTTATCGTTAACAAACACTTAAAAACTGTATTTTGACCCAAACAAAATTTTATCATCATACGGCAAATCAAACCACAATACCAAACAAACCTATAGCAATTAGCAAATTGTGACAAAAAATGGAAGCTCTGAAAGCATATTAATTATATGTCTACTTCTGCTTATACAGCAGTGAATCTACAATTAGTTGTCAAATATAGAATTTGCTTTTAATGCATGCATGCATGTCTCAGTTCTTTTATGTATAGCGTCATTGATTCAATATTCTACACAAACTCGGCTCCACGCTGAATCCCGATCTATAAGAATTCATCCACACATTAACATTGTTCCTAATATGGTTTTGGATTCTCCAGATTTTGTTCAACAGTGAAAAACAAATTTTATACTTGAAGCAGTATCAGCAGATGGATCTCATTACCATATGTGCCTAGCTTATGTGGCTTAGCCAAAATTACAGCAGAAACAAGTTTAGGTGACCTGTTACAAGTGAGTTTTGGCAAGAGCATTTTAAAAAAGTGATAAATATGAAGTAAATGGGACTGATATTAACAGAAATGATCCAGGTTACATTGTGAACCAAACAATAGAACCATGATCCAGGTACACAGTGAACAAAACCTGCGGTTCTGCAAGAATCATAACTGTTTTTAACATTAATCAGTGCAGAAGGCTTCTGCTTTAAGTAAGATCTAGAGAAGGTTCTGATATACGCCGCCTTACCTTTGTTTTCTCACAAAGGGGCTATTTTCAAGGTTCAAATCCGTGACCAAGCGGATAGCAAGTTCATTAAAATTCTTCACACCTGTATATCTATTTAAAACAATCATTTGTTGCTTCTGTTATGACTCAGTTGTGTGAGATTCTGTAGAGTTGACTTGAGCATAAACACTCTTAGTCCTCCTATAAACAACAATCAAACTCAGCACCAATGCAATGATGTAAAGTCCTTCCATTATCCCGCAAGTGATAGTGCAGCATCTATAACGAGAATAAGTAAGAGTTTCCTCATTCTGAATAGGAATGGAAGAATATTCCCAGTAAATTGCCTGAGAAGGCCAGCTTCTTTCTCTGCATAGTAGTCATGTATACCACTGGACAATGACACCAATATTTGAGAACCAGCAGGATTTGCAAGTGTCAGAAAGTTGTGCATAGCACCAAAACACTCGAGCCAAATAGCTCTGAAGCTGCGGCTAACACAATTTCCCAGTGAGCACCATAACTGGCGAGTCATATCAACACAGTTGTAACATATATTTCACCAGGCCATCCCATGGCATAGGAAAGCACAGCGAAAGCCATTACAACCTGAACCATGTACAGCCATGGCTACTGGTCTTGGGTAGGCAAATTTTCTGATTTTTAAGGTAGTAAAGATAAATTCACACCAAGACCAAGTAAAGATTTCTAGTTAGCTGAAGTAACATCACTAAGAACTAGTCATAGTTATAAAAGAAAGAAGATTGCAACTTACAATGGCCTCTGGGAAGTAGCACCTCGAACACGACCCAGAAAGTTCCAAATGCTGATCATGGATACATAGACATTTGTATCGGCATACCCAAGAGATTGACAAATCTGACCCAGAGATTTAAAAACATTGTACTTTAATTTCAAACTTACTCTAAAGTTTCCAGAGATGACATAGCTATCTTAGCAAGTAAATTATTCTCTCAATGACCACTCAAAGTTTGCAAAGGGTGTGTTTTATAATGGATTGGAGGCAATGCCATATAGAATATTTTTTCATTGATCAAAATGAAATGTAATCTCTCAAATTAGAGAGATTCTAGACCTTTGATCAAAAGAGGACTGATTCAAAGGTCGAGGATCTTAAATTACAATATTTTAAAATTTCAATCAGAAGAACCCAGTTTTGATTTGCAGTAGTAGTAGCCAGTGAAAAAAAGTAGAATCTTCAAGCTCAAAGGTTTCTATTTAGGTTGCAAGGTCAAGCACAACAATTTACATAATTGACTCTTCTTACAAGCGTGAAACCTTCTTCTTACATCGACATCTTACAGTAACCTACTTATAAACCACTAAATAAACCAATCAAACTGTTCTAAAGAATAGAAACATCGACAGAGCAGTTCTGGTTGCATCTGTAGGCATTTAAAATGAAAAATTCAAAAGCAACCAAAATAGCTCTAGCAGAGTAGTGTTTCCCTTGATTTTATTGCATTTCACTTCACAAATATGACTTAAGAATGGAGACTTTCTAAAAAGTTGTGCCGATTGAATTCTAAAAGATTCTGTAGGATTAAACTAATTATGAATCGAGGATCTAGTAGTGAGCGATGACCTCATATCTACTATGGCAGATTCATCTGCTCCCAACTTGACTGCTTCTTTGCTTGCTCTGATGAACCGCGTCACAGCGCCCCTCACATACTCATGAGCTTCTTTTACTGTCATATTCTTGCCCATCTCATCTGGGAAGCTGCTCAAGAAATGGTCGCCGTTGAGAACAGCTGCTAATTGAACTATCTCACCCTGAAACTGGGATAGTCCTCCATCTTCTTTCGCTTCTGTCTTCCTCAAAGGCATCACATCTGGCAAGGTCACTGCAAAAAAAAATATAAGTGAAAAAAAAATGAATTTCTGTCTGTATCCATCAATCTTGAAAATGGCCATACATGGGGGAGTAAAGGACATGAGAACAATTTGCTCGAATCTTTAGTATCCTACTTATAATTGAATTTTCTTCTTGATTTTTTAGTTAACAAAGATGGTCAACAACTCAATATAATGCATTGTCCCCACCTAAGTTTGTGTGATCTATTGCCTTAATAATTTTATTCACAAATTACAACTTATTCCAAGTTGTGTATGATCCGCAAATCTTACATTGGCGACAAAAACCAGTAGTACCTGGACAATCTGTTCTGGGAGAAGATAACTCTCCAACAACTTCGTCGAATGTGCCAGCCCAAGCATCTCTGTAAGTCAGGAAGTTCGAGGAAAGATTGAACATTTTCTTTATAGTTGCAGGGATTGAAGAGTGCTCAAACTCGGAATTTGGAGTAGGTCCTTTCGGACCACTTATCACTGTAAAATCGCAGAGAACACACAAATACATATCAATACAATAGATAATGAAAATATGCACTAAAAGATATTATATAGTAGCTAAACTACGAAATCCCTCAACCTGTAATATCATACAAAGACTTTAACCAACCTGTCAAAATCAATTGATTTTAAACAATACACTAAGTATATTTGGCATGCAGATATAGAAAACCAACAGGACCATATCCTATATGATCTCAAAAGTCTAGGCCATTTGACAAAATGAAATTACTTGTAAAAGTAATTAACCTAATAAGACAGGAAAAACAAACGGCAATACATCATCAGCATAATAAAAATTGTGAGATTCACAAAACAATTCTGCTACCAAACTCCATAAACTAGGCAGAAAAAGATAACAGACGCAAAGTAAGTTAAGCTTACCAGTCCCTTTCTTGATCCAAGGAGACACCATGATTGTCGGCACGCGAACACCAAGCCTATCAAACTTGAAGAAAGAAGGAGCAGGGCCAGTGTTCCCATCTGGATTAGGAACATTAACATAAGGAGTCTCAACATGATCATAAAACCCACCATGCTCATCATAAGTAATGACCAAAAGAGTCTCATTCCATTGGGGACTTGCTCTCAATGTCTCATAAACCTCCTTAACAATCTTTTGCCCATCAGCAACATCATGAGAAGGATGATCATCATTAGCAGGAAATCCTTTAAGATCAAAATACCGCGGCTCGATTACAGTCAAGCTAGGCAAATTCCCTTTTCTAGCATCCCTCTTAAAATTCAAATCATACTGATGAAACTTAAAAACATACTTCAATTTCCTTAAATTCCTATAAAACAAAGTGGAGGGTATGGTTTGAAAATAAATACCAAAGTCGATACCATTCTCATTCAATGAATCAAAAATGGTCTTTTGAGGGTAACCTTGTGCAAGTAGCTTCTTGACATGGCTTGTTGAGCCATGAGAAGTAGCAGAGTAAACAAACAGCCTATTGGGTTGTGTGGGACCCGGAATTGAAGAGAACCATCTATCAAAGACAGCAAATTCTCTTACAAGAGAAGAATAAACAGGGACAGCCTCAGGGCTAAAACCTTTCATGACAGTTTCAGACAAATTTGGAGACATTGACAATGCCTGCTCAACAAAACCAGACATTGAAGGGATAATGCCAGAGCCGAATACCTGTTGCTCCACTGCCTCAAATGAATGACCCGGATCCGGATCCACAAACTCAGCATCATCAGTGAAACAAATGGTCTGTGACTGTGGACTCTTGGTTGAAACAGAGTTGCATTCATCACCTGTGACTCCATTGATTTTTAGGTTGACAGCTTTCTTCATCCAACCAAGCATGTGATCAAAAGATCTGTTTTCCATCACCAAAACCACTATAGTTTTAATGGGTGACTGCTGTTGTGCTTGTCCAAAAACACATGAAAGTATCACAACCAGCAACATAATGACTGAAAATGAAACTGGTGGCTTCATTTTGGAACCTTTCATGGTTTCTTCTTCTTGCTAGTAAGAAAGATTTGATTTTGAGCAAATGGGTATGCTTCTTTTGGCTTTATATTCACTATGGCTTATCTGGGTATATGCTTCTATAAGCAAATTATGGCAATGGGGGAATAAATTCACTGTACATAATGATTATGTACGTTTCCTTTTGATATTTTTGGAGAACCAACAAAAGAATTAAGCATATAAATGTACGTATATGAATGAGTACAGTGAAGTCCACATACTGGGAAAAGAGAAGCTTCTGGTTTTGATTCTGTGATCTTTCTTTATTGCCATGCTTGCTTTTTTTTTTTTATAAAGTAAAAAAGAACATAAGATTGAGAGTGACCTCTGTTTCACTCTTATCTCGCAGCTAAATTTGAATTAAACGTGGTCAAAAGATCCATCTCATTCGTACATTCTGTTTACTGAGGAAAGATTGTTTGTTGTGAGGTACCACTGTAATATCATGGACCACATTCATGATAATACCTTTTTAATCATTAGAATGTAGAGTAATTCTAATGTATTTAATATGTTTTTTTTTTTTTTTTGGATAACCGGGGTGTCCGGCCAGCTTACGCACACCTCGACTAATCCCCGGGATCTGTGCCACGTGCCCTCAGAAGTTCGCTGGCTTTTCACACCAGGGGGCATAGCCCCAAGGAAATGCATATAATGGGATTCGAACCTTGAACCTGAGATGGAGCAAACCACTCAAACCCAAAGTTTTTACCACTGAGACAACCCCTTGGGGTTTGTATTTAATATGTTGAGTTGTATTTAATATAATTATTATTTTTATTTAGTTGTTTTTTAGGGAAATTATTAATTATATACCCGATTTTTGCCACATCAATAAAAATAAACAAATTCTGAAGTGTATCGAAAAATATAGAAATCATCCACTTATTTTATATCATATATATACCCAATGTTTGACTTACGTTTCAATCATATACCCAAATTTAGTATAAATTTGATTCACTTTGCAATCTTTCGATGAACAAAGTTATAAGATTTGTACATTTTTTATAATGTGTTATTCTTTGAATATACGATTGATAATTTTTTTTTTTACTATTTTGAGGACACGTAGCAAAATATTATTGAGCTGTTATATAATAATACACCATTGTTGTATAGTAATTTTTTTCTTGAATGACATTGAGGGATGGGAGTAAATTTAAAATATGAATCCAGTGCTATTTTAGTTGTGTCGATCTTTTATACATCTAAGGACACGTGTATTTATAACCAAATTAAATAAAAATCTCTTTTTATTAGGCGATGTCGGTTGTACAAGTCATTTGACATTATTATGCTATAACTAGAATCATTATCTCATTAAGTTCAACATAACTCTTTTTTATGTTTATATTTACGGCAACTTGTATCTTCCTCAATTTAGTTTAACATATGACAAATTATTGCTCTCATTTTCTCGTTATAATACACATTATATGTGTTGACGGCTGATTTTGGTCTCATGACAATATTGAAATATTTACTCCTGTGACAATCCTCCCTCAATAGTGAATTTGTTCGGTTATGGGGGAACCAAAAGCAAACTTAGCAAAAGATAGATAAATACGCCAATCGACAAAGAGATTTAACGTGGTTCGGCGGATTAGATCCAACCTACGTCCACGGACACAAATCGAATGATACTTTTATTACTGAGATATGCTTTTCTGATATCTCTCGTGTTTACAAGTATGATGGTAATGATATTTTTTCTTCCCTTACTTACACTTTCCCCTTCTATTTATAATAGTGAAGAAATCAGATTCATTTTCTTATAAGGATATGATAACTTATCTCCTTATCCCATAAGAATATGATAACTTATCTCATTTATCCCATAAGAATATGATAACTTATCTCCTTACCCCATAAGAATATGATAACTTATCTCTTTATCCCATAAAAATAATGTGAGTTCCATTTTTATTGGCATGTGTCCGTGACAAAATAAGTTCAATTGATTGTTGTAATATGTCGTGAAGATCTTTGTGCAATTGGACTGGGTTTTTTTGGCTGCTGTGCATCAGACATGCGTTCGTGGTGCGTTCGTTTGCAGTGTTCGAACGAGTGGCGTTGGTGCTGCGTTCGTAATTGGGTTCGAACGTGTGGAGTTAGTGGCACGTTCTTTATTGGGTTCGAACGGGAATTCCAGAGAGCAAATGTTCGAGTCTCGTTCTTGTTGGGTTCGAACGAGATCATTCCAGAGAGTTCACGTTCGTTGTGCGTTCGATTGACGTTCGAACGAGTCTTCACAGAAAGGGCGCGTTCGTGTAGCGTTCTAGTAAGCGTTCGAACGCGACTGCGATCTGAACGCGTTTTTGTCCTGCAAAACCCTAGGTTTTCACCCTACCTATAAATATAACCCTTAGCCGCCATTCTCATTAGTTAAAGCATATTTCTCTTGAGCCAAATACTCTCAAAGCTTTCAACTCTCTTTGATTTCACCTTGAAGACTCTTTGAATCTTATGTCTTCTTTGTTAATGGTGAAATCCTTTATTTGATAAACCTTCAACACAACTTAACCCAAATTCCCTAATCCTTTAGAGTTCTTTAGGAGGAAGTTTGGTAGTCGGAGTTCCGACATCATTGGTGATATAATCTACTCAGAGACTTCAGAGGTTCTGAAGAAAACCGTGGGTCGCGGGCTTGAGGAGTTGCCTTGAGTTCTTGCAGTATAGAGGTACTTGAGTCGGTGGAATTGCCACCTTAGGTCTTGACCATCACTGTAAGTTTTTCTCGATATAGTGGATTGGGCTGGTAGCCGATATACCCGGAGTGGTTTTTTACTCGGAAGAGTTTTCCACTTCTTCACCAAAATTACTTGTGTTGATTTTGTGTGGTTTGATTATAATTACTGCTTTAATTATTGTATTGTTTTTTTACATTTGCAGCTTATTATTTTAGTTGGTTGGTTGAATTGTTAAATTGCCTGTTGCAATTCCATAGTAGCAGTAACAGGACTTGTCCTGCTTATTGTTTGTAATTCCGCATAGGGTCAGAACTTAGGATAACCCCGAATTTTCAATTGGTATCAGAGCCTGAACTCAATCCTTGACCCATTAGCTATGGAGCGTAGTCAACCCTTAAATTTCCGCCATTCTTTGATGGCACAGAATATATTTGCATTGGAAAGTTCGCATGAGAGCGTCCTTAAGTCCTTAGATGAGAGGGTCTGGATGACTGTTGAATACGGGTGGAAACCTCCCGTTGTTACTGTTGATGGGGTCACTTCCCCTAAAGACAAATTGACCTGGACCAAGGACGAATTTGATGCTAGCAATAGGAACAGCAAAGCTGTTAATGCCATACATGGTGCTGTCTGTTCTGCTGAGTTTAGGAGAATCTCAATGTGTGAGATAGCCAAGGATGCTTGGGACATCCTGCAGACTGTGCATGAGGGCATTGTCTGTTAAAAATAATAGACTCCAGGATTTAGCCACTAGGTTTGAGGTCGCCAAAATGAAAGACGATGAGACCTTTGATGAATTTTATGCTGAGATTAACGATATCGTTAACTCTAGTTTTAACCTAGGTGAGACTATACCTACGAATAGGATAGTTAGGAAAATCCTAAGATCCCTACCTGATAAGTTCCTACCCAAAATCACCGCCATCGAGGAAAGCAATGACCTCGATCAGCTTAATTTAGATGACTCGTAGGAAAGCTGCATGTTTATGAGAAAAATCTTCCTGGTTTTAGAGAGCCAAAAACGTTTGCGATGAAAATCGCTAAGGAAGTTGTGCATGATACGTCTGGTGATGGTGATACCATCACGGATCGTGACTTGGCCTTGTTTGCAAAGAAGTTTAAGAAATTTCTTAAACTTAAGAAGAGTGGCCATAGCAGTAATAGGGATAGGGAGGATAGGCCTAAAGAGAATAGGCATATCAGGAGTGAGTCTAGAGAGGATAGGGATAGTAGATCCCGTGGTGCCCAATGCTATGAATGTGAAGGATATGGGCACGTTAGATCTGTGTGTCCCACATATCTTAGGGCTAAAGGCAAGAAAGCCATGGCAGCATCTCCTAGTGATTCATAAGGTGGTTACTCTTCTAATGAGTCTCCTAAAGGCAAGAAAAATTTTATTGCCTTTACTGCTAGTGTGACTGGTGAGAGAGAGATTGTGGTTAATGATGATGATTCTGAAGTCTCTCTTGATGAGTCTGTAGATGAGGAAAGTCTTCAGGTAGCTTATGTTGAACTGTTTAATGAGAGTTTAGCTACTAAGAAGACTAACATAGAGGTCAATAAAAGGCTGAAAGCTGTTGAGCTAGAAAAGAATGAAGCTCAAGCCAAATTTGAGCAAAGCCTTTTGATGGTAGATGACCTGGAGGAGAGAAATAGAGGTCTAATTAATAGGGTCCAAATATTAGAAACTGAACTTGAAGATACTAGAACCCAATTGTCTGTATTTTCTAGTGAGAATAAAAATGTGGACCGTATGTTAGGAATTATTTCTGAGCCTAACTGTGAGAAGGCTTCTACTTCCAAAGCTGTGCCTGTAGCAGCTAAACATGACTTAGGCAAGAAACATGTTGAGTGTAGTCATGTTATTCCTCCATTTATTCCTCGTCCTATGACCCAACCTCGATCTAGAGGTATTGTGGGTAAACCTCGCTCTCATCCGAGGTTTGTGCCTGTGTGCCACCATTGTGGCAAGGCGGGACACATTAGGCCTAAGTGTTTCATATTGCACAAGCAAAAGAGAAGGACTAAAAGTGTGTCTCCTAGATTTGATTTATCAAATCTAATGTCTCAAGTTTCTGCACTAACCAAACAAGCTCAATTCTTGAGTGAGAAACTTGCTTTGTTGTCTGGGAACTCTCATGTGGAAGAGGCTCCTAGAAAGGTTTGGGTGAGGAAGCAAGATGATTTTCCATCTTCATCTGCGTGTCCTGATGGACATTTTGAGAGTACACTTCGGTGTAACTCTGCTTGAAAGATGCATTTTTATTTTCCCATTGCTTGTGTGTGCGTGTTGTTTTATGTTTTTACACGTTTATTTTGTTTTCACAGCATATGGGTGTGTGTGTGTCTTCTTTTTGTTTTATATCCCTTGGTATATAGGATGGAAACCCGGACATAAATTTCATAGCCGATTCCGAATGGACGGTAGTATGATCTGCACTCGGGATACAACTCCACGTATCATTGGATATTTTACAAGCCTGTTTGTGTCTTTATTTTTATTGTGCCTTAAAACTGAAAAATCAAAAAAAAAAATTTATATTTTTTGAAAAAGACCAAAAATATTTTTATGGCTTGTTAGAGCATGAAAAGCTTATGCATGTGATCCTGGTATGTAGGATATATGATTATGCATGTATGATATGCTTTTATTTTTCTTGATGCTCTATATACATGAGTGTGTGTGATAAAAACCTTTGGTATATCTGTGCTTGCACTTTCACATACACGTTTTTATTTTGTCAAGGCTTGGTCGCATGTATGAGTTTTTGGAATGGCAATCTAATTTCTTCCATGCTTTGTTTGCTTAATAGTGTGACCTTTGACTAGTTGACCTTGCTATCCCCTTGTAAAAGCAAAAAAAAAAAAAAAAAAAAAAATGAGACTCAAGTGCAAAAGAGCCAAAATGGCCAAATTCAAAAGATAAGGGCAAAAACCCTTCACTCGAAAGAGTTATTAAATATGAGCTCATGATATTTCTGGGGTAAATATTATAGCATGCAACCAATGTTGCTTATTTTCAGGTCCTAGTGGTGCGGGTTTGAACACCTATTTTGTGGACTTGGTTTGTTTAGAGATGGATTTCTTTGGCTGTGTCCAGCTCATAAAATAAGGTCTTAAGCCTTGATTCGTTATGCACTTTATTTTTCACGCAAGTGCTTTATATGCTTTGGTGTTTATGTCATATGCATAAGTGTTGTATTTAGCC
Organism: Zanthoxylum bungeanum; assembly: GCA_019454045.1. Classification (NCBI taxonomy): domain Eukaryota; kingdom Viridiplantae; phylum Streptophyta; class Magnoliopsida; order Sapindales; family Rutaceae; genus Zanthoxylum; species Zanthoxylum bungeanum. The sequence continues at coordinate 387,216 of SKCR01017063.1, read as the reverse complement.
TCTTTTAAAATGATGCATATTGTTTCATGTCATAAACAGCTGAATACTGACTGGGTATCATTGTATCAGCTTGAAATGCTGTTTCAGTCAGTTTTTGACAGGGATTTTATTTATCTCAGTATGTGCCTGTGTGTGCTTCATGTTATTGCATACCTATTTTTTTTCTTTCCTGTGCACCTTTCTGAGTTTTGGTTTGCTTCCCGTGTCTTATTTTGCTAACTTTATGTGCCTGTTAGTGAGGGGGTGTAGGGGAGTAATTCTGTTTGTTTATGCTCTTGCATGTGTTTTCTCCTGTTCTCCTGTTATTTTTCCTGTTTCTTTTACCCTTTGTCATTTCGTGACAAAAAGGGGGAGAGTAATATATTAAGGGGGAGAGCCTTAATATATAGGAGAGAGTCGTAGAATATCCTTTAGATATCTCCGATTTAAGGGGGAGTTAAGATTAAGGGGGAGAGGGATTTCTACTTGTACATGCATGAGATTTTTACCTGCTTTATGTTTTACTTGATTATCCCAATGCTTTTCACGGTATATTGTTGTTTGTGGATGTTTCAGGTAGCAGGTATGTTGCTGCGGTGGCATTCTTTCAAGACTACTTTGTTAGGTGTTAGATCGAGTCCATTTGTAATAAGTCACTGTTTTGATGGTTGACAGTTGACTATTTGTTTGGGTCTATTACCGTAGTCTTTGTATTAGGTAGTATTTGTCACGGAATGCCAAAGGGGGAGATTGTGAGTTCCATTTTTATTGGCATGTGTCCGTGACAAAATAAGTTCAATTGAGTTGTAATATGTCGTGAAGATCTTTGTGCAATTGGACTGGTTTTGGCTGCTGTGCATCAGACATGCGTTCGTGGTGCGTTCGTTGCAGTGTTCGAACGAGTGGCGTTGGTGCTGCGTTCGTAATTGGGTTCGAACGTGTGGAGTTAGTGGCACGTTCTTTATTGGGTTCGAACGGGAATTCCAGAGAGCAAATGTTCGAGTCTCGTTCTTGTTGGGTTCGAACGAGATCATTCCAGAGAGTTCACGTTCGTTGTGCGTTCGATTGACGTTCGAACGAGTCTTCACAGAAAGGGCGCGTTCGTGTAGCGTTCTAGTAAGCGTTCGAACGCGACTGCGATCTGAACGCGTTTTTGGCCTGCAAAACCCTAGGTTTTCACCCTACCTATAAATATAACCCTTAGCCGTCATTCTCATTAGTTAAAGCATATTTCTCTTGAGCCAAATACTCTCAAAGCTTTCAACTCTCTTTGATTTCACCTTGAAGACTCTTTGAATCTTATGTCTTCTTTGTTAATGGTGAAATCATTTCTTTGATAAACCTTCAACACAACTTAACCCAAATTCCCTAATCTTTTAGAGTTCTTTAGGAGGAAGTTTGGTAGTCGGAGTTCCGACATCATTGGTGATATAATCTACTCAGAGACTTCAGAGGTTCTGAAGAAAACCGTGGGTCGCGGGCTTGAGGAGTTGCCTTGAGTTCTTGCAGTATAGAGGTACTTGAGTCGGTGGAATTGCCACCTTAGGTCTTGACCATCGCTGTAAGTTTTTCTCGATATAGTGGATTGGGCTGGTAGCCGATATACCCGGAGTGGTTTTTTACTCGAAAGAGTTTTCCACTTCGTCACCAAAATTACTTGTGTTGATTTTGTGTGGTTTGATTATAATTACTGCTTTAATTATTGTTATTGTTTTTACATTTGCAGCTTATTATTTTAGTTGGTTGAATTGTTAAATTGCCTGTTGCAATTCCATAGTAGCAGTAACAGGACGTGTCCTGCTTATTGTTTGTAATTCCGCATAGGGTCAGAACTTAGAATAACCCCGAATTTTCAAATAAGATAACTTATCTCTGGAGTATATCTCGCTATCTGGTCGGTCTTTATGAGGTCGGTGATGAACACAAATATCATAGCTTCAATGAAACTTACAAATATTGGATTTTTTTTTAAATAAAATTTGCTAATTATGCCCATTTTCATATATTGAATTTTTATTTGAAGGCAATACAGTTTTCAATTAGCTGGTCACATTAAATGATTCAATAATATGCCGCAGAGATGTTTCTTGCAAGCTGGCAATTTTTAAATCATATTATAGTGTGAATAGAAATTTTTGATTAATTTGTTTCTTAAATTAATTATTGTATCAAGTTTCTATAACACTTTGTTTAAACTGTTGAAGCTATAGATTAACTAAGTTAGGGTTTGGTAGAGCGTCGGATGAGCGTTAATATTAGCGTTTCGACGTTCTATCAAATATTTACTTTAATGTTAACAAAATTATAATATTACAATATGAGTTTATTTTTTGACGTTAATTCATACTAACATTTGTTCCATAACTTTTAAATTAGTTTATACTCTCTACTAAATTCACCCTAGATATTGCCACACGACAATACTGCTTACCATATTTTTTGTACTTTTAAATTAATAAGATGAATAACAATGGGAAAAAATACCGCATCATTTTCTTGGTATCTAACTTATTCAATATAATTGTTGAAAAATGAATGGAATCATGGATTGCTGAAAATGGAAATAAAAGGAAAATGATGGGTTTATGATTAGTTTAATAGGTTAGCATTGCGAAATTTTAGAGCGCATTATAGATATCACGTTAGCCATATGATAACTAAATAATATTAAATAATGTATGTATTTGTGTTGAAAATTATATTAAAAAAATGTTAATTAACCGACGCATGTCATATCATCGTTGGTCAATTGCATTATCTTAATAGACCATATACTTCTCGTTAGTTTATATCCTAAATGCTTTCTTGTTTCTTGTTGTAAGTGAATGCAAGGAAAAGACCCGGAAATAACGAATAATGAAACAATTCATATATTGACATTTCGTGCTCATTTCCAAATTTCTGCTTTTTTATTCCCATCATCCGGTAACCACAGGATGATCCACAAGAAAGGTGGCAGGATTCGAACCTATGGCCGGCCCGACCCTGACCTGCTGGGTTGGGTGGCCGGGTCCCTCGTCGCCTCTGTACCCGAAACAGATGCGCTGCGCTACCCAGCGCTACACCTTGTCTCCCCTACCCCTCTTCTGGTTATGCCATTACCAATCCGGGTAACCCCCGGACCGCCCGGATCCCACGAGTGAATAGAAAGTTGGATCTACATTGGATCTCACCTGAATCGCCCCATGGCGCATGAGGATACAAAGGGATTGGGTACTAAACTCTGTCTGTGGTGAGTCGAGGCATATGATCCTAGGATCAGACTTCGCATGCTCTTCATTCAATCTGATCTTCTTTTCTGGTGTACTTGCTTTAAAGCACCTGGAATCGATGGTGTGACTGACTCCTCCTTAATAGTAGCTTCCAGTCAGAGAGGGTTTCATTGATCATCTTCGTCTTTTGCAGGCTCTCACCCCCTTTCCAAGATCTGATCTTGAACCTACATTCTATTAAATCTCAGGTACCTGTCTATGTTACCATCACTTGGTTGCTTCAGAATGTACTAAATCGTCAATACTTTCAAGCACGGACTTTAGCTCCGCCTTTACTTGAATTCTTTATCTAAATTGTATATTTAAAGCTTACTCGCTGCCCTACTATTGATGCTTCATCTGCCACTCTTCCATAAGCATGTGACTGAATCTTGGAATTGGGCAATCAGCAAGGAATGGGCTATCTAACTCACTCAAGGGATCGTTTGGATTGTTACAACCTCTAGCAGATGGTTCGAAATTGATTCTAAAAGAACCTATTTCACCGAGTAGTGCTAATTTCTCCCTTTTTAGAATGGCTCCAGTGGCTACATTTATGTTAAGTTTGGTCGCTCGGGCCGTTGTACCTTTTGATTATGGTATGGGGTTGCCATTTATTAATTGGGAAGGGAAGAAGTAGAAATCCCGGAAGAAAGTATACAAGAGGAATACTGGGTACCGCCACAGGAGGCAGAGTTGTCAATAATCATTCTTATGTGAGGGATTGATTATCAATACGATTTTTTTAGTCTTTTAACAAATATGTCCATTTTATAAAATAAGTATCCCTCACTAGAGATGGATTCTATGAATGAATAATATAATGGGTGTATCAATTAATTAATTATGAAATTTCTCGGATGTGAGACAACAAGCGACGTGATTCATGTTCAAAATTCCATAATCTAAGCCTAAGACTTAGGGGGACATGATATAATACAATATTAATAAACTATAAGTATGATTTAAGATCATAGATTATAAGAATAATAATGGGTTTATTATTTAGGATTAGTAGGAGTGCTTTCAAGTCGGAGATAAAGATTAGGCATGTGACAAACTAAATCAAACATTTGCCTATGCATTTATAGGTTTATATTAAATTTATCTGTATTATCTTAATCGTGTTTTTTTTATTTTATTATCAATTAGTATTCCACTCATTTTTTTTTTCTAATTTTTATATTTTTCTATCTCTCTCCTAGTATACCCATATTTATCCGTAAAATATTTTTATCTCAACAATTTAGCGGAGCCACACATAAATGAGTGGTATGCTCAATCATATATATTAGTGATAAATCTAGTTTGTAACAAGATAATTTTATTTTGTTCCATTAAAATGATAAATATTTATCATTTTTTATGAAAATTAAAATTACCTCATCAAATATTACGTCACTATTTTAATTTTTTTAAGTATATCGATACGGTTAAATAATTTTTTTTCTGTTGAAAACCGAAAGCAAGATTATTTATCATAAATTAATGGAAGACAAAATTATTATCAAAATAATATTGTTATTTTCTATTAAATCAATATCGTTTTGATGATAATTTTATCCCGTTTAACCCTATTATAATTTCCCTATTATTTCGAGAATTGAAAACAACTCTCTCAAAACAGAATTTTGAAGTGGGCCATCGGGAACCGACGACGAGAGCTGATGCGTGTAATCACATTGAAAACGGGCCGCCGACTTTGGCTGAGCTGTATCCTGTTTACGTTAATATGTTATAAATGTGTGGATCCGATGCTTATCCTGTTTACAGCAACATTTTTTTTCCCATCATGTTTTAATTTATTATTTAAATTAATTATCTTAATTTAAATAATAAATTAATATTAGTGTCATATTAATTACGGTATAAACCTTATATTTCAATTTTATAATTGTATCAACATGTGAAATTGTAATTGAAGGTGCGAAAAGTTTGAAATCTGTTACATTCAAGAACAGTGTGTCATATTGACAAGTGATTTTAGTTTCAGGAGTAATTTCGGGATAATACTCTCGGGATAATCTTCCAACCGTGAATTTGTTTGGTAATGGGGGGCCAAAAATAAATTTAGCAAAAGACGAATCAAACACAAAACCGATAAGAGGGTTTACGTGGTTCGGCGGAATGAATCCAACATACGTCCACGGGAACAAAGTAGAGTATTGGTTTTATTACCAAACCGAGTTCGACCGACCTCTTTTCAAAGGTGGTCAAATGTTACCGAGCTGTTTGTTTTTGTGGTATTTTACAAATAGTACTTGAGTGAGATTTTTGCTAACCGACCTATACAAATGAGATCACCCTTCCTTTATATACTAAAATAAATACGACACTATTCTCATATCTATATGACGTCAGCCACGTGGATTTCCGCTGATTGAGGGGCTCTCTGCCCCAACTACTGTTAGTGTCCTAGACATGCCCAAGGATCCTAAACATGATATGTGTGTGAATAAATCAAATGAAGTTGCGGAAATACTCACTTTGATCGGATGAGAAAAATTCAAAACTTTATTTGAAGATGAAGCTCCAAGCCTTGCATTTGAGTTCCAAACTCTTGGGTGAGTTTCCCTATCACTTTTCTTTGACTCCTTTAAGTGCTAGCTTGAACAAAAATTGAAGGAAAATTTTCTCCTCCAAGAAGACAACTTTCGGCCAAGAGAGGATGTGAGGGACAGAGTGAATAGTTTGTCTAACTAGTTACCAAACTTGTAAAAGTGTGTTTACTATTTGACTTCCGAAGTGCAATAAATATTGTCAACCACTTCCATCATCTTTTGACAAGTTGATGTAAGTTAGAGTGGGTCTCACCACTTTAAATTCCAAATTTAAGTTGGCTTGTACAACACACTTTGGGCCTGGTTCGTTTAATCCAACTAAACGAATTTTCCGTCGCTAAATAATTAAATCTAATTTAATTAAATAATAATGCCTCACAAAATTATTACGAAAGTCGCTTACGAATTAATTCCAAATTAATTCGTTCGCTTGAATTAAAATCCAATTTTAATTCCGTATTGAAATCCAACTTCAATTAATATATCTAATATATTATTTTAGCCTAAATTAAATAAATTAAATAGTAAAATCTAATTTAACTATTAAATTTACTTTGCCGATTAATTCCAAATTAATCGCGTTCTCTCTTCTACACGAATTAATCCCAGATTAATTCTTGACGTAATTAATCCCAGATTAATTTTCTCTCTCATAATTAATCCCAGATTAATTCTGTTCGAGTCAAATATCATCGGTGAATATTTGAGAAGCGACCCAAGAGATCCCTGGATATGTTGGCAGTAAATACGGTAATCGAACTATCTGAATACGTGCGTACCTGGTACCACGTTCTTACAGATTTACAAGACATGGTTGGCTTCTAGCAAAGCACCGTGCCTACCCAATTCTCCAGAAATATTTAACGAGGAATATATCATCTGTATCAGGAGTAGTATATAAAGTATTGCGTATTACGATCCAGTATCAGATGTCACATGCTAGGCCTAGGGCTGAAATTGTGTCTGCCCCGTACGAAGCATATATCAGATCATCAACAACTAGTCTCTGTAATCGGATAATCATGACCTTGTCATACTATCCCGATAGCTGCAGCATTTAAGAGTACTAGTTTTGTATCCTGCGTGATCATCATCTCCATATGACTGAAGTGATAATTCCATCTTGACATCACACCCAATACATTACGATTCTCAGTATACCCAGAAGAGGCGTACACAGAACCTGTTAAAGCTCCGGACGATCAAAACCAAAGTATACTGATTGTCACAAGTATTAGCGATGCAAGTCTCAGGTTAAGACCACATACACCTACCCTGATTCGGATTCCCATAGACACATAGTCATACTACCAATGGGATTCCGAGGGGTCTATCCAGAGCGAAGCTGTTCCCGATCCAACGGCTAATAGAACCTCCTATCACACTTGTATAAGTATCTAATACTTAAATATATGAGAACTATGCCGTTAAACTTCCATAACGCACACAAGTGTAATACTAGTCTATTCCGCATTATCGATGTCCAGTCTCGATAATACTACGACTAGAGATATTTAATGATTAAACCTTTCGTGGATTAATACTGTCTTCTATCTTATTAATCCGGTACTAATCATATGGACTTTTATCATTTATATATCCAAGTAATCCAATTACAAAATGATAAAAGAGCAATTTCTTTTGTCACATAGTTAATTTGTACAAGAACACAATGTTCTTTACAAATAGTGATGCTATGAGTCATAATTGTCTAACAACTACCTCGCCGAAAGCAAGCATGCCATCTAACTCCCCATCAAATCACTCTATTTTATACACTGCCACACTCAACAGTTATGATGACATCATGTAAAGATCTTTTAGGCGGTGGTACATGTCAGGGGGAAATGACCAAACGATTCCGGTTACACGTCGGGCGTCATGAGGATGACCAATCATTGCGCCAAACTACTCCAACTACTTCCGAACTGACCCAAAATATCCGAGCTCATTCTCCCGATCCAAGATGAGTGATAGGACTGAACCGAGCTACAAGGCTAAAATGGTCGGTCTCGGCTATGATGTTGTCGGTCTCTGAAATCTACATCATGTTATATCCTCAAGTCGGTAAAATCCAGGAAACCCGGGTCTGAACACCATGTCTGGTCGAAGAATGGCTGATATCCTCAGAACATTCGTCCTCCAAAAAGGGAGAAATTCCATATTTGCCCTTACCGTACTGTTCAAATACTTTGTCATAAAAAACACCATCTACATCTGTCCCTTAATTCTCTGTTTTAATGAGTGTACGAGTTGGTACTGGGAACTATGAATTCAGGGGAATGGTTGATCAACCGGGTGGTGATTGCCTCTTGGAGCCACAAAAAACCGCCTCGGCTATCACTCAGGTTGTTTATATCGTCTTCATGTGCTCGATCACTGAGGATTATGATGTCTATTCAGTCGGTGCTCGTGTCTTGAAGTGAAATGCCCCTTTTACCCCTCTGGTAGCCATCCATTGGAAACCATAAACCATAATTACCTCATAAATGCCTATCAAATCATTTTTAGGGTTTAATCCGGACGTGACACTTGTCGATCATCCACGACCCTCCCGCAAAAATCAAAACAATCAACCGTTCAAGGGGCAGCCGAAAGGCTTCCAATCTCAGTCGTTCATCATAATCTGAGTAGATGGAATTTGAAAGTGACACGCAGAGCACATCTGAGACCTCTCTCTTATCTAACGGCCAGAAATGCTCCGAGCTGTCTACAAAAACAGGTTACAACACACCTTTCTTTCTTTTACGAAAACTAGCACTTCCGAAGCGCAAATGACTTATTCCCCACTTGTCTAAGATCAGCAAGCTTCAAGACCGATCATACCAACTCTCAATACAAACTCTCGAATCAAGTAAGTCTTCTGTTTGACCTCATTCTTCTCAATTACTGAAGCTTTTCGTGATCATTTGCTGCTTATGAAAGCTCATGTATTCGTTCTCGCCTGCTCTTCATGTTCACTATCAGGTTTATGCCTATGTTCTACGTTGTAAATGTGTAGTGTGATTTGCAGGTTGGTTGGGTGGTGTAAGATGCATGTGTTTCTTGGTCGAATGATGGGTTGTGGGTTATGGTGTTTGATGTTCGGGTTTTATGGGTTTGTTATTTATCGTGTGTTTGGTTTGATGTTTTAGGGAGAGACTTACTATTTGTGGCCATTGCTAGGACTTTTAGAGACTTCTGGTGTGAATCCTCGGTTGCTAGAATAACCTTTTAGCGTGTGACTCCCCCAAACTGATTACTAACTGCCCTTCTCGGACCCTGCCATTGGTAGGAATGTCATACGTTGAATCATCATCAGCTCGGCCCCCAATCTCCCAACCTCCTCGTACTGAAGAGGCTTCCTCCAGCTCGGCCAGCTTGGAGGAATTAGATACCACTCCAACCCATTCTCAGGAAGAAAATGACACTTACCATCACCGAATTCCCCGGAAAAATCTTGAACCGGGTAAATTAGACTGGTCTTCCCTGGACATGGACCGTCCTTCAACTATCACGGAAGACGCTCTGAGCATACTCCTCCATCAATATGAGGTCCCCATAGACATAAAAATTGAGGTCCCGGGCCTTGCTGAATTCGCAAGTCGGCCCGAGTCTGGCTCTGTGGCTATTCTCCATTCCTTCTTCGAGTGTGGTATGCGGCTGCCCATCCAGTCCTATTTTGCGAGGATGCTTGCCTTGATGGAAGTTGCCCCCATCCAGCTGAATCTGAACATTTGGAGGATACTAGCTGGTCTCTACGTGATATGGCACCGAGCGGGCTTAGGCGAACCAACCTTTGTGGAGCTGCAAAGACTGTACAAATTGAAGGCCTACCTAAAATCTCATCACAATTGGTACTACCTTTCTTCTTACGCTGACGTACTTGCCCTCATCACAGATCTCCCTCAGACTAATAAGAACTTCAAAGACCACTTGTTCTGGGCCACGGGCGATTGGGGTCGATCTTGATCAACAGATTCCGTAAAGATAGACGTCTCTGACATCTTTTCGGTAGGAGGTGAGGACCTGAGCCCTTAATTTTTCAGTAAATTTCATGAAAAAATTACTAACTTCCCAAACCTTTTCAGCCTGCTGGAAGAATCCTCCCAAAGTCAGTCATGAGGTCTGGACCAAGATTAAGAAAGCCCGGAGTTTCTTCGGCTTCTGGAAGAGAATTGTCAACGACGCTGCTTTTCTAGAATTGGGCCTCATCCGGAACACACCTCCACATACTCTAGGATGATTAGGTAGTTATCGTCTGATCTTCTGAAAAATTTCATGTGCTCTTCTCGAATTTGAATGAAGTTTCCCCACTCAGAAACTGACCATACTTTCTATCTTGTATTTTGCAGGAATGACGAAGCCGGGCAAGGTCATGGGGCAGATTGAGAGTATGGCCAAGAAGACCGGTCATGGTGAAACTGGAAGTTCTCGACGGCGACTGACCACTTCGATTCCTCCTGAGGCTAAGGGAAAAGCCAAACTACTTGCTCATCCAGTGGCACCTCCTCAACCTCCTCTCACACCAGCTGCTCCGAGCCCAACAGTCTAACCGTCCCCTGATTCATCCAGACCTACAAGGAAACACCGCCGTCTGTTCGGTGAAGAGGTAGTCGAGCTTGAAGAGGAAGAAGAAAAAGAACCCCCGCCAAGAAGGCTGTCACCCGGAAGGAGAAGAATACTGCTGAGGTTCCCTCCAAGATCAGGAATGGCAGAGTGGTGTTGGGGGTGAATGACCTCAATGAGAAGATCCATGATGCAGTAGCCCATCTGGTACCCGTATTCAACTTACTGGCGATGCGATCCCTCCCGAGAAGATTCCAAAATATGAGGACATCTCCCCCGAGGAGGTAATCTCCAAGTTTTCTGCCCAAATCCTCAAGGTAAACATTCTTCCCTATTTCCGTTCTTCATTTTTACTTTGGCGAATTCTAACCCTTTATTTCTCTCTTGCAGATGGATTACATGATGGCTCAGAACACAAACCTGCTGATGAGCCTACTGTCCAAGGGGGGTCAAGTGCAAAGGCTCCAATCTCAGATTACAGAGCGGGATGCCGAACTGGCCAGAAAGGAGAAAGAGAACCAAAGGCTGAAATAGGCCGCGGCCGAGGCCATCGCACTGATTGATTCCCTTCGCAATGACTCCGTCGTTACAAAGAGAAAAATGAATGCCACCAAGGATGAAGCTAAACATCTGAGGTGGGAGACCGCAAGCTTGGATTCCAAACTCAAAGAGACAATCAAGGAAATGGATTAGGCTCGGGATGACCTGAAAAACCAAAAGGCCAAGCTGGAAGAGGATCTGGAGGACGCCAAGCTTGAAGGGATCGAGGACTGCACGAAGATCATCCCGATGTTGGTGCCCGGGGTGGACATAGAACCTGTCCACGTTGTCATCAAATACTGCAGGGGGAGCTCTCAGAGGACGAAGCTCTTGCAATACTCGCCCCTCCTCCAAAGTAGATTCAATACCCGGAGCTTATTACTGCAGTGCCCATGTCCCCAGTTCCTGAGGAGTTATAGCCTGAGGCCCCTGTCCTCGCGCCCGAAATGCGTGCAGTAGAAGTCGAAGCTTATTTTTCCATCCAAATTGAGACCGAGATCCCTTCTCTTGAGCCTGAGCCAGAGATTCTGCCCCTGCACCCGATCAAGTTGAACAAATTGCCCCTGTGCGGGCTGAGGAATGAGGGTGACCCCAAGGGGGCCCTGTGTAACAAACAATACATTTTTTTTTTGTAATAACATTCACACTTCCCCTTCTTGCTTCTCAATATATGTTTTACTTCATGCCTTCCATACTTAGCATAAGTTCTACTTTTAATTTGCTAACTCATTCTTCATACTCTGACGGTGAGAAGAAGTTCTGACCCCGATCAATTTGAATCCGGCCATAGGGGAGATACTTCGACCTCATGCCGATAATCCACTCGGTGAGACATAACCCGACCCCGAGCTAGCAGTACACGGTTCCGAGGGAATGTCACCTCCCCAGACCAATTGAAAACCAGCCATGTGGGAGATGCTTTGACCCCATGCGGATGATATTCCACTCAGTGAGACATAACCCGACCCCGAGCTAGCAGTACACGGTTCCGAGGGAATGTCACCTCCCTGGACATATTGAGAGCCGGCCATAGGGGAGATGCTCCGACCCCATGTCGATGATAATCCACTCAGTGAGACGTAACCCAACCCCGAGGTAGCAGTACATTTGGCTATGAGGGAATGTCACCTCCTCAGACCAATTGAGAGTTGGCCATGTGGGAGATGCTCCGACCCCATGCCGATGATAATCCACTCTGTTGGACAGTTATGACCCATAGCGTCACTATTTTGTGAATGATATTGTATTATTGTACAAAATTAACTATGTAGTAATGAAATTGCCTCTTTTACCGTTTAGTAATTTATTTACTTTGATATATTAATGGTAAAAGTCCATATGATTAGTTCCGGATTGAGATGATATGAGACAGTATCAATCCATAAAGGTTTAATCATTAAATATCCCTAGTCGTAGTATTATCGAGATCAGACATCGATAATGCGGAATAGACTAGTATCGCACTTGTGCGCATTGTGAGGGCACAATGGCATAGTTCTCATATATTTAAGTATAGGATACTTATGCAAGTGCGGTAGGAGGTTGTGTTTTACCGATGGTACGGAAAACAGCTTCGCTCTGGATAGACCCCGCGGAATCCCATTGGTAGTATGTCTATGTGTCTATGGGAGTCCGCGTCAGGGTAGGTGTATATGGTCTTAACCTGAGACTTACACCGCTAGTACTTGCGACAATCTGTAGACTTTAGTTTTGGTCGTCCAGGACTTTAACAGGTTCTGTGTACGCCTCTTCTGGGTTTATTGAGAATCGTAGTGTATTGGGTGTGATGTCAAGATGGAAGTATCACTCTAGATATATGGAGATGATGATCGCGTAGGGATACAGAACTGGTTCTCTATAAGTGTTGCAACCATCGGGATAATATGACTAGGTCAGGATTATCCGAATCAAAGAGACTAGTTGCTTGATATCCGATATATGCTTCGTATGGGGCAGACACTTCTCCAGCCCCAAGCCTAGCATGTGATCATCAGATACTGGATCGCGATACGCAATACTACGTATACTACGCCTGACATAGATTATATATTCCAGTAAGAATATTTCTGGAGAATTGGGTAGGCACGGTGCTTTGCTAGAAGCCAACCATGTCTTGTAAATCGGTTAGCACGTGGTACGAGGTACGCACTTAATCGGATAGTCTGATAACCAGATTTACTGCCAACATATCCAGAGGTCTCTTGGGTCGCTTCCCAAAGATTCACCGATGATAGTTGACTTAAATTAATCTGGGATTAATATAGAGAGCGAGAGAAAATTAATCTGGGATTAATTAGGGCTTTATTTAATCCGGGATTAAATGTGTTCAGTAGAGAGAGAACCCGATTAATTTGGAATTAATCGGTAAAATAAATTTAATAGTTAAATTTGATTTTTCTATTTAATTTATTTAAATGGGCTAAAATTAATATATCAGATATATTAATACGAATTGGATTTCGTTACGAAATTAAAGTCGGACTTTAATACGAACGAACGAGTTAATTTAGAATTAATTCTTAAATGACGATCGTAATATATTTACGAGGCATCGATATTTAATTAAATTAGATTTGATTATTTAACGACGGAAGTTCGTTTAATCTGATTAAACGGAACCGAGCCGCGGCAAATGTTCGTAGAGATATTTGAATTTTGAATTCAAATATGTGGGGCCCACTTCACATGTGTGGTAGGTGGTGGTAGTTGGCATTTATGCCAAGCCACCAACCACTCAACCACCTTGTTTTACTTTTTGTAATTTTGAATTCAAATATGTGGGGCCTACTTCACATGTGTGGTAGGTGGTGGTAGTTGGCATTTATGCCAAGCCACCAACCACTCAACCACCTTGTTTTACTTTTTGTAAACCATTTACCAAACCTACCAAGTTTAGGGTAAAAAGGGTGAAATAGTTTTACCTAAAGGTGAATAACAAAAAGGAAATTCTCTACACTTGTTACACAACACTATTCATAAGATGAAAATTGAAAAACCCTAGAGTACTCCCTAGGGCTTGGCCGAATTCCTCAAGCTTCTCCTCTCTTAGATTTGTTTCAAATCAACTAAAAGCTAGCACTTTGGAAGTTGACAAAGGTGATAGGGAAACTACTCAATAGCTTGGAATCATCAAAAGGGAAACTACTCAAAAGCTTGGAATCATCAAAAGCTTGGAATCATCAAAAGGTTGGAACTTGGAGTTCATCCTCTCAAAAGTTTTAAAGCTCTATCCACTCATTGTAAGTTTATTCCGCACCTTATAATGATCATATGAAATGTTTTTCATGCTTATTAGATCCTATGAATGTTCTAGGAACACTAACACACTCGGTGGGACGTAACCCGACCCCGAGGTAGCAGTACAATTGGCTTCGAGGGAATGTCACATCCCCGGACTAATTGAGAGCCGGCCATGAGGGAGATGCTCCGACCCCATGCCGATGATAATCTACTCGGTGGAACATAACCCGACCCCGATGTAGCAGTACACGATTCCGAGGTAATGTCACCTCCCCGGACCAATGAGAGCCGACCATGAGAGAGATGCTTCGACCCCATGTCGATGATAATCCATTCGGTGGGACAAAACCCAACCCCGAGCTAGCAGTACACAATTCTGAGGGAATGTCACCTCCCCGGACCAATTGAGAGCGGCCATGGGGGAGATGCTCCGACCCCAAGCTGATGATAATCCACTCGGTGGGAAGTAACCTGACCCTGAGGTAGCAATACACTTGGCTCCGAGGGAATGTCACCTCCTCGAACCAATTGAGAGTCGGCCATGGGGGAGATGCTCCGACCCCATGCCGATGATAATCTACTCGGTGGGACATAACCCGACCCCGAGCTAGAAGTACATGGTTCCGAGGGAATGTCACCTCCCCGGACCAATTGAGAGCCGACCATGGGGGAGATGCTCCGACCCCATGCCAATGATAATCCACTCGGTGGGACCTGACCCGACCCCGAGGTAGCAGTACACTTGGCTCCGAAGGAATGTCACCTCCCCGGACCAATTGAGAGTCGGCCTTGGGGGAGATGCTCCGACCCCATGCCGATGATAATCCACTCGGTGGGACATAACCCGACCTCGAGCTAGCAGTGCATGGTTCGGAGAGAATGTCACCTCCCCAGACCAATTGAGAGCCGGCCATGAGGGAGATGCTTCGACCCCATGCCGATGATAATCCACTCGGTGGGATGTAACCTGACTCCGAGGTAGCAGAACTAATGGCCTCAGTGAAACGAATACAGCCCCGAGCCGGTGGAACAAATGGCCTCGGCGGAATGAATGTAGCCTCGAGCCAGTGGAATAAATGGCCTCGACAGAATGAATGCAGACTCGAACCAGTGGAATAAATAGCCTCGACGGAACGAATGCAGCCCCGAGCCACTGGAACAAATGGCCTCGGCGGAACGAATACGATCCCGAGCTAGTGGAATAAATGGCCTCGGAGGAATGAATGCAGCCCCAAGCCAGTGGAACAATTGAGACTTAATCGCGAGAGAAAAAATTCAACCTCCGAGGCTCCGTGGTTCCCGGCGCAGTCGTCCCCTTGCCGGGCATCAACCAAAAATAAAAAATAGAAACAAGACAAAGTTAGTACAACGAAGGTGACTTAACACATACTCCATACAGACTCGAAAAGATAACAACTCAGGTGCCCCGAGGCAGCGTCCTGCCTGATGCCTCTCAAAAAAATAATTCTGAACCTTACAATTCAGCATCCCAGCTCGCCGGGCTACGGATCGGTGAGCAGTCAAAGTCATGAACCTGGGTCCATACTGGGCGGGTATGGAGTCTGTAAACGCTTTGGGGGTAGAAACCTCCCCATGCTATGCTTCTTCTAATCCGAGGCGGTTAGGCAGATTACTTACGGGGGAAGAAATATCCCCGTGTTCACCATCCCTTAAGGTTGCAGGAGTCACAGAGGCACTAGGGCCTTCCCTGCGCTGTGCACCTGGTGTTTCTCAATGGGACTCACCTGCCAACTCACAGGGGCAAAAAACTCAATAGGTCCGGTTTACCCAAGGTCACAAAGGTCATGGAGGCCATTCGGCCGTCCCCATGTCTTGTGCCTGGTAGTTCTCAACGAGATTCACCAGTCAACTCACAGGGGCATAAACCTTAATGGGTCCGGTTTACCTAAGGTCATAAAGTAATGGAGGCCATTCAGCCGTCCCCATGCCGTGTGTCTGGTGGTTCTTAACAGGATCGGTCTAACAACTCACAGGGGCAGAAACCTCCCTAGGTCCGGCTTACCCGAGTCGTTCCTTAAAAATACGAGTAATGAGGTAGTAACGCCCCGGCCTCGGGGTTTGATAATGAAACCCGGGATTGGTGTGCCACAAGGGGTTCGCGCTTTTCCCACATATACTTCATCCCTTGATGCGTTCTAGATCCTCAAAGGTGAAAATACCTAGGTCGGAACACTTTCACCAGGGAGTTTGATAATGACTCATATGATTGGCGTGCCACGTGCTTGATGTCCTTCCCAGCTGCTGAACACCCCTTCACCCCGAGCATATCCCAGGAATATTTAACATGGCTTTCGCATTCAATTAATAAACAAGTAAAGTGGACAAGTTTTTAATTTAAAAGAGAAAATCTTATTCATATTCATGAGACCTACTGCAATTCTTACAACTCTTTGTGGGTCATTTTAAGAGAGGTTTTACAATGAGTTTTTTCTGATTCTTGTCTTGCAGTTCGATTACATTCTTCCATCTTTTACTTGATTATGAAATTCCCGACCATGTTAACAGGGTCCCTTTGTGCCGATCGCTCCATAAGCATCTCTGGATAATTCTGGAGCTCGATCAAGAACCCTTCCCATGATCTTTGGTGGTCCCCGTGAGATTTTTCTCATTTCCCCTCATTTGAGGTGACCACTGCATAGTATGCAGGAGGCACTCATAGAGACTAATCGTGTGCCCCCGGTATGCTGGTTCGCCTGCCGCTCCATATTGGCCATCTTGGCTGTGAAACCACAGATCTGGCAAGTCGAACCACTGTCACAACTTCTTTAAGACGAGCTTATTCATACGAAAGGGGTAACGTGCAGATTTTGCTAGCTCCAAGTGTTACATTATATTCTATGGTTCTGTCCTAATCAGTGACTTATTCCACCTATTTTACATTCAATTCTACAGCTCAATGAGGAGAGCTATTACTGTTCTAACTCTTTGGGCTTCCCTTCCCCCGTTCTTACTGCTATCGCCAACCTTCTTTCTTCATGTGATCTCCTTCCTCTTTCCACTCTGACCAGCCTCTGCTTGTTCATTTTCTCTTTCCTCCAGTCTTTCTTCCATTTTCTCTATCCACTCTGTTGTTGAACTTTCTGACGATATATGGTTCCCGTCTCCCTCCATTGTCTTACTACGAAAGATGATTTTTGCTCTCTCCCCACTGACGGCGCCAACTGTTGACGGGTGATTTTAGTTCCAGGGGCAATTTCAGGATAATGCTCCCGGGATAATCCTCCTCCAACCGTGAATTTGTTTGGTTATGGGGGGCCAAAAGCAAATTTAGCAAAAGACGAATCAAACACAAAACCGACAAGAGGGTTTACGTGGTTCGACGGAATGAATCAAACCTACGTCCACAGGAACAAAGTAGAGTATTGGTTTTATTACCAAATCGAGCTCGGCCAACCTCTTTTCAAGGGTGGTCAAATGTTACCGAGCTATTTGTTTTTGTGGTATTTTACAAATAGTACTTGAGTGGGATTTTTGCTAACCAACCTATACAAATGAAATTACCATTCCTTTATATACTAAGAGAAATACGACATTATTCCTATATCTCTATGACGTCAGCCACATGGATTCCAGCTTATTGACGGGCTCTCTGCCCCAACTGCCTCGCTGAAAGTAAGCATGCCATCTGACTCCCCATCAAATCACTCTGTTTTATACACTGCCACACTCAACAGTTATGATGACAGTCTGTAAAGATCTTTTATGCGGTGGTACATGTTAGGGGGAAATGACCAAATGGTCCCGGTTACGCATCGGGCGTCATGAGGACGGCCAATCATTGCGTCGAACTACTCCAACTACTTCCGAACTAACCCAAAATATCCGAGCTCATTCTACCAACCCAAGATGAATGTTAAGACTGAAATGAGCTACCGGGCTAAAGTGGAAATGATCATAGTTTCTATTGCGATTTCAGCCAAGGTTGAACCACAACCGCAACATCATGGACATGACTGGAAATGATCTTTGATATTTTTACCACCATTCAAGGATAAGAAAATGCTCATCTACAAAATCACTTTGGGGAAACTCGAAATTTATCTTTAGATATGTATTAAGTTCTGAATGAGTAGTGGTGGTATTAGTGGACTTAGATTTTTTACTTCGCTGCAGTAACCACCTTTACTGGCATAAAGCTTAGATTGTTCAGTTGGTGCATCTATACTAGGGGGGACAATTTGGGTTAGGATTCATTTATTCGTTCGATTCGATTCGCTTTAAAGTGAATACAGGGTTTGAAAAAATGGATTTGTTTCATAAATGGGTCAATTCGATTCGATTCGTTTATTAAACAAATCGAATATGAATTTAAACTCATTGATTCGTTTAAGATTTATTTTATTATTTACTTTTACTAGTTATTGTTAATTTTCAATTAAGATTCGAGAAATTAGGCTAACTACCATAGAAAAATAATATTGTCGATATTTGGTGAGGTGTATATATATATATATATGAAGAATTAATGTAAATAAATTATGGTAAATTATGTTACTGAATAATATCATAACTAAACGAATATTCGTATTCGATTCGTTTAATAAACGAATCAAATACGAATCATGATATTAGGATTCGTTTAATAAACGAATCCATCACATTTTGATTCGATTCGTTTATGATTCGATATAAATTTGATTCGTTGATTCGTTTTACCACCCATAATCCATACCTTGTCTAGTATCATCTATTTGAATATTACTTACATAATCATTGTATAAATCAATTAAGGTTCTCATAACATTATCAACAATTCAATAAACAATCATTGAACTATAAAATAATAAAGAATAATAATTTTGTAAAATATTTTCCAAATCTTCTACTTTAAACTTTAGATCCAAAATAAAAATAACAAGATAAAGTATAAATTTTCTATGTAATAACTATTCCATTTTTGTCTCATTGAGGAAACACATTTTTCAAAGTCATCGTTATTTGGACCATCAAAGTCAGTGAAAGTAAGATCATCAAAGACATCTTTGTTAGGATCAAATAATACCCCAACAATGTCAAGAATTGTAAGGAGAAAAATATTTGAAGTTGAATAATAAACACCACTTAAAACATTTGTGGCATTATTAAAATCTTTTAAAATATCTAAAAAAAATTAACAAACTTTACAATAACTGAGATATAAAACTACATCATATTGGTAGTGAGCAATAAATGAATATAATAAATTTTTTTATTCAAAACCTTCATTAAGTAAGAATTAAATAGAATTCCAACGAGTTGGACCATTACGACCGAATTTTTTTAGTCTAGCATTATTTTCCTTACAAAAATTACACCACTTGACGATGTGAAGTCGTTTCGCCGGAGCAGGTATATTGAGTGGTAGCTGATGAATACTAAAAATTACACATTTATTAAAAGAAAAATTAATCATTTTATACTTATAATTTCATTAATCCCCTTAATTTAGCACATTTATGAAATAATAATTAAATTCATGTTTTATATATTTTTATTATGATTTTTATTTTTTTATGTAGGTGAAATAATATTTTGGATGCACAACTAGAAAAATGGACGAGACATTTGGATTTTGGAGGCCAGAAACTTAAGAGGGCATTCCAACAGTGTACAATTTCGAAAATTCCAACTTTGCGTAATATTTGTATTATGGCCATAACTTTTTATTCCGATATCGGATTGAGGCCATTATAGTTTCAGATGAAAAAAGACATAAATATCTACAACTTTTCCGTTCACAAAATTTTCTATTTCTGAGGTTTTCAAGACCGAAATTGAAGAAAAATCCAAAATATGTTATATGTAATTAAAAGAAAAAAAATTAATTATGGTGGAGGGTTGTTATCCAACTTTCGGTGGATGCCCATCCACCTGCAATTGTTGACAATTGACCGGAGTAAACACACACGTATAACGCAAGCGCACATATCGTTCAAGTAGTATAAAAATATCGATCCCACGAGGACTTAATTCCTACTATTGTTATTAATTATTGAATCTATTTATTTACAAATATCTAATTAAAGGGAGAATGAAATTGATTGCTTGATTGATTTGGTTGATTGTAGATTTGCTAAATAAATAAATAAAAAGATAAAAGAAAATACTAAGGAAAATAACAAAAGACACAAAGATCTAAGGTTGTGAATCATTCTAATATCATTTAAAAGATGAATTGATTATTTTATGTTGTGTAATAAATCGGTTTACTAACCTGGAACACTAAATTATATAAAAGCCTCTTCCGATGGTTAACTACAAATACCCAGTTTAACCCAATTGAACCATATGTCTATGTCAACCAAATTATCTGGATTCATTAAGATTAAGTTCCAATTATGGCTACCCCCGCCCGACAGGTATATTCCTATCCTGTAAGGAAATCTATTAAAGGGTTATCTATCCTCAAGGAAGATCGTGGGCTATTAAGTCTAAGGCTGAAACCTAAAATCCCCATGTCTAGTTCATTTTAGATTTACCTATCAATCTTATTGGTGATCAGACAACAAGAAGCATTAAGCTTAAGACTTAATAAGTAAACCTTTAAATTACCCAAACTATAAAATAACCCCTTATAAACCGGTGATATTAGAATTCA
Organism: Zanthoxylum bungeanum; assembly: GCA_019454045.1. Classification (NCBI taxonomy): domain Eukaryota; kingdom Viridiplantae; phylum Streptophyta; class Magnoliopsida; order Sapindales; family Rutaceae; genus Zanthoxylum; species Zanthoxylum bungeanum. The sequence continues at coordinate 366,499 of SKCR01017063.1, read as the reverse complement.
TCACAACCCCAGATAACTAACAAATAACTAGGGTTAGTAACAACATAAAAGTAAAAGACATAAAGTAAAAGCTGAAAAATAAATTACAATAAAATAAAATGCTAAGGTAAAAGGAATTACATTTACTACTACTAATTTAGATATCTCCCATAAAATAATATATAAACTTGTGATTCTTTTTCCAACCAGCCATATAGGCGGTAACCTGATTAAGTCAAATTAAGTCCAACCAGCCATAAAGGCGGAATCAAAATTAAATTACCAACCGACCAATCTGGCGGTATCATTTATTAGTCAGGTTTAAACCAGATTAAAATGAATTACCAACCGACCAATCTGGCGGTATCCTTTATTAGTCAGGTTTTAAATAATGAATATATTATTTTTAAGGGAGATTAATCTAAATAGTAATAGTAAAAGAATTACCTTTCACCCTAGCTGGAGAAGTTACCTCCTCATGGTAAATAGTAAAAACTGTAAAAAGTAAAAATTAAATTACTATTATCACAAAATGTAATTAAAATTATTTACAAAACTAAAAATTAAAAAAACTAAAAAAAAACTAAAAACTAAAGAATCTAGAGAGAGAAACTATCTCTTTAGAAAGAATTTAAGAGAGAGGAAGGTGCACTGAAATCTGAAATCTCGAGCTCAATTTATAGGCGCGGATAAGGTCTGGGCGTCGCGACGCTGGCTTTTGTCGACGTAGCACGCTCTGGTTCGCCGGTTTGAAGATTTTGGATAAGCTGATAAGATGACACGTGGCGGAGTGGTTGGAACTCAATTATTGTGACACGTGGCGGCTTCTGATTGGTCGCTGAGATTCTTATCCGCCACGTGTCAGATAAGGATAGGATATCCAATAATTGATGCTGACGTGGCGATGACATGGCGGTGAGGTGGCGGTGACGTGGCGACACGTGGGAAAGAGACTGTCGGAACCGTATGATTGCGACACGTGTCACTTCATGATTGGCTGATGATGATGTGGCACGACACGTGGAAATGTTGACCTATTGACTTGCTGACGTGGCTGATGACATGGAGACACGTAGGATGACACGTGGCGATGATGACTGTCGGCACCGTAGGATGCTGACACGTGGCACGGCGCATGTTAGCAGATCGGCTGTGATGGTGACACGTGGCACGACGCATTTTAGCAAAGTCAAACTTTTCTCAGATTGTGATTTGTGGACCCGGCGCACGTTAGCAGGTCCGGCGCATGCTGGACGTCGCGGCGCGCAATGCTCCAGCGTCGCGACGCGCAAAAGATGAAAATATCCCTGTTGATGCATTTTTGTCCGTTTTTGCCCCAAATTACCTCCAATGCTTTCCAAACTTTATTTATCTGCAAAATAACACAAAACATATCAAAACGTTCACAAAACTCGAGAAACTATACAAAATATTAGGTCAAATGAGTGGGAAATAGTGATAGATTTACCACTCATCACACCCCCAAACCTAACATTTTGCTAGTCCTCGAGCAAAACATAAAATAAAATAACATGAAAATAAAATTAACTAAGCCACTTTCGTAGGGATCACGATTGCATTTAGCGTATGCAACAAGCCTTTAAACCCCTAGGTGTCCCTAGTGGATGAGTTGTAGTCTCGTGAGGGCTTACATCAATGATACCCACAAACATTTTAAAAAAAGTAAAAAGTTAGTAAAACTAATGCACACAAAAGCAAAAAGACAAGAGAAAAGAGAATAAAGATGTTAGTGACTAATCAAGTGAAACTTCTACTCCAAGTTACTAGTTGTTTTGTTTTATTCTAAATTATTGAATAAGTAAATTCTCTGATTATTTTTACCATTCTCCATATACACAGCCAACAAAATATTAAACAACTCATTTTTGCCCACAACAGTTATAAGTGCAGTTGATAAGAGAGTAATATTTTTGTCCTAAAGTTCTATCAGATTTCACATCTTTTTGCAGAAATGGAATAATTTTTCAGATTTTTCAGATTTTTTGTTTGATTTTTCTCTATTTTTTTTATTTATATACAATATCTTCCATCTATGTAGCGAGCTTTGGGTCGGTGGCTCCCAAACCAGTTGGCTTTAGGGCACCAGGTGTTAAGACACCCCTACGGACTTAATTACTCAGACTTCGGATATATATATTTTTGCAGCATCTTTGATCCATGTAACGAGCTTTGGGTCAGTGACTCCCAAACCAGTTGGTTTTAGGGCACTAGGTGTTAAAACACCCTTACAGACTTAATAACTCGGATCTCGGACGTTTTTTTTTTTTTACTCCATTGCTATTTGAGATGTTTCTTCCAATTAAACTATAGCACTGAATATTACAAACTTTTCAATTTTAGCTCATGTCGTATGTTACTATATATGTTGATAATATTTGTCAACTGAGCATATGAAGATTCCTTTTAGTCCGTTTTATGGAGAATTCACAAATTAAATATTCAAAAGGAAACAAACAAAAATTAACTTGTTTCGAAATAGGTTTGAGATACGTCTCAGGAGTGGAAACTCCTTACTCGGCTATCTTTTACCAATTTCACCTTTTTAGTCAAAACAAAAACACAAAAAAACACAAAATATTTTTGTAATTTTTGAAAAATTTCTAATTTTTTTTGTATTTTTCGAAAAAATTTGGACTAAAAATAAAAATAACACACAAACTAAAAACAAGGTACTGATCAACTAATTCCATCCTCCAAACCTAAATGAGACATTGTCCCCAATGTCTTAAACAATAGAAGAAGAGTTAGAAGGTTGTACCTAGTTAGCTGAAATCTACAGGAAATTAAAGGTTAAGATCCAGATTAATTCGACGTCTCTTACCACGATCGTCCTTGGACCAATTTATCTTTGAAAGGATAGGGTCAACTTGTGGTTCATAGGCTATGAGTTGGTCTATTAGATCTGGAGCAGTTCTGGCAGTGAAGAGGAGTTCTTTCATAGGTTTTGACACGAACCCATTTCTCCGAGCATCATCAAGAAACACACAAAGAAAATCATAAATCCATCAACGTTAAGCAGTCCAAGCGGTTTCTGGTGTATGTTCAGGTTCGCCCAAGATAGAACTATAAAAATTTCCTCCAATGTGCCCAAGCCACCTGGCAAAGCGATAAAAGCATCAGCACGGTTAATCATTTCTACCAGTCGTTCAGACATACCTGGCACGATCAGTTCCTCTCCGTTTGATGATCCAATAAGATTTGCCTCTGCCAAGGGTTTTGGGATGATTCCCAAAACATGACTACCTCCTTCCTGTACAGCCTTTGAAACGATCCCCATAAGTCCAAGATTTCCTCCGCCATATATTAAGTGCATATTCCTTGCAGCTAAGACTCGACCCAATTCCTATGCTGCTTCTATGTATTGTGGCTTAGTACCAACACTACTACCACAAAACACGCAGATGTTTTCAACTCGTCTTCTTGAAGTGGCTTCCATTTTTTTTTGTATTTCTTTTTCAACTCTGGATGCCTTCAAAAGTGCAATGACGAGCTGAATTTATAGTACCTGAAAAGGGTGAGTAATAATAGCACAAGTATCTTCCAAAGGACGATTGTTAGCTAAACAACAAAAGAAATCGTGAAAGGTCAAAAAGTCTGGATTCTGTCTACGAAAATAAAGATAATTACAACAGAAAAGCGAATCAAAGCAATAATTAAGGCAACGGAATTGTGTACGCAATACGCCACTCGCTTAGTATAAATTATTTAGGATGTGTCTCAAGATTTCATTCCTTACTCAGCCATCGCTAATGAATTGTTTCTCATTTTTAATTGCCAACACAATTCCTTCTATCTTAAAATGCTTCGTTTGTGCCTTTCCCTACAAAAATAACACAGAAAATTAAAAAATTTCACACAAAATATGAAAACAAATTACAACAAATTGCATGGGTTGCCTCCCTGCTAGCGCTAAATTTTACGTCTTCAGCCAGACGTGACTGAAATTCATCTGTTAAGGAGGTTTTAATGTCGTTTTGGATGTCCGATTAAAGACAATCCCGTGAGCGTTGCTTTTGAAGGGTCTCTTCCAACGGTAAAGTGGCAAAAAGAGTTTTGTCTCATTCAGTGCTCGTGCCACCTTTTTGCTCCTTGTTACTCCAGTGATTCCTGCAAAGAAAGAAAGAAAATCAGGAGGTCTCGTATGATGCTTGACTTGGAATGGGAGTTCCATTCTGTCAAGCTTCTGGTTGATATCTTTGATTTGTACTCCCCAAAACAGCGATGTTTTTCCTGAATGCTCTGGATCTTTATTAAGGTCAGACATTTTCTCCTCCATTTGCTCTGCTTCTTGCTCCACCCTTTCTTCACAGATGTATTTTAGGATTTCTTCATTTAGCTCTTCATCTGTCATCTGTGAAATAAATGCTTCAATATTGCCAACCTGAGGATGTAAAGAAATGTCAGATTTTAGGTCTTCATCCTCTGATCTGGGTGATGTGATTGGCTCAGGCAGATCTTCTCCAAACATTATTGCAAAACAATCTCCAAGATCTTCATTTTGAGGATACAGAATTCCATCCTCATTTGTTGGTGCAGTTGGTACAAACAATTCAGCTTCATCCTCGTCAGAATCTGAATAATCAAATCGAGACTTTGCCGGTTCGGGCTCCTGAACTGATACATCTGGTTGTTGATACTGCTCAGCTTCCTCCTCTGTTGAAGTGTCATTGTGAAATGATTGGTACTCGAAGGCTTCATCAGTGTCATCCGAAACTGGTTCTTGAGGTATGTAGTTCTTGTTTTCTGTGAATTGTCTCATTTGATCTGTCATCCTCTGAATGAATTCTGATTGTCTCTGAATACTTTCCAATTGATTCTGGCTTGTTTCAAGCATTGCATCCAACTCGAACATATCTTTGAGCATGTTTAACAACTGATCTTCCTCTGATGGTTCTAGTTGTTAATGAAAATCACATATGGATGGTGGATAAGACGGAAAATGTGATGGTTTTTCATACTTTGAATGATTCTGAAAATTCTGCCACTCTGAAAAGTATATACATTGATCGCTCGGGTGGTTACCATCACATATTACACATCTCCCCATTTCGTTCCGTTGAGCAAATGTGGAATTGATTGGTTCTGGCATCCAGTGATAATTGTTGGGTTGGACAACAGGCCTCAGAAAACCGGACTGTTGCTCCCAGATGTGGGGTGTATCTTCTTGTAAAGCTCGTAATCTCTCAATCTCCCAGTAATGTTCCATTTGTTCAATCACCTGAAAACAGAAGAAAGAAATAAAAATTACAGATAAAAATAAAGAAAATTAGATACAAGTAAATTAGATAGCTTCAAAATTAACAACTCAAGAGATATAAGTCCCCGGCAACGGCGCCAAAAACTTGACCGGAGTAAACACACACGTATAACGCAAGCGCACATATCGTTCAAGTAGTATAAAAATATCGATCCCACGAGGACTTAATTCCTACTATTGTTATTAATTATTGAATCTATTTATTTACAAATATCTAATTAAAGGGAGAATGAAATTGATTGCTTGATTGATTGGTTGATTGTAGATTTGCTAAATAAATAAATAAAAAGATAAAAGAAAATACTAAGGAAAATAACAAAAGACACAAAGATCTAAGGTTGTGAATCATTCTAATATCATTTAAAAGATGAAATGATTATTTTATGTTTGTGTAATAAATCGGTTTACTAACCTGGAACACTAAATTATATAAAAGCCTCTTCCGATGGTTAACTACAAATACCCAGTTTAACCCAATTGAACCATATGTCTATGTCAACCAAATTATCTGGATTCATTAAGATTAAGTTCCAATTATGGCTACCCCCGCCCGACAGGTATATTCCTATCCTGTAAGGAAATCTATTAAAGGGTTATCTATCCTCAAGGAAGATCGTGGGCTATTAAGTCTAAGGCTGAAACCTAAAATCCCTATGTCTAGTTCATTTTAGATTTACCATATCAATCTTATTGGTGATCAGACAACAAGAAGCATTAAGCTTAAGACTTAATAAGTAAACCTTTAAATTACCCAAACTATAAAATAACCCCTTATAAACCGGTGATATTAGAATTCATCACAACCCCAGATAACTAACAAATAACTAGGGCTAGTAACAACATAAAAGTAAAAGACATAAAGTAAAAGCTGAAAAATAAATTACAATAAAATAAAATGCTAAGGTAAAAAGAATTACTTTTACTACTACTAATTTAGATATCTCCCATAAAATAATATATAAACTTGTGATTCTTTTTCCAACAAGCCATTTAGGCGGTAACCTGATTAAGTCAAATTAAGTCCAACCAGCCATAAATGCGGAATCAAAATTAAATTACCAACCGACCAATCTGGCGGTATCCTTTATTAGTCAGGTTTTAAATAGTGAATATATTATTTTTAAGGGAGATTAATCTAAATAGTAACAGTAAAAGAATTACCTTTCACCCTAGCTGGAGAAGTTACCTCCTCATGGTAATAGTAAAAATGTAAAAAGTAAAAATTAATTACTATTATCACAAAACGTAATTAAAATTATTTACAAAACTAAAAATTAAAAAAACTAAAAAACTAAAAAAAAACTAAAAACTAAAGAATCTAGAGAGAGAAACTATCTCTTTAGAAAGAATTTAAGAGAGAGGAAGGTGCACTGAAATCTCGAGCTCAATTTATAGGCGCAGATAAGGTCTGGGCGTCGCGACGCTGGCTTTTGTCGATGTGGCACGCTCTGGTTCACCGGTTTGAAGATTCTGGATAAGCTGATAAGATGACACGTGGCGGAGTGGTTGGAACTCAATTATTGTGACACGTGGCGGCTTCTGATTGGTCGCTGAGATTCTTATCCGCCACGTGTCAGATAAGGATAGGATATCCAATAATTGATGCTGACGTGGCGATGACATGGCGGTGAGGTGGCGGTGACGTGGCGACACGTGGGAAAGAGACTGTCGGAACCGTATGATTGCGACACGTGTTACTTCATGATTGGCTGATGATGATGGTGGCATGACACGTGGAAATGTTGACCTATTGACTTGCTGACGTGGCTGATGACATGGAGACACATAGGATGACACGTGGCGATGATGACTGTCGGCACCGTAGGATGCTGACACGTGGCACGGCGCATGTTAGCAGATCGGCTGTGATGGTGACACGTGGCACGACGCATTTTAGCAAAGTCAAACTTTTCTCAGATTGTGATTTGTGGACCCGGCGCACGTTAGCAAGTCCGGCGCATGCTGGACGTCGCGGCGCGCAATGCTCTATCGTCGCGACGCGCAAAAGACGAAAATATCCCTGTTGACGCATTTTTGTCCGTTTTTGCCCCAAATTGCCTCCAATGCTTTCCAAACTTTATTTATCTGCAAAATAACACAAAACATATCAAAACGTTCACAAAACTCGAGAAACTATACAAAATATTAGGTCAAATGAGTGGGAAATAGTGATAGATTTACCACTCTTCAACAATTGCAATTTATAATTGTCAAAAATTACAACTTGCAATTGTATGTGAAGAGCCTCATTTCTTCAGTCCAGGAATCCATAGTTTTCTCTTAAAATTTATGGAATTCCAGCTCTTGTGTGTTTTAATTTTTTTAAGCTTTCTTGTAATTTTTTCATTTCGGTAATAAAATTATGTGTGTTTTTATTCAAACCATGAGTAACTAGTTTCATCCTGATGGGGTAAGGGTGAAACTCTTAATATGAATATATAGATTAATCTTATCTAATGATTAATTTTTATTTTAAATCTTGATTAATTATTGACAAATGCATCATCGCATTTATGGCTAGTTTTATTTGTTTTGGCAGAATTAATTCCTGAAATAAATTAACTCGGTAATAATGACAATTTATATATTATAAAAAGTAAGATTTCTAAATTGAAATATTAAAAGTGGATCCTTTAGTTCCATCATTTTATTTTATTGTTGCAGACTAATTTAAAATTTTCAATCACTTCAAACAATTCACTCTTTTTATTTTTACTCGAATTATTATTTTATCTTATTAAATCTATTCCCTGTGGATCGACCCCAGACTTACCGGGTTATTTTATTACTTCGACACTCTTTTACTTGAGAGTAAAGGACCACTTTGTGAGTGTGTCAAGTTTTTGGCGCCATTTCCAGAGAATATAATAAGTAGATAAAATAATAATTTAACATTTTTGCATTTTTCTTTTCTTTTCTTTCTTTTTAATTTTTTATTTTTTTGTCATTTTTGTTTTAATTTTTTTCTTTCATTTGTTTATTATTATTATTTTTTCTTTTTGTAAGTATTTCATTTGTAAATTTAAAATTATATTAATAAAATTATGCATGTTTTTATTCAAAGCATGAGTAGCTAATTTTGGCCAATCTAAATACACATGTGTGGATTAATACATTATAAGCTCATTTTATTGTCAGTCTAAACACGATGAATGTTTTCCAAGTCCGATTTGAATATAACTGTCACACTCTTTTCAGATTTCTGGGTCCTCGAGTTTATATTTGTAACATCCCCGATCTGGTAGATGTTATCGGCAGGGGATAGTAGTACTAACCTCATCAGCCCCTGACTAACTACCTAAAATTGATACTAATATACTTATCTTGATTTGACTATACTTTGTATGAGATCATAGCCCAACCTGAAAACACTGAAAACAAACTCAATATTAATTATTATACTTGGTAACAATTGATTTTACAATGACTTCACACACCAGGACTGATACAAGACTCATATTTGACTATGACTCGTACTTGACTAAGACTGGACCTTTTCTCAAACTCTGACTCGTACTGGTGGAGTCCATACCTAGTGACTGCATCAATATCCATCTTTTTGAGCTCGTCCTCCGAGAAACCTGCAAAATACGAAAGTTAGAGTGGGGGTTAGATCACTATATGATCTAAGTGAGTGGACTTAAAAACAAAACTATTATAAAGACATTTGTTCTAAGCCGAAAACTCATTAAAAAGTTTTATAAGACACTGGTTTTTATTCTAAAATTCTGAATCTCTTATAAAACTGCTGTTTCTGAAAACTTTCTTTTCTAAAAGCTCTTTCTAAAAACTGTATCTGAAAACTAAAAACTGTATCTGAGAATCTGAAAACTATATCTGGAATCTATGTCTCTGTTTGAAAAATTTGACGTATGAGGGCGTTACATATCACCGTCCCCCTATACGCCTAACATTAGCCAGTAGCACAAATCCATGACTTTGAGGTGTTATGTATCGCCGTCCCCCAAAGCATGCACTACTGTCTCTGGAACGGGTGTTCTTGGGGCATTACGTATCGCCGTCCCCCAAGCCACAAACTAGAACTTGGGGTGCGGATCTATGCAACCACCCAAGCTCTGAACTAGAGTCCAGGTACACGAACCTATGCTGTCATCCTGGCTCTGAAACTAGGATCTATGGGCGTTATGTATCGCCGTCCCCCTAGTCCTCTATATGTGCACATGTCCCCTGTATCCGTCAATTCCAACTGTATCTCAAGTTACATACTGGGGAGTTTTTCCCTCATGCCCCGAAAAATATAAAAACTCATGCTTTAAAACTATTCTGTCTAAAACATAACATAAAGCATAAATTTCATGTGATAACAGTGATAAAAGAAATCTAACGCCCTAAGGCATAAAAATAAGTCTGATATCAAAACTTAAAACTTAATAAATAAAACCAGTTAAAGAAAAGAGGTACACTCACTGTGTTTGAATCTGGATGGTTCTGGATCCTTGGTTGAAGAAGAATACAGTTCCTGTGGATAACCTATGATCAGGAACTTAATTAGCATCAACGTAGTAGAATAGTCCTCGATACTTTACAGTGCTTAAATATATATCCATAAATCCATATACATGAGGTTTATGATGATCATAATTTAATATAAGATATGTATTCAAACTGATACGAGACCCTAAGGGTGGTCTCTAACGTGCTAGAGTGGAACTGTGGGATTAAAACTGATTTTGGGAAAATTCTGTCTCGCGTCACGACGTAAGAAGGACTGCGCGTCGCGATGCTCAACGCCTAAATTCCAGTCGTCATTTTCTTCTTGCGTCGTGACACGCAATCCTTCTTACGTCGCGACGCGTACTGGGATTCTAGGGTTCTGTTTTCTTCTTCCAATTTCATCCAAAGCTCAATTCATCCAAATCCACTCCATATCAATGCTTCCATACTACAAACCAATATACAACAAATCATTTTACACTTCATTTAACATACATCAATCTTCTATTTTATCAATAATTCAATTTCTAATCCATATTACACACTTTATCAAATCTTACCCAAACTTAACAAATTGGGGTTTATTAACATTTCCATTGTTTCAAAACAAAGAAATCATACAATCATCATCATGTCCATGTTCACATCATAACACAAGCAATCAAATCATCAAACTTTATCATTTAAGCAAAATTTGGGTTTTGGATTTCTCACTTATTCCTCTTGATTTTTCAAATCTCCATGGTTGCCAAGCTCCTCCATACTTTGTTTCTTACTTATTTATCCTTCTTCTTCTTTTCTTTCTCATTCTTCTTCTTTTCTTTCTTTTTCTTCATTTCTTCTTCTTCTCTTCTTCTTTCCCACTCTTCTTCTTCTTCACGTTCTTTTCTTTCTTTTTGCTTCCAAAAATTTTGGGTTTTGTGAATAGTGGGGGGTGTTTGATATTTGGAAAATTGGGGAAAAATGTAGAAAATTCTAGAAAATTTGAGATTTCTCTTTTTATCCTCGAAATCACTATTCATCTGAATTGTGATTCGTAATTTTGACTAGTTTTTGTTCCGAATTTGGGACAATATTCAACACAAAAGTTGTAGGTCTCGATCTCAGCTTTCCGACGATATAAAATTCATAAAAATCAGAGATCGTATAAAAAATTTACGCTCTAAATACCATTGGCGGTCCAAAGGAAACACGATACAGTCTCATCCCGGGATTTCAAGAAATTTACCGTTTATCCCCAAAGTCATCTCATGAGTATATTTGAGTCTCAACATAATTTATTTTATATTATCTTCGTCCAACAGCACTATAGTACTGCAACATAATAGTAACTAAACTACCAGTCCTTACAAATTCTCCCCCCTTATATAGGATTCGTCCTCGAATCCTTTCTGGTGTCTAACTCATGGTTTTCGTAGTTTCGCGAATATCTAAAGATTCTATTATACTTATCTCCTTATCTCCAACCTTTACTAGCTATTTGATTTTTCCCTCTTTTCTCTCTTCTAAGTTCTCGTTTCGTTAGTCTTCTGCTGAGTATCCTCGACTATTTCTTTCTGATCCTTTTATTGTACTCAATATATCTTATCTGAAAAAAATATCTCTTTCTTCTAGACCTTTACTTATGCTCCACAATTTTTTAACTTGATCAGATTCTTAGTAACTGGTATCTTGACTCTCACCGAAGATTCTAATATCTTCATATCTGTACTTGATATTTCTCTATTCCACTTGTCCAACTTGATCTTAATATTCTTTTTCATCACTTAGCTATCAACTTTATATACTCAATTTGTGACCTTCAATAGTTATAAGCTTCTCTCTCTAAGTTCCAAAATTTCTGCTTCCCTAAGAGACTTGGGGTTTTTCTAACTTACTAATATTTTCTAGTGGTTCCTTTGGATTTGGTTATGGTTGAAGCTTATATTCTTTCGTACTTTGATTTCAAAGGTCGTTACTCACATTCTTGCCAATATTTCGTTGCTCGAGGATTCATTTTCTATGATAATCTCAGCTTCGCACTAACTTATTTCATCGTTTCCGTTCTATAATACGAATCTACCAAACCACCCATACCCGTGGCTTAGGCTGTCCCAAACCCGTAGTGGTTTGGTCACTAAGTCTAAGGCTGGGTACCTTATATGATTACTTTAACCAAAATTTCTTTGTTATCACTTACCGTTACTTTTACTTATTAAATAATCTTTTCCTACCGTCATTGTATTCTAAACAGTCTCACTCCTCTTACTTCTCTGGTATTCTTTCATCTTCTACTTCATTCTATTATCTACTAAGAACTTTATTGGCATATACCTCTGTCTTTTTACCTGGGAAATATCTTATTTCTTTACGTACTCATCATCTCCTCAGACTTTGGTTTCTTAAAATATCGGTTATTAGATGACTACCTCCTTATTCTGGTACTGTACTAACTTAATAACTTTCTTACTCACTCTTGACAACTTCACTTTGTTTCTTCCTTGAACTACACCTGAGGATCTTATCTCTTGATCTTTCTTTACTATTCTTTTTCACCAAGTTGTCTTTTATACTCGAATTCATACTAAGATACCTCCTCTTTATTATTTTCCATTCTATAGTAAACTTATTTTCTCAGTTCTACAATATACTACATTTATGTCAACACTTACTTAGTATTTTCTTCTGTTTGTTATTGCGCCTTGAAAATTTTACTTTCAATCCTTGTGTTAGTTAACCTTTTCATTTACTCCTCTACTTCGTTCTATAACTTAAACTGCTATTAGTAAGAATTTTGTGTTTCAATCATTTATCACAATACTTATGCTTGCTTTGGATTATATTAAGGTTACGCTCCAGGTCTATCTTTATTATCGATGTCGATCAAGAATTGGAAGGGTGTGAACTAGTCTTGAGGTTCTTCTATTACGGTGATTCAGTGACACATTCTCTATGCCTAGGTTTCTTGGGTACACATGTCTGGGGTCTTTTCCTAATCTGGGTCTTACTGCTAAAACTTATATGACTTGCTTTTTCTTACCTTACTCCCGGTTATCTACATCAATCAATCACTCCACATTTCATACAAAGTTTTTCTAAAGGTATACTTCATAATAAGTTCCTTATACTGTCACTTTATCCTTTCTGTTGATTAATTTCATGTGATTACTATATTCTTTCTGAATACTATTATATTCTGTTTACTATCTTTCTTAAGGGACTCATTCTACTACAAAAGGTCCATTTCTTATCATAAATCCTCAATTCCTTATTCCTTAACTCCCTTGAAAACTCTACTTACTTCGGCTACTAAGGGCATCCTCTACTAAATCTTTGATTCCAAACATTACCCTCTTCCTAAAATCCTCATTCTTTTCAATACCACGAGGTTCTTTGTAAGTTACTCACTATTGTAGGCATTGCATTTTTACACATTAGCCCAATGATGAGTCTCGTATGGAGGCAACTACTTCTTTAGTCATGAAAGTCGCGGGAAACGGACGTTGGAAGGGTAAAGTTGGAAAATAGAATTTTTGATGGATTTAATCTCGTTGTTTGAGCTTCGGTTGCTTGTTGGACTTCCGTTTCAAAGCTTATCTTAGGCCCAAAACCCCACAAACCACTTACCAAACCCAAACCAAACCCAAAATACCCAAGTCAAACCAAGTCAAACCAAGCCCATGCCCAAGGAAGGTGATGCACGCCCAAGCATCCCCCTGAAGCCTCCATTGCCGCACCTTCAAGATCCAATAGCCTCCATTGCCGCACCTTCCCTCCATCATCAACACCCTTCACGTCCAAGCCCTAAACTTAACCCTCCATTGCCGAGTTCCAGCACCCATTCACAGCTCTAAAACACCCTCAAATAAACCTTATTGACAGCCCTAAAGTCGCACTAAACACCCTCCAAACACAGCCCCATTCGCAGCCCCAAAACAGTCCCTGAAAACACCCCACTGCACCAGTGAACTGCTGAGTTTAGCTCGCTGTTCTGGTCAGTTTTTGTTGCGACTTTGTCCTATAAAGAAGTCCTAAAATCACCTAGAAACCACCCCAAAAACCTCCATAAATTTTCCCTAAAAAATCCTTACAAACGCACCCCCTAAGCCTTCAAAATCACCCAAAACAGTCCACAAATCGACCAAAACAGTGACCTGAAACGGAACAGCGAAACAGCAGCAAAACGGACTTAAAACAGCAGCCCAAGCATCAAAACAACGAGGGAAAACATTGAGTAGACGAATTGGAAAAGCATCGGATCAATCTCCCTTCCAACGGACGTGTAACGCCCTTTCTTAGACGACAAAAGAGGTTAGACCTGAGGGCACCCTCTTTTACTTATCTTCTTTATTTTTGTTTTATTTATTTTGATATATAATTGCATGAGAGTTGTTTGAGGCATGATGTGATTGTTGGATGAGCAGGATATGTGTTCCCTTTTGTGGTATATCGGATGTAAACCCGGACATAAATTCCATAGCCGATTCCGAATAGACGGTAGTATGGTTTGCACTCGGGATACAATGCCACGTACCACTTAAGATACACATATCTCGTCTCATCCAAATTTGTATTTGAGCATGTTATAGTCTTTAGGTTATTTGTTTATTATTTAAAGCATGGGTTAATTTAGGTTGTTATTTATTTGTTAAAGCATATTTAGGTTGTTCCTTATACATATTATTGGTTTATGATGTGTTAGGATAATGATTTATGCATGTTGATTTAATGGTTCAATATGCTCGTTGTGTTACATTGCGTGGAATTATTTGGATGAAAGCATGTTAGATCTAAGTACCCTTGAACATGATTATTGAATAGACTTGGTTAGTTCGTTGCATAAATTATATCATCATAAGTGACATAAGTAAGGGACCATTCTGAACCCAACGGTTTGAGGTCTTCCCTTACGAGGGGTGAGTGCGGCCTTAAATCTTTGTCCCGGTTCACACCGGGTGGCGACTCCATGTTATTTCGTACTTCCAAACTAGGCCGCGGGCCTAGAACAGCGTCGCCCAGGTTCTGTTGTCTACAGTCTGGCGACTCCACTGGGGATCTAGAGAATTGGCCTCGAAATCATGTCTTGTGATGTGTATAATTTGTGCATTAGTTGACCGTTTCTATAGTGGGTTGAGGGGGTTAATCAAAGGTTTTGTTGAAGCTAGGTGATGGTTGTGTGTCTTCCTTCACTCACTACCCTTCGGGGAAAAGCTGTGAAGACACCTAGATAACCATTACTTGTAGCTCGTTGTGACATACTAGTTTGAAGGACTCGTTGTTTATTCCTGACACCAAGCGATAAGAGCCTAAGGGGTTTGGGTACTTAAGTGAGCCTCGCTCCACCCTCCCTCTGGGGAATCTACAACGGGAAATTGATTCGACAGTTAGTCACACACCGTAACTCGTTGGCACGTACCGCAAGGTATAAAAAAGGTGCGCTCACTTGTTCGCTTGAACCCTTGAGTGGGGAGTCCTAGTTGTGGGCAAACCTTCGTCAGCGAGAGCCTTTGTCCGCGCCCCGTGAACCCACTTGTGGAATTTAGCCATAAAGAACAGTAGTTGTTTATTTTATGTTTGTGTGTTGGGCCTTCGTCATTTGGATCCAGTTGGACCTTTTGTCAAAAGATGTGAACTTGTCAGGCCATTTAAACTGGGGCAAGTTTGTGTCCTTTGACAGTTGGGCCAAAAGCTTCTAAAATGACAGTGGGCCGTTTTATGTGTCGGCCTCTTATCATTTGGAGTTGTTTAGTCATATTATCGCAAAGTATAAGCATGTTGGGCCTTTTCAATTGGGACGAGTTTGCACTGCGCGATGATGTGATTGAATACTTTAAAATGATAATGGGCCAACTTGTATATTCCATGCATCGCATACATCTCATGCATCTCATGCATACATGCATCATGTTACCCCTTGTGTCTTAAAAGCCATCATAGATACCCGTTGGGTTAGGAAAAAGAAGTCAGAGCCTTCCTTGGGAAAATCCAGTATGTTAGTCGGTTCATTGCAAAGTTGACGTCGGTAATGTGAACCTATCTTCAAGTTGTTAAGTAAGGATCAGCCAGTGAAGTGGAATGAGCAGTGTCAAGAAGCATTCGACAGGATTAGAGAGTACCTGGAAAAACCTCCCGTTCTAAAACCTCCGAGGCAGGGTAGACCATTGGTACTTTATCTGGCTATTGAGCCCGAAGCACTGGGGGCGATGATGGTGCAAGCCGATGAGACGGGAGTAGAGCAAGTAGTCTACTACCTCAGTAAGAAGCTGCTTCCGTATGAAGCCCGCTATCAAGAAGTGGATAAGATTTGTCCAGCAGTAGTATGGGCGTCGAGGAAATTACGCCACTACTTACAGTCTTGCAAGATCCAAGTGGTCGCAAAGGAGAATCCTTTGAAGTATCTACATTCGGTACCTTCACTAGTTGGAAAACTAGGTAGATGGTTAGTACTGTTGACTGAATTCGACATTGAGTACCTCACTTCAAAGGTAATCAAAGGGCGAGCCGTGGCAGAATTCCTGGCCTTGCAACCTGTTGAAGGGGATCAGTACAAGTTTGAGTTCCCCGACGAAAAAAATCCAAGCTATAGCAGTCTAAGGATGGATGATGTATTTTGACGGAGCAGTGAACTGCAAAGGAGCCGGGATCAGGATTGTAATAGTCACCCCTGAGGGAGAAACTTTGCCTATGGCCAAGCGGTTGACATTCAGAGTGACTAACAACATGGCTGAATATGAAGCGTGTGCATTCAGATTGACTGCATTGATAGCCTTGAGAGCTACGAACGTAGAGGTTTATGGAGACTCGATGTTGGTGATCCGACAGATGCAAGGAGAATGGGAATTAAAGGAGGAACGGTTGAAGCTGTACTTATTCCACCTCAGAAACCTAACGCAGGCTATCCCTAACTGCAAGTTTCAGCACTTGCCGCGGGAAGAAAATTAGATGGCAGATGCATTGGCCACACTAGCCGCAACTTGGGAGAATCCAGAGAAATTGGTAATGAGACCACTTGTGTTGACGACGGCGAGTAAACCAATATATGAGATAGAGAGAATATCGGTAGCAGAGGTTGATGATGGGAAACCTTGGTATCATGATATTTAGAGGTATGTGGAGAATTCCCAGAGGAAGCAAGCATAAAAGACAGGATCGCCGTTCAAAAGTTGGCCTCTCAGTATGTGAGTCTGAAGGGAGAACTCTACAAGAGGCAGGCCAATGGTATTAAGCTGAAATGTCTGAGAGAGGAAGAAGCTTAGAAGATAATGGAAGAAGTGCACGCTGGTATATGTGGGACACATATGAACGGTTTGAACTTGTCCCGCAAAATTGTGAGACAAGGATTTTACTGGTCAACCATGGAGGTTGACTGCGCGAAGCTGGTAAAGCACTGCCATGACTGTCAAGCGCACGGGAATTTGAATCATTTGCCGCACACAGAGTTTCACGGGTTGTCAGAACGTTGGCCTTTCTCAGCTTGGGGAATAGATATGATCGGAGAGATTCGGCTGAATGCGTCAAATGGACATCGCTTTATAGTGGTAGCAGTGGACTACTTCTCGAAATGGGTGGAATCCGAGTCATTCCGTAATGTCACGGTAAAACAAATGGCTAAGTTCATAGCCCGGAATCTCATATGCCGGTACGGTATGCCGCATCACGTGGTTACGGACAATGGAGTCAAGTTTCAGGGAGAGACCAAGGCGATGTTACAGAGGTATGTGATAGGTCATCATAAGTCTTCACCATACAGGTCGCAGGCTAATGAGGCGGTTGAGGCAGCCAACAAGACGATAAAGATGATTCTGGCGAAGATGACAGATGATTATAAAGATTGGGCTGATAAGCTGCCATATGCCCTGTGGGGGTACATAACATCTGTGAGGATGACGACCGGAGCTACGCCTTACTCTTTAGTCTATGGAATGGAAGCGGTACTGCCGGTGGAAGTTGAGATACAGTCCATGCGGGTATTAGCAGAAGCAGAGCTGCCTGAATGAGAATGGACCTCGCAGAGGTTTGAGCAGTTAACATTAATGGATGAGAAGAGGATGAAGTCCTTGCATCACATGCAGATATATCAGAAGAGGTTGGCCCGAGCATTTAATAAGAAGGTGTGTCCTACCAAGATCAAGAAAGGTGATCTGGAACTTAAGCAGTCGAAGCCGTCAACGACAGACCCGAGAGGGAAGTTCAGACCAAATTGGGAAAGACCATACATTGTTCAGAAGGTAATGGGAAATGGAGCAGTGAGACTGTCGGACTTGGAAGGGAATGAGTTCACCGAGCCAATCAATGTTGACAGATTGAAGTTGTATTTTGCCTGAGGGATAGAAGACTGAATAGTCACCCTCAGAAGACCTAACCCAACGGGATAAAGAGAACTCATGCATGCATGCACACATATAACCCATTATTGCATCCCTTTTTTTTGCGTGTTTTGTGTTCTTGTTTTATATTCACAGGTATCGAAAAAGGAAATAGAAAGCGGCAAAGACAAGCCAATCAGAAACAGCGAAAACACTGTATTGAATTAGGGTAGAAATCCTAGGACTGAGGTCCATATCGGTGTTAAGATTCAGATGGTGATCTGAGGGTTGAGGCCCATTTTGAGTTTGAATTTCGAGTCTGGATCCCGGGGGCGAAGCCCACATGGTTAGCAGTAGAGAGGAAGAGTTCCTTGGAATGAGTGAGTGAGTTAAAAAAAAAAGAGAGAGAAAAGAAAGAAAGGAAAAGAAAAGAGAGAGAGAGGAATCTTTGGTAGTTAGACATATGTCCAGTGATGACATTGTGTGCTGTAGGGAGAAGCCTTAGAAGCGAGAAGCGCGAGATGCGCTCTTATCCGATATTCTAAATGGATTGATCTCGGCTGGACTCATGAAGCACTTGAAAAAGGTATCTCAACAGTAGAAGCCTGAGCGGTTGATGAGATGACTAGTTGAAGAGATGGTGGATCGGTGAATGACCGTTTGCCTGGATGTCCACACTGATTTGCCTTTGCTACGATACATGATATGGTTGGGAAATAAAAGTCTCTGCAATGAAAAGAAAAGAAATAGACCGCCTATAACCAATAAGCGTGAAGCTACCCATGGGCGAGTATTAGGACCACCATGAGGAGAAATGCTACCTTAAAGGGTAGGTGTGTCAAGAAAAGAAAAAGAAAATAAAAAAGAGGAAAGAAAGAAAAAAGAAAAAGAAAAAGAAAAAAATGAAAGTCCAAGATGAAAAGCAAGAGACAATGCAATAAAAGAAGACCATATCATGTTGAGTATGCTACAGTAATCAAAGAATGTGACCCAGACATCCAGGTTGGTTAGACCCATTGATCCGATTCTCCGAAGCGAAATCATCGAGTTGGCTGACTTAAGGAATAAGCTGCGAAGGAGCCTTAGCACACACACACACACACTAGGAGTCTAGTTCAGATCACCCATTCAGAGGATTGGGTTTGAGTATGTCGAGTACTTTGAAGATTCTTTGGCTTTGACGTGAAGCATCCGTTGAGGACAAAACTATGTTTAGCTATCAAGATTATCTCGAAGAGAGGCACTATAGTGTGCAAAATAGAGAATCGGCATCAGTAGCAGACTTTCCGGGTATGGCATTCAGGGGGCGAGGCCCACATTAGGTTCAGTATCAGATCAGCCAGGTACGGCACTCCGGGTATGGAGATATCAGTTCAGCCAGGTACGGCACTCCGGGTATGGAGATATCAGATCAGTTTTGCCAGGTACGGCACTCCGGGCATGGAGATATCACAGCTGCGACACCCTAGGTACGGGGTTAGTATTCAGACATTTGTGGCTCTCTAGGTATGGAGAAGTCACCGCGACACCCTAGGTACGGGGTTAGCACTCAGACATGTGTGGCTCTCTAGGTACGGAGACGTCACCGCGACACCCTAGGTACGGGGTTAGCATTCAGACATTTGTGGCCCTCTAGGTACGGAGACGTCACCGCGACACCCTAGGTACGGGGTTATCACTCAGACATTTGTGGCACTCTAGGTACGGAGGCGTCACTGCGATACCCTAGGTACGGGATTAGCACTTAGACATTTGTGGCTCTCTAGGTACAGAGATGTCACCGCGACACCCTAGGTATGAGGTTAACATTCAGACATTTGTGGCACTCTAGGTACGGAGGCGTCACTGCGACACCCTAGGTACAAAGTTAGCATTCAGATATTTTGTGGCTCTCTAGGTACGGAGACGTCACTGCGACACCCTAGGTACGGGGTTAGCATTCAGACCACATCGATGCCCTAGGTACGGGGTTAACCCGCCAGGTACGGCATGTGGACTATTCAGACATTTGTGGCACTCTAGGTACGGAGGCGTCACTGCGACACCCTATGTACGGGGTTAGCACTCAGACATTTGTGGCTCTCTAGGTACGGATATGTCACTGCGACACCCTAGGTACGGGGTTAGCATTCAGACCACAACAACGCCCTAGGTACGGGGTTAGCACGCCAGGTACGACATGTGGACTATTCAGACATTTGTGGCTCTGTAGGTACGGAGACGTCACTGCGACACCCTAGGTACGGGGTTAGCATCCAGACAACCAACATCATCACTACGGCACTGTATGTACGGAGACACAACCGCGACGCCCTAGGTACGGGGTTTAGCATTATCAACTCAGCACAGCAGGCAGACCAGGTGACAGCTGGCGAGCCAGGTAAGTAAAAATACATTGCACGTATTTTGATAGGATTGTCATTGTCACACACTGCACAAGTCCCATCAAAGTGGGGGCGACTGTAGGCATTGCATTTTTACACATTAGCCCAATGATGAGTCTCGTATGGAGGCAACTACTTCTTTAGTCATGAAAGTCGCGGGAAACGGACGTTGGAAGGGTAAAGTTGGAAAATAGAATTTTTGATGGATTTAATCTCGTTGTTTTTTGGAGCTTCGGTTGCTTGTTGGACTTCCGTTTCAAAGCTTATCTTAGGCCCAAAACACACAAACCACTTACCAAACCCAAACCAAACCGAAAATACCCAAGTCAAACCAAGTCAAACCAAGCCCATGCCCAAGGAAGGTGATGCACGCCCAAGCATCCCCATGAAGCCTCCATTGCCGCACCTTCAAGATCCAATAGCCTCCATTGCCGTACCTTCCCTCCATCATCAACACCCTTCACGTCCAAGCCCTAAACTTAACCCTCCATTTCCGAGTTCTAGCCCCCATTCACAGCTCTAAAACACCCTCAAATAAACCTTATTTACAGCCCTAAATTCGCACTAAACACCCTCCAAACACAGCCCCAAAACAGTCCCTGAAAACACCCCACTGCACCAGTGAACTGCCGAGTTTAGCTTGCTGTTCTGGTCAGTTTTTGTTGCGACTTTGGCCTATAAAACAGTCCTAAAATCACCTAGAAACCACCCCAAAAACCTCCATAAAGTTTCCCTAAAAAAATCCTTACAAACGCACCCCCTAAGCCTTCAAAATCACCCAAAACAGTCCACAAATCGACCAAAACAGTGACCTGAAACGGAACAGCGAAACAGCAGCAAAACAGACTTAAAACAGCAGCCCAAGCATAAAAAAACGAGGGAAAACATTGAGTAGACGAATTGGAAAAGCATCGGATCAATCTCCCTTCCAACGGATGTGTAACGCCCTTTCTTAGACGACAAAAGAGGTTAGACCTGAGGGTACCCTCTTTTACTTATCTTCTTTATTTTTGTTTTATTTATTTTGATATATAATTGCATGAGAGTTGTTTGAGGCATGATGTGATTGTTGGATGAGCAGGATATGTGTTCCCTTTTGTGGTATATCGGATGGAAACCCGGACATAAATTCCATAGCCGATTCCGAATGGACGGTAGTATGGTTTGCACTCGGGATACAATGCCACGTACCACTTAAGATACACATATCTCGTCTCATCCAAATTTGTATTTGAGCATGTTATAGTCTTTAGGTTATTTGTTTATTATTTAAAGCATGGGTTAATTTAGGTTGTTATTTATTGTTAAAGCATATTTAGGTTGTTCCTTATACATATTATTGGTTATGATGTGTTAGGATAATGATTTATGCATGTTGATTTAATGGTTCAATATGCTCGTTGTGTTACATTGCGTGGAATTATTTGGATGAAAGCATGTTAGATCTAAGTACCATTGAGCATGATTATTGAGTAGACTTGGTTAGTTCATTGCACAAATTATCATCACAAGTGACATAAGTAAGGGACCATTCCGAACCCAACGGTTTGAGGTCTTCCCTTACGAGGGGTGAGTGCGGCCTTAAATCTTTGTCCCGGTTCACACCGGGTGGCGACTCCATGTTATTTTGTACTTCCCAACTAGGCCGCGAGCCTAGAACAGCGTCGCCCAGGTTTTGTTGTCTACAACTATATTCCTACGAACCATTCTCCATGATCTTTTGTACTTATAATTTCTTTACTTTATTCCTTACTACTAAGACTAACGGTGGGTCATTCCTTTATTTGTTTCTTAGATCCCAACTTTCTATTCTTTGCTATAAACCTTGATTTAATCACTTTATTCTATTGTCCATACTGGTACTCTTATCACTTCTTAAGTATCTCCAACTTCATAGGTCTATTCTTATATTCTTCTACGGATCTCTACTGAATCGGCTTATCTATGGGTTCTATGACATTTGATCTATTTGTGATCTTCTACTGGTCTAGCAAACCTTACTCCGACTTGCCTTAATCTTTGAGCTACCATGGGTTTCCTTCTTTATATTCTCGAAGCTTCCTTGATCCTTCTTCTAGGTGGTTTGTCTTTTAAGGTCCTTTTTATTTCTTAAAATATACTCCTTTTGGGTTTTCTTACGGTCGTTTATACCCATGCTAATAGGAACTGCTTATATCTCAATGGTTATTTTCTTTTTGGCTCGGGGAACTTCTTCATCCTTGTTCTAGTATTTTATGTCATGATGGAGTCTATTGCTCATGTAGGGTAGGTATAGACTCTGTCAGGATATCTTCTTTAACTGGTATCTCGAAGAAATGAGGATCTGAGTAGGTCACGGCCTCATCTATTGAATTCCTTGGCTAGGGGAACTAACTGTTGTTTCAGTCGCCACTCATCTTGTTTGCCCATGGGTCTGAGTTTTGAAAATCTAAAATATCTTTATCCTTATAACATCTTTCATCTATTAGAAGTCTTGACGAAATTCTTGATTTCTTACTTCTTCTATCTTATGACGGTCCTTGATTATTCGGGGAACTTCCTACCTATAAGAGATGGTTTAGAAAAATATTGGATCGACTCAGAGGAATTCTTCTGAGGAAAAAAGGTATCTCGCTCGAGGGAAAGAACATTTTCTTAGATCTACTCGCCTTTTTATTCTGGTCTAGTCTTGCTACACTCATCTTTTCTACTAGTTATGGTATCATCCTTTATTACTTAACTCCATGTCTCTGATTATTATTTCTATAGATTTGACATTTCTTATCTGTTTCTATTTCTCTATCTCTATTTACTTTCAATTACTTAGATATCTACCTTCTGTATCTTACTCCGCATCCTAACTTTTCTTTCTCTTCCTATTTTCCTGAATGGGTACTCATGGGAATTTACTATCTATAGGAAGTACTTGAAGAATACTGGTTCGGCTTGAAGGAGTGTTCTGAGGAGGGAAATGATCTTACTTCTAAGCACTATATTACTAGTTCGAGCTTTTCGATTCTCTTGCATATTCTGGGTGGATATCCTCAAAATTTCTCTGCCTTATTCCATCTCCTTACTTTTCTTTATCTCTGGCTACCTATACTCTTATGCACCCTTCTATACTTTCTTATAATTTTCCTTTCTCACTTCCACGGTATAACTTCAAGAATATTTCTTATCTGGTATCTAGAGTGAAATTATTCTTACGAGGGATACTATTTGAATGATCTGAGAAGGCTTATTAACCTGTCAATGGAGCTTTGAGGATGTACTCGAGGATCGGATACTGGAGAGGTAGTGCCTCATATACGGGTATCCCGGACATACTGCGTATACAAGACCTCAACACTTTGCCCACTGCAGTCACCGACTCTCTAGACCATGCTCCGATACCATCTATGTAACATCCCCGATCTGGGAGATGTTACCGGCATGGGATAGTAGTACTAACCCCTTCAGCCTCTGACTAACTATCTATAACTGATACTAATATACTTATCTTGATTTGACTATACTTTGTATGAGACCGTAGCCCAACCTGAAAACACTGAAAACAAACTCAATATTAATTATTATACTTGGTAACAATTGATTTTACAATGACTTCACACATCAGGACTGATATAAGACTCATATTTGACTATGACTCGTACTTGACTAAGACTGGACCTTTTCTCAAACTCCGACTCGTACTGGTGAACTCCATACCTAATCCCTTTAATTTAGCACATTAGTGAAATAATAATTAAATTTATGTTTTATGTATTTTTATTATGATTTTTATTTCTTATGTAGGTGAAATAATATTTTGGATGCATAATTAGAAAAATGGACGTGACATTTGGATTTTAGAGACCATAAACTTAAAGGGCATTCTAACAGTGTAGTTTTTTCAGAATATTATATGAGTTTTGTGAATGATTTTCAATATTTTAATGAATTCTCTTCGAAGTTCGGGTGGCCACAATTGTGTTTTCTCTGAGGTTGGGATATTTTGGAAGATTGTAAGGTCCAAAGTTTTTTAGTGAGCTCTCATCGAGATTGAAGAATTCCAAAGGGTCATAAGACATAGAGATGAAAGATTTTTGTTATCCAATATATATGTGAGACGTGATTTAATATTATTGGACTTTTAACCATAAATGTACTGTAAGTGCAAATCTATTAACAAAACTTATTGTGGAAGATTTCGTTTGTAACACGACACATGGCCTAAATAGTAGGGTAATTATTTGGCACCTATAGTGAGGTTTATAAATGTATCAATTTTAAATTAAATGTATCAATATTACATGTATAGTAGAATTTAAATTAAATTAAATTAAATTGTATCTCTTGACTTTGATAGAGAGAAATTATATCCTAGATTTCTTTTCATCTCCCACTTTTTTGTTCTACAAAATTAATATACAATGTTGAATGAACCACATGACAACACAATCAATGTTAAAATCATTCTCAGGATCTTTGGCTCAAGAAGACAATTTGGGTCGATAAACTTTGATTTTATGTATGATTTTTTTTAACTTCGTCTTACAATGTGAACTAACGGCAGAGACCTTGTAGACGCTGAATTTCACATTAGGCTTAGAATCGAGAATTCATATGTTAGGG
Source organism: Zanthoxylum bungeanum (assembly GCA_019454045.1). Lineage (NCBI taxonomy): Eukaryota > Viridiplantae > Streptophyta > Magnoliopsida > Sapindales > Rutaceae > Zanthoxylum > Zanthoxylum bungeanum. The sequence goes on along the minus strand of SKCR01017063.1, from coordinate 341,525 downwards.
TACCTACAGTCCTGTAAAACAAAGAAAGGTGAGCGTAGAGTATCTACCCACCGGTGTGATGGATGTCTTAGACACTCCGATGCTCAAATCGGTGATGTAGGCGAGCGGAAAGAAATGGAAGAGTAAGACAAAGGGTTACCTTGATCTTCGGGGATTGCTGTGAGAGCGGTGGGCTGATGTTTAGGGAATAAAGTATACTCTGAGAACTTCGAGTGTGAGAGCCAAAGCCTTTTAGTCGGTTTGAGATTCTTTGGAAGTGTCATATTCCGATACTATTTAGGAAAAGGTAGTAAAACAGAGACTGAATTAAGAGTGCCTGGAGTTTTGGGATTAGGTGTAATCCCTACCGTACTTGGATTGTACCACCATGTTTGTGAGTAATCAAACATGTCCTAAATACTTAGTTTCATTATTTAATAAGAACTAGTTGTGTGTAGACTGACGGGCCATGTCTACTGAGGTACTGTATAATATGAGGCAGCGTTGACTGAGACATTGCTCATATATTGTCGGCCGAGACTTTGAGTAGCATGTGTAGGGTCTGTTTGAGACCTTTTGATTCATGTGGGATCTATCCATTGGAGGATATATGATGGACTCATGGGATGTACGTAGGCTTGATTATCCAGTGGCTGTAATCCACTTTGAATGGGCCTGGGTAGTGGCTTAAGATGCTTTTTTGATGAAGGCTATGAGTCAAGATTTGACGCAAGTCTGATGCATGGGTCTCAAGAACAATGATATTTAGGTCATTAGTCCAAATTTGACACATACAATTTGTCATCTACTCTCTAAGTCAAAGAATCATTGGCTTAAAGAGCATTCCACGAGTATGTCGTTTGGGCTTCTTATGTCATTTGGAGCATGGTTATTTTTTAGACTAAATAAAGGTGGCGTTACGTCGACTGGACCAGATGAGGATCCAAGAGTCTTCTTGGATGACTAGACCAGATGATGGTCCAAGACTTTCTCTGACACGACGTGGGTCATTAGGGAGTATCCCGTCGACTATACCAGATGAAAGTCCATGATATTCTCCAGTCGACTGGACCCAAAGAAGGTCTAAGAGAGTCTTCAATGTCGTCTGGACCAGATGAAGGTCTAGGTCTTCAACATGAATCTACAAGAGTCATGAAGAAATATTCCCGATGACTCAACCAGATGAAAGTCCAGGATAGTCTCTAGTCGACTGGACCATCATCAGGTCCATGAGAGTATTCAAAGTCGTCTGAACTAAATGAAGTTTCAGGTCTTCAACCTGACTCGCTAAGATTCATGGGAAATATTCCTATCGACTGGAAAAAATGAAGGTCCAGGATAATCTCCAGTAAATTGGACCTCATGATGGTTTATGGGAGTCCTCAATGTCGTCTGGACTAGTTGAACATCCAGGTCTTCAACCTGTCCCGACAAAGGGTCATGAGGAATGTTCCCATTGACTGGACTAAATGATGGTCCAGGATATTCTCGAGTTGACTAGACCTGATGATGGTCTAGGGGAGTCTTCAATATCGTCTGGACCAGATGAAGGTCTAAGTCTTCAACTTGACCCAACAAGAGTCATGGGAAATATTCCTGTCTACTAGACTAGATGAAGGTCCAAGATAATCTCCAGTCGACTGGACTTGATGATGTTACAGGGAGCCTTCAATGTCGTTTAGACCAGATGAAGGTCCATGTCTTCATCCTGACCCGACAAGGGTCATGAGGAATATTCCCGTCGACTGAACTAGATAATGGTCCAAGATAGTCTCCAGTCGACTGGACCTGATGATGGTCCCAGAGAGTCTTCAATGTCGTCTGGACCAGATGAAAGTCCAAATCTTCAACCTGACCCGACAAGAATCATGGGGAATGTTCTTGTCGATTGGACTAGATAAAGGTCCATGATGATCTATAGTCGAATGGATTTGATGAAGGTCTAGGGGGTTTTCAACGTCGTCTAGACCAGATGAAAGTCATGTCTTCACCTCTAGCTTACAATTTACATGATGCCAACTGGATCTTGATGTTATATCATCGGAGGCTATGTTGGTTGAGTCTACTCTTGTCGATTGAAATTGCCACGTCGATTAGAGCCACAACATCGTATAATGGTGTTGCTCACGTGCCTGAAACCATAAACATGTTTAGTTGTACTAACACTTTACCTGTCGACTGAAGGTCGTATCGGTTGAACAAGTTGGAGGTCGGCCAAGTTAAAGACTATGTTATGCTGTCTGGAGTATCTATGGACCAGATGAAGGTCATTTGGCGTCATTGAATATCCTTCCAGGTCGACTGGGAAAAGAGACAATAATCCCACACAGTTTGGAAAAGATATCACAGATGAATTGTGCCTCTTGGTCGTCTAGGATGATCAGATTTCAATGAGTAGGTTACAACATCGATCAGGGGAGATAGACTACTTCTCATGTCATTTGAGCCAAACATGCATCTCACATTGTTGATTAGAGAACATTGTTGTTTTTGATTTTGGTCAGGGGTGTGGAAGGCTAACCTTTCCCAAGCGAACACTACTTCATTCTGTGAGTATAAAATATCCCCAGACGATGATAAGATTTGTCCTCACTTACGCATTAAGCCTAGTTGGGCACCATGAGATGGGCCTTAAATGTTTAGGGTCTATATTTGCTTACTACTATAGCCCTAGTGAGTCTTTCGAGGTGACTTTAGACGGGGAAATGAAGTGTCAAGTTAGAAGTGGGCATAAATGAGGTTGTAAGGCTTATTTGCTTCCATTCTAAAAAAACTCTCTCACTTTAGCAAGTTGAAAAAGCTATCATTGTCTTTAAGGTATTCCTCATACGCTCTCTTGTGTTCTTTAGTTTCTTTAATTATTTATAGAGTAGATTCAAGCTGTTTTTGATTATTTAAATAATTTGATCCTTAAAGTTTTAGCAAGATTTAAAAAATTATGTTTGAGGATCATGGTTGTTTAATCCTTAGGGCATAGAGATCGAGAACCATTAATAGGTCATAGGCATGAATACACTGTATTTTGAAGTAACGTCGAGGGAAAGTTCGATGGGTTCTAGTAATACCTCAGTAGAGATGTATATTGGGTCACCTAATAGGGGCTCCACGTCTAGTGTTTCATCTGTGGAATGAGACTCTCCTGAATAGTCGTATGGGCATTTGGGTGAGGTTAGGGTGTTGACAATAGTCGAGCTACCTTTAGGAGTGCCTAAGGATGTTAGACCATTTAGGACATTTCTAACTATGAGGGAGTCGAGTGGGACTTCGAGCACAAGTGAACAAACGGTACAACAAAAATTTCTGACCCCTCCAGCCTTTCAAAATTTATGCGAGGTGATATACTCAAAGAACATGAGAATCATTTGGACGACCTCGGCCCCTTAGAGTCGATCAAGAAGGCCGTGGTTCTCAACTACCCTGTAAGAGCCTTTAAGGGTTGGTTCTTTTACCGTTATCGAATAAATGCTAACTTAGTCGATTTTTTCAGGCCCTCGTATGTAGCCTGTTCCAACAAAAATATGTAGAGTCGTGCCTGTTAGACAATTATGACCCATATCATCACTATTTGTACAGAACATGGTGTTGTTGTACAAATTAACTATGTGACAAAGGAAATTGCTCTTTTATCATTTGTAATTGGATTACCGGGATATATAAATGATAAAAGTCCATATGATTAGCTCCGGATTAATAAGATATGAGACAATATTAATCCACTAAGGTTTAATCATTAAAATATCCCCAGTCGCACTATTATCGAGATTGGACATCGATAATGCAGAATAGACTAGCATTGCACTTGTGCGCGTTGTGGGAGCAGAATGGCATAATTATCATATATTTAAGTATTGGATACTTATGCAAGTGTGATAGGAGGTTGTGTTTACCGATGGTACGGAAACAGCTTCGCTTTGGATAGACCAATCAGAATCACATTGGTAGTATGGCTATGTGTCTATGGGAGTCCGAATCAGGGTAGGTGTATTTGGTCTTAAACTCAGACTTGCATCGCTAATACTTGCGACAATCAATATACTTTAGTTTTGGTCATTCGGGGCTTTAACAGGTTCTGTGTACGCCTCTTCTAGGTATATTGAGAATCGTAGTGTGTTGGGTGTGATGTCAAGATGGAAGTATCACTTCAGTCATATGGAGATGATGGTCACGTAGGATACGAAATTGGTACTCTTATGTACTGCAGTCATCGGGATAATATGACTAGGTCATGCTTATCCGATTATAGAGACTAGTTACCAGAGATCCGACATATGCTTCGTACGGGGCAAACACAATTCCAGCCCCAGGCCTAGCATGTGACATCCGATACTTGATCACAATACGCAATACTACGTATACTACGCCTGATACAGATTACATATTCCTTAAAAGAATATTTATGGAGAATTGGGTAGGCACGGTGCTTTGCTAGAAGCCAACCATGTCTTGTAAATCGGTAAAAACGTAGTACTAGGTACGTACGTGTTCGGACAGTCTGATGACCGGATTTACTGCCAACATATCCATGAATCTCATGCGTCGTCCCGAAGATTCATCGATGACGTATGACTCAGACATAATTAATATGGGATTAATTAATAGAGAGAGAAAAATAATCTAGGATTAATTGCGGAGAGATTTTATCTGAGATAAAATTCTATTTAAAGAGAGAAAACGATTAATTTGGAATTAATCGATAAAATAATATATTCGATATATTATATGAAATTAGATTTCATAACGGAATTAAAATTAGATTTAATTCGGACGAACGAGGTTAATTTAGAATTAATTCGCTAGCGACGTGAATAGTAATTTTAATAGGCATAATTATTAATTAAATTTGATTTAATTACGTCGATATGGAAAATTCATTAATTTGGAATTAGCGAACCTGAGCCCGAGATGTGTTGCGGGCCCACTTGGATTTTGAATCAAGTGAGGCCCACACAAGTCACATCACATAGTCTATCTCATCTACTTTTGGTTGATGGAAGTGGTTGGGTTGTTGGAAACTTGTGAAACACACGAGTTTATTTCATTAATGTGTGAAAGACCTTTTACTAATTTTTGATATTTCGTATTAGGTTACTTGATTTTTGAAATCAACACACAACATTCACTCATCTCTCTTCTCTCCTATATCTCACGACATTGTTCCATTTTTCTCTCCCAATTTTGGCTTGGCCGAATCTTGCTAAAAGGATGAAGAAAAATTGTTGCAATTTTTCAAGTGCTAGCACACACAAGGAGTCATTCAAAGGTGATAGGGAAACCTTTCCCATGAGTTTGGAACTCAAGAATCTCATTCACAAAGCTTGAAGCACAACAAAGGGGCTTGACCGAATTCATCAAGGAGCAGAATTTTTGTTGTCTACGCATCCAAAATCCGATCAAAGTGAGTATTTTCCGCATTCTTACTTTGTTGTATTCACATGTTTCATTGTTTAATTAATCTTGGTTTGACCTAGAAAACCCAACAATGGTATCAGAGTGGTTATTGAGCATGGAATTGAATTTAGGGTTCTTAAACTTTAATTTGAGATTTTGTGATTTGAGCATGATTTCTTCAAATTGATGATTTGGTTGAGGTTGGATGATATTAAATTGGATTTGTACATTGTTGGAATTGTGAAAAATTGATAGGATTAATTTTCCCCAATTTGTATGCCTTGGCCGAATGGAATAGAACCCTAGCTCTTGATGATTTTTGAATTTTAGACAATTGGATATGTTTAAAATGTATGAGATATATTAGTTTGTGATTTAATTGGATTGAAATCAAAATTTATATAAAATCACCATATTGCTGAGAGCTTAGGAAGCATGTTAGATTGATTTTGCTGCAATTTGTGTTGGACATAAGTTGGTTAATTAAAGCATGATTAATTATGTAAATTGGTATTTTGGAAATGTTAATTTGAATAATTAATTATGGCTAATACACTTTAATTGATTTAATTATGATATTTGGAATATTGGAATTTAATTAGTTGGGCTTAATTTGGAATTAGGCTAAAAAAGTTGTATTTGGGCTTAATGGGCTTGGTTGGGCCAAGTTTGGTTTAGGATAATTGGTTGGATCCAATTGGGCCTAAAACCATTTTCATAAAGTCCAAATATAATATAATGGGCCTATAAAATTTTAATTGGGCCTAATGAGCCTAAATTGATTTTTGGCAAATGGTGATTCCTTATTGGGCTTTGGTTGCCAAAGTCCATGCCTTATAAATTAATTGAAAGCCCATTGGACTTTAATTAAATTGACATTGGATGTTAATTGGGCTTTGAGACCTGTTAAGATTAGATTTAGAATCTAAGTAGCAAAGGCTAATTAATAAAGTGTAATTATTTAATTTGGAATTAAATAAAGAATTAGTATTGAATAAAAATTAAATTGGATTTAATATTGTAGTTTGATATAATTCAAGAATTCGTACTTTGAGTACTTATTCTTAAAACGAGTTGGACTCGCGCAAATCAAATCGTTGTTTGAACATTGGATGCTCACTAATCAAAGATTAATTAATTGGATTAGATTGATTGATAACATGCTTTGTGTGAATACATGGATGTGATGTATGAATAATGTATATTAGATGAATATTAGATGGGTGAGGACAATTTTGGAAATTGTTGTAATAAATTTAGAATTTATTAAATTGGACCTGCGTGTCCAGCCTATTACCTCTTAACTCTTTGTATTTCTGTTCTCACCTATTTCCCTCAATGTAAATGAGATTTCTTTAGAAATGTTATGTAATTGGGTAGAAGTAAGATTTGTGCTAGCGGGAGAGAGGAAATGGAGAGATTTGTTCTAGGAATAAAATGTTTTAAATATCCATTCGCATATCATTATTAATTTATTTATCACGCCTTATTATGCTTTTAGAATGCATGTTTAAGAGTGTGATGAGACCTAATCAGAGATAATTAATTGGTTGTCAATTACGTGAAAAACCCTCAACAAATATTAAACGTTTTCCTTCCATTGAATGATTCATTCTCAAGATCCAAGATTGACACTGTTTGTTGGCCAAAGTCAAGACTTTTGTCCATCGCGGATGTGTTTGAATCATGAAGGCTTTATTCCATATCGCATGTCTTGTCCAAGTTGTGATTTGTTGGCCAAAGTCAAGATCACTTCTTGTCTATCGACATCGATTACGAAGCTTTCCAAGGTCAATGGGTCCCGCTTAACTGGAATCATTAAGCTTGTTGTGCCAAATCCAAGACTTAGTTGATTCAGAGGAAAAATGTTAGGGAATATATCGGATATATTGGCATATATTAGATATATGTTTCGGACTTGGATGCCCACCTACTGGATCTAGGAATTGGATGAGATCCAATTGATCTTAGAGATCTACCTAGTTAAATATCATACAGCTTGTTGGCTAAAGTCAAGGTTGTGTGTTATTTAACGGGATCCTAGCCCATTAGGAAACTAGGTTTCCCGAGTACTCAACAGAGGGTTAGAGGCTCGCCGAAAAATAGTGGGAGGCAAGTATTAAATTTGTAATTTCGTTTAGATACTTGCCAATACGCGCTCATTTCATTTTTCGTCATTATTTAAATATATATTAGTTGAACTAATATTTTAATTGTTGTTTTAAATTAAACAGTTGGACTGTATTCAAACTACTTCAATTATAGTTGATTATATAATTGAATTATAGTAATCGATATATATTTGAATTTAACCAATCAAATTATAGTTGATTATATAGTTAGACTATAGTAATCATTATATTTGATTGTACTCGAAATCATTGATTGGATAGTTGGACTATAGCAATCAAGATAACTGAAAGATTAGCGTTTAGAACATAATCCTGGGTGAAAATGTCTTTAAACGGATCCAATTTTCAGATTGGGAATGAAACCTCAGGATAGTCCTGGTAACTGAGAAGTTATTCTATTTGATAGAGTGACATCTCGGGCCTAAGCCTGGAGATGAGCAAATAATGGAGCATGAGTTTTGGATGACTCATGGTGATGATAACTTTAGTGCTCAATCCTTTATGCTTGATGTAATGACACTTTAATTTCATCATCAAAACTAATGATTAGATCCTTATAACCATGATGTTGAAATTAAAGGATCTTCATAGATTTATTTTTAGATCTTAGAAGTATAAATTGCAAAAGAAGCTCTTTCGCTCGCGTATGTCAGAGGGTACATCTGTCGAGCACTAGGCGTCGCAGATGATTGTTGACATCGATCAGCTAGGTTAGCTGGGCATTACCTCAGTGGCCAAGACTACCAAAGATTTTATCTTATAGTCTCTACCCGAAAGATGAGGCAGGTTCATTATGAATCAAGAGTAAACTCTTGGAGAGTTGATGAATATGCTCAAGGAGGCAGAGCCATAGCTTCTAAAAGGGGCAAAGGTAAAATCATCACAGTCTTCTTGGAAGACAAAGGGCATATCCCAAGATGTCTGCCTAAACTGTGGCAAATGGAGTCACTGGAACCATGACTGCCATATGGACAAGGCAGACATGAAGGAACTGAATGCGGGGCAGGGCTCCGGCTTCAAGTATGTTTGTCATAAACATGTTCACTATTAGTTTCAAAATTGGATTTTTGATACTAGATGTGGTACATAAATATATGTACTGATGTGCGGAATCTGCTGATTAACAGGAGACTGACTTCAGTTGAGATCGACCTGCGAGTCAGAAACAGGACGAGAGTCGCTATTTTAACCGTAGTATCCTAAGTTTAGGAACTACCATTTGGGTATGTACTTAAATTAGGAAACTGTTAAAATGTACCTAGTTTGACTAGAAACATTATCTCTATATCTAAGTTTAACCCGTTGCGGGTATAACTTTATATTCTAGAACACTAAGTGTTTTATTTTATAAAGATGATATTGAGATAAACACATTAGATGTGAATAACAGTATTTATATTTTGAATATAAATGAATCTCAAATGTATAACATGACAAATAAATAGCTCAAACTGAATTAATCAGATGAGACTTATTTGTGGCATTGTTGTCTGGGACACATTAACAAGACTCGTATATCCATACTTTCGAAGAGTGGGTACTAGGACGGATTTGATTCTAATCAAATGATGTCTACGAATCTAGTTTATTAGGCAAAATGCCTAAAACATTTTTTACTTGGTAAAAGTGCAAGTGCCACCGATCTGTAAGCCCTCGTTCATTGTGACGTAAGTGGGCCCATATCTAGCTAGGCTAGAGGTGGATATGAACATTTCGTAACCTTTACGGATGTGGCATCACGTTATGGTTATGTGTTTCTTGTGAAACATAAATCGGAAACTTTTGATAAATTCAAAAAGTTTCGACATGAAGTATACAGACAGACCGGCTAAAGTATTAAACCGTCACGGTTAGACCGTGGTGGAAAATACTTAAGCAATAAGTTTCTTGACTAATTGAAAGAGTATGATATTCTTTCACAGTGGACTCCTCCCGAAACACCTCAATTGATTGGTGTGTCCAAACGGAGAAACCGAATTTTTTTGGACATGATAAGGTTAATTATGAGTCGCTCTGAGCTACCATTTTCCTTCTAGGGATACGCATTAAACAGTGCAAAACTTATTTTGAATAAGGTTCCATAAAAATATGTTTGACAGACTTCATATTAGTTATGAACATGAAAGAAACCGAGTTTTCTAATTCATGAATATTTGGGAATGCTGGGCATATGTTTGGATGATATCAAACTAGAACCCAAATTGGATAAGTGCCTAATTTGTGGGTTATCCTAGGGTAACCAAAGTATAGTACTTATACAACTCACAAGAGAACAATATAATTGTTGCTCGCCATGTGGTTTTCCTAACAGGAATACCTATATGCATTGGTAAGTGGGAGGAAAGTAAAACTCGATGAAAATCAGAGTAATACTGTTCCAGGCACCGATTCTTTAATGGAACACAAACACTTTATCTGGGATGAAATTGTACCACAATCTTTGAATACCCAAGAACCACATAAGTCGGAGAGAGTCAGAAAACAACCTGGGAGTAATACGAACTGGCTACGTATGAGGATGTGATACAAGGTATCAACTTCTTATTATGGCAAAGTGCCATGATGTCTGAAATGGATTCCATGTATACCAACCAAGTTTGGACACAGGTTGTTGTACCAGAAGGCATTGTGCCTATTGGTACTAAATAAGTCTTCAAGAAAGACATACATGGATGACAACATACCAACGTACAAAGCTAGGCTTGTAGCGAAAAGGTATCGTTATCAATATTGTGTCGATTACGATGAAACCTTTTACTCGTTTCCATGGATAAATCCATTTGGATAATGCTTGCTAATGCTGCATGTTTCATTTATGAAATGTGGCAGCTGAACGTCAAAATCGTTTTCCTTAAACGGAAACCTTTTGGAGGATGTTTACAACATCCTGACGGTTTTGTCGTATCAAAATGAACAAACAATGTTAGCAAGTTAATTCGATCCATTTATGGATTGAAGCAAGCATTGAGTTCTTGGAACTATCGTTTTGATGTAATCATAATGATATATGATTTAATTCAAAACGAAAATAATTCTTGTGTATATAAGGAGGTTAGTGGGAGCGCATTGACAGTGCTTGTCCTAAATAATGATGATATATCATTTATTGAAAATGATATTCCCATAATATAATCGGTGAAAGCTTGGCTTTCATGAAAATTCTCCGTAGACTACTTGGGAGAGACAACTTTTATTCTAGGAATAAGGATCTACTAGGATAGATCTAAAAGTTGTTGGCACTCTCCGAGAACTCGTACATTGAAATATATGTACGCGACCTGTTGTCTCATATGCTTTGAGCATATGGAGTCACAATCAGGCCAATCCAAGTGATGGTCACTGGATTGATATTAAGAACATCCTTAAGTATCTTGGACGAACTAAGGATGCTTTCTTAAACTATGGAGAAAGAGAACTTGAAGTGACTGGGTTCACCGTTGCAAGTTTCCAAACCGAAAAAAACGACTATAAGTCGTAATAAGGGTACTATATAATTTGAATAACGGAACAGAAAGCTGGAAATCTTCCAAGCAAGATATTGTTGCCGAATAAACAATAAAAGTGGAATGTTGCTGCAGTTGAGGCAGCAATAGAAGCGATTTGGATCTATAATAATCATAATTAGATTAGGTATAGTTCTGTTAGCTGCTGAGCTAGGCTACATCACAGGCTAAAAAATTAATGGTCTCATCAATGATCCAAATATATACTTCAATTATTTCATCTGATTCGTCGGATCATACATCGTGGCGGTGTGATGATCGAATAAATCACATCAGATGATAACATTACAAATCCACTGACAAAAGCAGTTTCTCAGCAGAAGTTTGAGCGACCCGTACATAGTTCAAGTGTAGGACACTTGAGTGATTGGCTATAGGCCAAGTGTGAGATTGTTGGACAATTATGACCCATAGCATCACTATTTGTACAGAACATGGTGTTGTTGTACAAATTAACTATGTGACAAAGGAAATTGCTATTTTATCATTTGTACTTGGATTACCGGGATATATAAATGATAAAAGTCCATATGATTAGTTCCAGATTAATAAGATATGAGACAATATTAATCCACTAAGGTTTAATCATTAAAATATCCATAGTCGTAGTATTATCGAGATTAGACATCGATAATGTGGAATAGACTAGTATTACACTTGTGCGCGTTGTGGGAGCATAACAACATAGTTCTCATATATTTAAGTATTGGATACTTATGCAAGTGTGATAGGAGGTTGTGTTTACCGATGGTACGGAAACAGCTTCGCTCTGGATAGACCCCTCGGAATCCCATTGGTAGTATGACTATGTGTCTATGGAAGTCCAAATCAGGGTAGGTATATTTGGTCTTAACCTGAGACTTGCATCGCTAATACTTGTGACAATCAATATACTTTGGTTTTGGTCGTCCGGGGCTTTAACAGGTTCTGTGTACGCCTCTTCTGGGTATATTGAGAATCGTAGTGTGTTGGGTGTGATGTCAAGATGGAAGTATCACTTCAGTCATATGGAGATGATGGTCACGTAGGATACGAAACTGATGCTCTTATATGTTGCAGCTATCGAGATAATATTACTAGGTCATGCTTATCCGATTATAAAGACTAGTTACCAAAGATCCGATATGTGCTTCGTACGGGGCAGACACAGTTCTAGCCTCAGGCCTAGCATGTGACATCCGATACTGGATCACAATATGTAATACTACGTATACTACGCCTGATACAGATTACAAATTCCTTAAAAGAATATTTCTGGAGAATTGGGTAGGCACGGTGCTTTGCTAGAAGCCAACCATGTCTTGTAAATCAGTAAAAACGTAGTTCTAGGTACGTACGTGTTCGGATAGTTCGATGACCGGATTTACTGCCAATATATACAGGGATCTCATGGGTCGCTTCTCGAAGATTCACCGATGACGTATTACTCGGACATAATTAATCTGTGATTAATTATAAGAGAGAGAAAATTAATCTAGGATTAATTGCGAAAAGATTTTATATGGGATAAAATTTTATTTAAAGAGAGAGAACGATTAATTTGGAATTAATCGATAAAATAATATATTCGATATATTATATGAAATTAGATTTCATAACGGAATTAAAATTAGATTTTAATTCGGGTGAACGAGTTAATTTAGAATTAATTCGCTAGCAACTTGAATAGTAATTTTGCTAGGCATAATTATTTAATTAAATTTGATTTAATTACGTCGAAATGGAGAATTCGTTAATTCGGAATTAGCGAACCCGAACCCGGGATGTGTTGCGGGCCCACTCAGATTTTGAATCAAGTGGGGCCCACACAAGTCACATCACCTAGTCCATCTCATATACATTTGGTTGATGGAAGTGGTTGAAACTTGTGAAACACAAAAGTTTATTTCATTAATGTGTGAAAGACCTTTTACTAATTTTTGATATTTGGTATTAGGTTACTTGATATTTGAATTTGGTATTAGGTTACTTGATTTTTGAAATCAACACACAACATTCACTCATCTCTCTTCTCTCCCATATCTCACGACATTGTGCCATTTTTCTCTCCCAATTTTGACTTGGCCAAATCTTGCTAAGAGGATGAAGAAAAATTGTTGCAATTTTTCAAGTGCTAGCACACACAAGGAGTCATTCAAAGGTGATAGGGAAACCTTTCCCATGAGTTTGGAACTCAAAAATCTCGTTCACAAAGCTTGAAGCACAACAAATGGGCTTTTCCGAATTCATCAAGGATCATAATTTTTATTGTCTACGCATCCAAAATCCGATCAAAGTGAGTATTTTCCACATTCTTACTTTGTTGTATTCACATGTTTCATTGCTTAATTGATCTTGGTTTGACTTAGAAAACCCAACAGTGCCAGATACGAATGAGAGATTTGGAGAAGTCCAACATGGCTGTGAGAAAGGAGAATACTGAGTTGAAAACGACGATTGAGGCCTCTGAGAAATGGGCGTAGAAGATCGAGTCGACTTGAACGACACTGAAGTTGGAACGGGAGGTATCCAAAGCTGAGAAGGAGGCTTATAAGGAAGCTTGGAAGGTTTGAGGAGGGAAAATAATGAGTTGATAGAGAAGCTTGAGGGATTTGCCTTGGAGGCAATGATGAAAGAGATGAGTAGTCTGATGCAGTAATTCGTGGTTAGGGAACACCACACTTGGACTACAAAAAATGGATTAAGTAATATGCTAGGCTGGAAGTGAGCCTCTCTATTTCAACTGAGGGTGATGATGATTAGGAATGAGATGAGGCCGCTTCGAATGAAGTAGGCAGTGGTGAGATCGTGGGGGCAAGATTGCGTAGAGAGAAGGTTGATGGACGGAGGAGGTCTATATGGCGTCGAATAAAAGGTAATGGACACCGGGGAATGGTATGGCTTGATGGAAGAAAATTCTGCAGAGATAAGGACTGACCCCACTGCCAATATTCAAGACCCCTCTACTGTTGACGTCCCTCATGCTGAAGTCCTATCTCTTGAATGTGTTAATGACCGATCTTTCTTTCTTTAACTTAGTATTTTATTTGTAATTATTTCGATTTGTAATTAGGTAATGAAGAACTTGTAAAAAACTTAATCGTTGAATTGAAAATCTTATTTTGCGGCTATATTCGAGGAATTTTCCATAAGCCTCGAGTCCAGTAGCAATAAAAAACTTAAAACAATTCTAAGTAAAATTCTACAAGTAGTAGTCTCTATGTCCCATATTTAGAGAGTAGTCACTTGTCGAGTGGCTAGTCTGTGACTACTAGTCCGGTAAAAACTACCTTTAGAATCAGTTGAAATGCACTGCGTTCCAGCTGCTTTGGATGGGTTTTCCAGACTCTATTATCAATTTGTATGCTCTTTGTCCAATGACATTTGCAATGACTTATGGGCATTCCCACGTAAGCCCAAGCTTCCCATCTCTACTCTCATTGGTGTTATGAAAGACCTTGGGTTTTAAAAGTTCGACATCTGAAATTCTTGTTGAAGTGTTTAGCCATCATCTGTAGGTAGGCAGCAAGTCGTATGAAGGCACGTTCCCTTATCTTGTCGATGGTGTTAAGGCTATGATTCATGAATTGTCTATTAGATTCCTCTTTTAACCATTGATAGTGTGAGGATTAGACGTTTTCTTTGGTAGGAGTGACTACTTCGGTTCCAAAGGCTAGTGAGAATATGGTCTCACCAATCTACAAATGAACCGTCGTTTGATAAGACCATAGAACTCCAGAGAGATCATCTGCCCATGCTCCTTCAGCTTCTCTAGTCACTTCTTTGGCATGTTAATGATGGTCTTGTTGGAAAACTCGGCTTGTCTGTTAGCTTATGAGAGTGTGGAGTCAAGAAACTGAGCTTGATCCCCTAATTTCTATAAAAGTCTTGAAAACTATGGCTGATGAATTGAGAGCCATTATCAGTCACTACTTCTCTTGGTAGCCCGAATCGACAGATAATGTTCTTCCAGATGAAAGTCTGGACTTCTTGATCCCATATTCTGGCAAATGCATCTGTTTCAATCCATTTGGAGTAATAATCTGTGAGTGCAAACATATAGACTCGCTGGTCTGGAGCTTTTGGAAGTTTGGCTACAATATCCATACCCCATTTCATGAATGGCCAATGAGATAAAATGAAGTTGAGTCTCTCTGGTGGCTAGTCCGAGACAGGGGCAAACATTTGACATTTTTCGCACCTATGGGTAAAGTCTGATGCGTCTACTTGCATAGAAGGCCAATAATATCCTACTAAATGGGCTTGACATGCCAAACTTCTTCCTCTCGAACGGTTCCCACATTCCCCTTCTTGCAATTCAGCTAGCACGTATTGGGCTTCTTCAGGAGTAACAAACTTGAGGTAGGGCCCATAATGAGACCTTTTCAGAACCTGGTCATCATACAAAGTAAACCTTGCAACCTGGAGTTGGATCTTCCGAGCTTCGGACTTGTCGTGTAGGATTGTTCCGTATTTCATATACTTGTTCAGTAGAGTCATCCAAGAGTCGGCTGAGCTGACTGAGACAATATCTTTAGACTCATCTTTCCAGATGGCTAGCCACTGCAAGTAAACCACTGGAATAGATTGAGGTTTGTCCCATTGCGTAGTCGAACCAAGTGTGTCTAAGGCTTTTGCATGAGAGTTCTCAACCATAGGAACCTGTGAAATTACAAACTCCTCAAATGTCACCAGAAGCTCCTACACCTTTTATAAGTAGGAAGCCATTTGCGAGTCTCTTGCTTGATACAAGCCTTGGAGCTGGTTGAAAATGAGTTGAGAATCTGATTGAACTTAAATCTTTCTGACTCCAAGGTCCTTGGCCATTGCGAAGCCAATGGTCAGTGCTTCGTATTTTGCTTTGTTATTTGTGACTTTGAAGCCATACTTTATTGCTTGTTGTAACGTATCTCTTTCATGTGTGGTGAGTACAAGCCCAAGTCCGCATCCTCTTTTGTGACTTGAACTGTCCACTGCAAGTTTTCATATTTCTTTCGGCTGGACGCACTGAATATCAATATCTGCTTGAGCTTGTAGACTGGGTAAAAAGTCACCCACAAATGCTACTAGTGTCTGAGACTTGATTTCGATTCGAGACTAGTAAGTTATTTCATGTTCCCGCAGCTCCATTGCCCACTTGACTAGTCTCCTGGAGAGCTAGGGCTTGTGGAGTATATTCCTCATGGGATAAGTGGTGTAGATTGTGATTGGATGCCGTTAAAAGTATGATTGTGGCCTCCAGGCCGCTATTACCAAGGCCATCACCGATTTCTCCATTTGAGTTTATCATGTCCCTGCATCAAGTAAGGCTCTACTCATATAGTAGACTGGAAGCTGTGTCTTATTTTCTTCTCGTAGTAGGACTGTGCTAACTATGTGGTCGGACACGCCTAATTAGATGTAGAGTCATCCTCCGTTGATAGGTTTGGAGAGGTGTAGCAGAGTGGTTAAGTATTTCTTGAGTTACCCTAGAGCTTCCTCGCATGTTGGAGTCCATTCAAAGTCATTTGCTTTCTTCAAAGCGGAGAAGAATGATTAACATTTGTATGCAGACTTAGAAATAAATCTATTCATAACCGTTAGTTTACCCGCGAGTCATATGACATCTTTCAGACATATGGGGGAGGGAATGTCGAGGATGGACTTGATCTAATACGGGATGGCCTCTATCCCTCTCTAAATTACCACGTAGCCTAAGAACTTTCCAGAAGACACATCAAAAGCACACTTGGAGGGATTCAGCTTCATGCCAAACTTCTTCATAATGTCGAACACATGTCCTAAATGCTCTAGGTGCTGCTCGGCCCATAACGGCTTCACCAATATGTCATCGATATACACTTTCATTGTCTTCCCTATATGTTGGGAGAACATTTTATTGACAAGACGTTGGTATGTAGCTCCTGATGGGAATTTATTGGACCTCTAGGGTCAGATCGGTGCCTCGTGCAGCGGAAGTGGGTCTAACCTTTAGATATCTAGCATGGGTGTAATTGTAAATTATTTTATAGAATATTATATTCCGTTACGAGTCCATAGGAAAAAATGGGGACAAAATCAAAATTTGAAAAATCTGAAATGGAGAAAATGAAGTTTTAGCGCTCATGGGTAACAACTATCGGCGCATCGTGACACACATGTTTGGGAGTCGCAACGCCCAATCTGTGAGAGCTCGATGTCGCAGCGCCTAAAGGTTAGCGTCGTGATGCCCACAACTCTGAGAATTGAGTGTCACGATGCCAGAGATTAGTGTCGCGACGCTGCCCTGTGTAAAATATTAGCAGAGTATTTTTGCCTTTAATTCAATTCTAAACACTTCTAATTTTCTCAAAACACTTCAATACACCTAAAAGTCCAATTTTAACATCAGCACATGTTATACAACATATGTATTTATTTGAATCAAAATACAAACCAAATTAGAATCCCACAATGAAGTGACTCATGAACAATTCTAGGCCACTTAAAGGTGGTCAAGTTATTCTAGAATGGTAGCCATCAATCTAAGCTTTCATCTAGAGTTCGAAATAATTTTATGTTGCATGTCCAACATGAACATATTTGACCCAATTACAAGCATATTGTGTTTATGCTTGCAAAGCATCCGTACACAATTAATTAGCCTAATTTCAACATCAAGCTATGTTATTATGTATCCAATACATAATTCATCACTATATGTCTAATGATAACTCACTAATGAAAACATAGCTTTAGAGAAGATCAAACTTACCTAGCAAGCTTGATTCCAATATCCAATCTTCTTCTCATTGTTGAAATATTGTGGAGAACTTCCAAAGCTAGCAAGCTTGGTTCCAAGATCCAATCTTCTTCTCCTTGTTGTTGTAGAGAATTCCCAAAGCTAGCAAGCTTGGTTCTAAGTGTAGGGGTTTTAGGGGCAGAATCCGGTAACGGAGCGGAATCGGTGGAAAATCAAATTTTCCGATTTCAAAACGTTTTGTCGGATTAATTAAATAAACATATTTATTTAATTATCCAATAATCAAATTATGAAATAAAATTCAAATGAATCATATTCAAGTGAATTTACCGAATTGCCCTTACACTTGGTATTTAGTCCATTTTAGTCCGAAATTGATCTAATCAATTTTGAATGATTCTAAATCATTTCTAAGATGAACTTAGCATGATCAAAACATCAAAACACCAAAAGCACCAAAAATCCCCAAAAGTCCATCCTTGGCCGAGAGCCCCTCCAAGGTGCATAATTGTGCACTTTGTGATTTCATGCATCAAAACACATCAAGATGCAATCCAATGAACATGAAACTTTATATGAATCATATATACATCCAAATACACAACATATATGAAAATACCCAAATTTGGAACTGGTCATGAACCCTAATTTTTCAATTTCTTCAAATTGGACAATTAGACCAAATTGGTTAAATCCAATACTTCAATTATGTTTCTTCCATCCAATCAAAGTCTCAACACAATGAAACAAATCAAGATCAAATCTAGGTCATCTAAGAGTGGGTCAACAACTCTATATTAGCAACAAGGTTTCCAAAACCTTAAAAGAAAGCTTATAACTACAATAGTCACAATCTTCCTTCATCACACATGCTCAACACTTCCAACCAAACTTCCATCATCAAAAACATAAAGAATAAAGAAAAGAATAACTTAAGAACATCATATGTTATAGCCTAGATCATAAGGAACAATTTGTTATCTAATAGTAAGTTGGAAAAAACTTACTAAATCCAAGCTTTTCTTTAGTTTTTCATTTTCTTCTTCACTAGCTTCCTTGTTTTTCTTTAATGGAGTTTATGTCAAAGTGAATTAGGTTATGAAATGAAAGTGAAATGAAAACAATTTATTCTTAGGACAAAAAAAGCCCTTGGCCGAAATTGTGTATACATATATACCAAAATTTCATTTCAATTTCATTTAACAAAAATTTGATCAACTTGATTAAATATCTAAAAACACTTTATTAGATATTTATCACTTGGTCAACAAAGGCAACCAAGCCATTTAATTCAAATATCCGAAGTTAAGATATTTATATTTTAATTAATTTAATCATTTAACAATTAAATAATCAATTAATTAATCAAATACAAATATATTAAATATATGTATAATATTTACATTAAATATTAAAAACATATATTCATTTAGGATATTAGTCAAATATCTCAATTTGACTATTAATTAATGTGTATTTAAATTAATCAAGTATTAAATGTAAATACACAATAATTAACTAAATGACTATCGGGTCCCTTTAGCATGTATCTTGCGTTTAACCTTTAAAAGACTTAATAAATAATCAATATTATTTATTAATGTTGCTCTAGTGCTCTACGAGTATATTTCATTATTGAGACTCTCTAGATTCATGTATATCCGTCACGAAATCCAATTTCGTGTCCATAATCTATCCACCCGTAGATTATGACGATCACAGATAAACTAGCTGAATCATACAGGTCGAGGTCATTGCATACGTATAATCCCTCCGTCACAGGTATCCAGATAATCCCAGAGATATAGATGTGAACGTCAAATCTCTATAGGTATTATCTCGTCGACGTATCCATTAGCCATCTTTAAATAACACTCGGAACTTACTTCCGATGTATACTGTGGCCACAGATTTAACAGACTGCTAAATATATATGGATTACCTATGCTCTGTACACAGAACTGACGGATCCTATCTTGACACACACAGGATATCCTGAGGATCGATCAACACCCAACGAACATGCGGAGGTCTGATCTAAATATATCGGTGACGTGACTGCCATCTAAGTGTGGAGGATGTCTCATACATCCATATTGGTGTCTCAAGTCAAAGGACCACTATGCTACTCAACCCGAGAAGATTCTTATTGACGTTGGTGTACCATCCATTAAGAATCTTCGGTGAGCCGTTCAGTGTTTATCCACTATAAACACCTACACGTCTATACGAGTCTCCATAGACTCATGGTTCATTGGGATAAACCATCGGACCAAGTCTCGATATACGACATGTACTGGTCTCAATGGATTTGACTAACTGACCCGTGTTAGCAAATCTTGACCAGGAACTATGTTTGATAATATTCATATAGCAGTGACACTTCCCAATGTCAATTACAAACTAACTTTGTAACTTTGTACTGCATTATATATTATCGGGCCTTTGTCTAATATATACATATCACTAAACCACATTTTGTTTCAATCTAATCGTAATCAGATCGAATACGTATATAAGAACAAGAGGTGCAACCATAAATAAGTAATATTATGGAATAAGGGGATGTTCGTATTCATGAATCAGACATAAATACGGTCCGGATTGGCGCTCTGAGCACCAACCCCAACAATTTCTCCCACTTGCTCTAGTGCCAATCCACGGTATCATATACACGTCTCAATGTGTATCATATGCACATGGCCCTCAAAAGCTCACCAGTTCTTAAGAGGCAAGAAACAAGTCCGCTATGAAATATTGAGTTTGTCAAAACAAACTCCATCGTTTCCCTTAGTCAACGTCATTCATATTTTGTAGAATCTAAATTATACATTAATATGACACTGATGCTACATCAGTATTATGCTACAGCTACTAAGTTGTCCAAGTATTTAGGGATCAAATCCAAAAATATTATGAGGACAACCGCAAGCACAACACCAATATAAAACTTCTAATTTATAAGGTCACTATGCAACTTCATAAGTCTATACTTCATAAGTTGCATCTAATTCTACTCAGTTAGTAGAATCCTTCGTGACACTCCCACTGCATCTTTTGTGACTCTTTATGACGTAGACAGTCTAACGTCATAATTAGTCTTAAAACTAATATAACCCTAACGGTTGCAGACTATATTCTCCATGAATTAGAAACTCGTTCTTAATATCTCAAAGATCACAAAGAACGTGTTTCAAGATCCATCATATGGTCTATAGGATATCAAAATAACTCGTAACAATTACGATTAAATCAATATCTTTAATCGCATATTATAAAGTATTTATTATGTCATCATCAAATGATATATAAGATTGATTAGACATTCTAATCAATATCTCTTTCGAAAAAGGGATCATCCTTTACGAAAGATGAATACTTTACATAAGACACACAATAACTGTCCAACAGTTATACTAACTGTCATACAGATAGCCTAGTTATGTCCTTTATTAGATCATATCTAATGTACGAATAATAGGAGTATCTCACAAGTCTATTAGTTTTATATCTTATATAAAACTTTATATCAAATATAACATAGACTAATCCCACTGCTTTCATGGAGTAAAGAAGACTTAGGTAAATCTTATACCTCACAAACATCTCATTATTACTATAATAATGATAATTTTGTTAGGATATATAACACTAGAAAGTAATTTGTACGCTCCCACTAACCCTTTTATCCCATATGTATTCTATATACTTTGACAAGATCAGACAATCTGACGATATCAAAAATAGAGAACACATATTTCTGGAAGACTTATCCGAGGGCTCTATAAGCTAACACACTAAACTGCGATTTCAGCAGAACACAAACTCTAGGGCCATTCCAGAATGAACTCTTCAAACAAGGAAATCACAAATGATCTCTTATTCGAATAAGTCATCCAAAAACGCCACTTTGCATTCTTTAGCTAAAATATACAGTTTAATGTCAACATCAACCAATATATCTTAATTGTTCAATTAGTGTGACAAGAGATAAGTTTTCTCAGAATCTACAATAGATTGCTGAGTATATCATTTCTCACTGTCATACTATAAAGGTCAAACCTTTAATAAGCTCACATTGCTTCCGTTGTGCAAACAATTAGCACATGTCTTGAACTAATTCATAATGAAAGCGTAATCAAGTTCAAAACTTGATCGTAGTAAGTTATGAAAAATCTTAGATCTAAGGTTCAATGGTGAACTTCCATAATCGATATCAAATATCGCTTCCATTATAAGTCATAGGATAATTTTTCTTCAATAAGAAAACAACAGAACCATTAAGTATCAAATACTCGTGAATGATTTTGTTATCCTATTGGACTTGTACCGAAGATGTATAAGGGTTGTTTCATCTTATTAATTACATAGTTCCATTTATAATTTATCATTCTCACATTTGACTTCAATAAGTCAAGTATTTTCTACAATAGTTAACATCTGATGTTACACACCAAGTAATAAAATGATTTTATTACTTAGAATCGTAGGAAAGATATTCTATTAAATAGAATACAATATTCTATTAAACAGAATAAACGACAAACTTTTACTTATACCTCCGAGGTGTAAGTAATTTCCATTATATAACTATTATATAAAAGAAAGATTGAAATCTCAAACTTTTCAAGATTCAAATTTTCTACCTATACATATCATATATGCAACTGTAGAAAATAATGGAACATTAATTAAAGAGATGAATTAGTGTTACTGGAGTATAACCCCAAGAGTATTGAAACTAATTCGGTAACATTCAATATCAAACGAACCAAATCATATAAGATTCGATTGCTCCCACTACTCAATTCCATCAAGATGGAATCATGGAAGAATAATATTGAATATGAATCATATTCACTAAATAACCTTAGAACTAATTGCTTTAAATTCATACGTTTGATCGTATCAAAGATCTTTGAACAGTTCAAAGACATGTTATGAATTTTGAGGATAGAATTCTCTAAAACCTTTAGATTAAATATATTTGAACAAGTAAAAAATGTTCAATCTACGTTTCATCAGAACGGATTGAAAGTACTTGATACTTTCAAGACTTTCAATATGTGTTCCTTCAGAAACACATAACTAAGTTATGACAATTCATCAACTAAGTTACGAAGTATAGAAAACTACCTTAAGCAATTATTATTCATTAAATTACATACATCCGATGTATCAGTTAAATAAATCTGGTGGTCCAATGACAATCATTGGTTAAACGAGATCTTAATCACTTTCCTGAATACAATATTCATTAAATGGATAAGGATATGTGGTGTGATCTAGTATCAAACCATCCTTCACCATACGGAATAAGCATCCAATGCTTAAGTGATTAAACTCATAAAGCACCGTTCTAAATTATTTACTTTACCGAATAATTTTTCTTAATGTTTATCTCTACGTCAATGACACTACTAGTTATTATAAAATATGTAACAATTGTTTATAAAGAACAAGTGACTATCCAATAGTCGCAAGTTCCGATATCAAATATCAAAACAATCGTTAACCAATATTTCAAATAACTAGACGAGAGATCTGGTATCCAATACCTATAGTTGTAGTATTGTGAAAATCGATATTTTCTATTCACAAATATACACATCTCTTTTCTTTAGCTTTACTATTTGCATTCAACTATTCACAACAATTGTAAATAACTGATTAGCAAATTGTGTCAGACACATTACCTCTAAAGGTAATTAAAGCTTAGAAACGTCATTACTAGATAAACAAATACGTAATAGGGCTTTCTAAATGCCAGTCAAGAATCTCGAGACATGAACTAATTCAAGTAAATTCTTATTGCATAAGAAACTATTGTCTCTAAAGTATTATATCCTAAATGGGGTATCTATCTAGATTATCTATCATGACTTAGAAACTAAGTCATTAACCATATTTATTTTTCAAGAAAATCGGAACAACAGTTCCTGATGGATTAGACTAATCTAATAATATCCTAGTCTATTAGTATCTAGAACCTATTCTAGAATAACTGCAACCAAGAGTCTAGTCAGATAACATATCAAAATATCTGTGCAGTAATAAAAGTTTAATTCTATCTACTATAGAATAAGGAAACAAACAAGCGGCAATTTCCATAATAACATACACTGCCTAAGTTGTGGAATATTTTAAACTTAGCAGTGCCTCCCACTATTTTTACGTAATGCCATAATCCCCAACGGAAAGAAGAGAATTCAATAATTAAATCGAATTCCATAATGGGAAGAGGACCCCATGAATATATTTCGACTCACAGCAGAGGCACGGTCTCGCCTACGTATATTCACAGGTAGACAACTAATTGTCAATCACTCACTAGTGACTCCGAGGTTCCGGTCCTGGCCGTTTCTCATTGTCGCTGCGAAGGCAGGCCCACAAGGAGACGTACCAAGGTTAAACTCGTCAATGATAAACTCAAGTTACTTGCGTAACCCTGACAGCTAGGGCACGTTCAGGATTCCACTTTCGCTTGAATTTATCCAGTATCTAGTATACATTCGGCATAAATAAATTTCTATCAGCTACATCCTCACAGCAGAGGCACGGTCTCGGATGTAGTCAACGAAAAGATATTTATAAACCGTATTGACAAGACGGACCAAGAAACAATTATTCCAAATACTAGTTACTTTAAAACCTTATTAAGCGGGGATATTCCATTAAGTGTCATACACCCTAAATCTAATCAAATTAGATTATACCAAGCATGTATAAAGTCAAGAAAACATGATTGAACATTGAATAAAATAAGCTAATCATTTTATGGAGGCCTAGAATCAGACTCTCTCTGATACCATTTTGTAGGGGTTTTAGTGGCAGAATCCAATAACGGAGCGGAAGCGGTGAAAAATCAAATTTTCCGATTTCAAAATTTTTTCTCGGATTAATTAAATAAACATATTTATTTAATTATCCAATAATCAAATTATGAAATAAAATTCAAATGAATCATATTCAAGTGAATTTACCGAATTGCCCTTACACTTGGTATTTAGTCCATTTTAGTCCGAAATTGATCTAATCAATTTTGAATGATTCTAAATCATTCTAAGATGAACTTAGCATGCTCAAAACATCAAAACACCAAAGCACCAAAAATCCCCAAAAGTCCATCCTTGGCCGAGAGCCCCTCCAAGGTGCATAATTGTGCACTTTGTGATTTCATGCATCAAAACACATCAAGATGCAATCCAATGAACATGAAACTTTTTATGCATCATATAAACATCCAAATACACAACATATATGAAAAGCCCCAAATTTGAAATTGGTAATGAACCCTAATTTTTCAATTTCTTCAAATCGGACAAATTAGACCAAATTGGTTAAATCCAATACTTCAATCATGTTTCTTCCATCCAATCAAAGTCTCAACACAATGAAATAAATAAAGATCAAATCTAGGTCATCTAAGAGTGGTTCAACAACTCTAGATTAGCAACAAGGTTTCCAAAACCTTAAAAGAAAGCTTATAACTACAATAGTCACAATCTTCATTCATCACACATGCTCAACACTTCCAACCAAACTTCCATCATCAAAAACATAAAGAATAAAGAAAAGAATAACTTAAGAACATCATATGTTATAGCCTAGATCATAAGGAACAATTTCTTATCTAATAGTAAGTTGGAAAAAAACTTACTAAATCCAAGCTTTTCTTTAGTTTTTCCTTTTCTTCTTCACTAGCTTCCTTGTTTTTCTTTAATGGAGTTTATGTCAAAGTGTATTAGGTTATGAAATGAAAGTGAAATGAAAACAATTTATACTTAGGACAACAAATGCCCTTGGCCGAAATTGTGTATACATATATACCAAAATTTCATTTCAATTTCATTTAACAAAAATTTGATCAACTTGATTAAATATCTAAAAACACTTTATTAGATATTTATCACTTGGTCAACAAAGGCAACCAAGCCATTTAATTCAAATATCCTAAGTTAAGATATTTATATTTTAATTAATTTAATCATTTAACAATTAAATAATCAATTAATTAATCAAATACAAATATATTAAATATATGTATAATATTTACATTAAATATTAAAAACATATATTCATTTAGGATATTAGTCAAATATCTCAATTTGACTATTAATTATGTGTATTTAAATTAATCAAGTATTAAATGTAAATACACAATAATTAACTAAATGACTATCGGGTCCCTTTAGCATGTATTTTGCGTTTAACCTTTAAACGACTTAATAAATAATCAATATTATTTATTAATGTTGCTCTAGTGCTCTACGAGTATATTTCATTATTGAGACTCTCTAGATTCATGTATATCCGTCACGAAATCCAATTTCGTGTCCATAATCTATCCACCCGTAGATTATGACGATCACAGATAAACTAGCTGAATCATACAGGTCGAGGTCATTGCATACGTATAATCCCTCCGTCACAGGTATCCAGATAATCCCAGAGATATAGATGTGAACGTCAAATCTCTATAGGTATTATCTCGTCGACGTATCTATTAACAATCTTTAAATAACACTCGGAACTTACTTCCGATGTATACTATGGCCACAGATTTAATAGACTGCTAAATATATATGGATTACCTATGCTCTTTACACAGAACTGACGGATCCTATCTTGACACACACAGGATATCCTGAGGATCGATCCACACCCAACGAACAGGCGGAGGTCTGATCTAAATATATCGGTGACGTGACTGCCATCTAAGTGTGGAGGATGTCTCATACATCCACGGTGGTGTCTCAAGTCAAATGACCACTATGCTACTCAACCCGAGAAGATTCTTATTGACGTTGGTGTACCATCCATTAAGAATCTTCGGTGAGCCGTTCAGTGTTTATCCACTATAAACACCTACACGTCTATACGAGTCTCCATAGACTCATGGTTCATTGGGATAAACCATCGGACCAAGTCTCGATATACGACATGTACTGGTCTCAACGGATTTGACTAACCGACCCGTGTTAGTAAATCTTGACCAGGAACTATGTTTGATAATATTCATATAGCAGTGACACTTCCCAATGTCAATTACAAACTAACTTTGTAACTTTGTACTGCATTATATATTATCGGGCCTTTGTCTAATATATACATATCACTAAACCACATTTAGTTTCAATCTAATTGTAATCAGATCGAATACGTATATAAGAACAAGAGGTGCAACCATAAATAAGTAATATTATGGAATAAGGGGATGTTCGTATTTATGAATCAAACATAAATACGGTCGAGATTGGCGCTCTGAGCACCAACCCCAACACTAAGATCCAATATTGTTCTCCTTGTTGAAATATTGTAGAGAACTTCTAAAACTTCTCTAAACACTTCTTTTACTTAGGCTAATATCTATAATTCTTGTTTGTTTTAGATTTCTCAAGCTTGATTAAAACATCGCTCAAGCTTGCCTTTTATAGCAAAACTTATGTTATTTTTCATTAATAAAAGTTTTAATCAACTTTTATGTGGGATTAATCTAATTTGTCCAAATATGTATAATTAAGTGTGACTAATCACCTTTGTCTACCACTTTGATATAATCCAATTAAATCAAGACAAAGTTTAATTAATGGATTAGTTATATGTCTACCACTTTGATTTAATCCAATTAAATCAAGGCAAATATACCTATTATTACATATTTGTAATTATCAAAATATCCTCCATTGTAGAGATATTTATGAAATTACAACAAAACCCTTGTGTGATTTTGGATTAATCCAATTAATCCAATTGGTTCAAAGTAAATAATTAATTTTTTCCAATAATTATTTTAGTTGATAATTATAATATAAAATATTATTTATTATAAAAAATTATCGGCTACCCTAAGTGTTCAACGAGTATACTTCATATTGTGAGACTCTCTAAGTCCAGAAAAGTTCTTCATATAAGCCTAGCCTATATGTACGCAATTCAACCACCTCTGAATTCACGAAGAACACGAACAACCTTTCTGAACTATACAAGTCGAGGTCATCACATATGTTTAACAATCCCTCCATTTTAGGCTATCCGAGTTGTGTTTAGGAAACATATATTACACTGTCAAGTTTCCGAGGCACACATCTCATGTCGACATGTCCACGATTCTTTACAACTAATCAGAACACCATTTTTGATATATGCGATCTACCCTAGGTGATCGGCTTTGGCGAAGTCTTAAGAATCATGACTTATTACGTGGATACATAAACCCTTTATGGTACACATGTTGGAGTTGGTGCTTGGAGTGCCAATCCGAATTGTATATTTTATTATTTATTAATAAAATAACTACATTTTCACTTCATACCTTATTAATGGTATTGTCATTATGCGTATTAGATTGATGTATAGATATGCTAAGAATGACATCAACCTTAGCAAGCTTTAGGAAGGTTTTAATTAAGCAAAGCAAAAACTTGAGAAAGCAAAGTATAAGAAATTCTTGGAGAAATTAGCATAAGTTAGAAAAATGTTTAGAGAAGCTTTGTGAGATCTCTAAAATATTTCAATTAGGAGAAATCAAGATTGGATCTTGGAGTTAAGCTTGCTAGCATTAGAATCAAGATTGGATCTTGGAATGAAGCTTGCAAGCATTCGAAGTTCTCCAACCATTTCAACAAAGAGAAGAAGATTGGATCTTTACATCAAGCTTGCTAGGTAAGTTTGAACTTATCTTAAGCTATGTTCTTTTATGTATTGGATGCATGATTACATAGCTTAATGTTGAAATAAGGCTAATAAATTGTGTTAGGATACTTTGGAAGTATAAACACAATATGCTTGTAATTATGTCAAAATGTCTATGTTAGACATAAACAAAGAATTAGAGTTTGGAACTGTAGATTAAAACTTAGAGCTATGGCTACTGTTTTAGAATCCCTTGACCACATTTGGGTGACCTAAAATTGTTAATGAGTTCATTGTGGGATTCTATTTTGGGTTGTAATTTGATTCAAAGAAATGTGTATATATATTTAGAAGACATATATGTTTATTTTATAACATGTGTTGTGGTTGGTTTTGAAATTAAATTATTTTGGGTGATTTTAAAAGTGTTTAAGGTTTTTAAAATTATATATATATACATATATAAGCATGTAGCTCTCAGCCTAAAAGGCCGAGAGCAAGGCGTTGCAATGCTATAAAGCAGCGCTGCAACGCCATGCATGCTGCTCAGCAGCATGTTGCGCATGTTGCTCAATAGCATACCTAGGCCCGAGTAGTTGCAACCCATCTCCGGTTTTGTCCCGATTTGATTTTCCAGAACCCGTTTTATCCCTGTTTTTTCCCTAAACACTTGAAAATGGAATATTGTATTTCATTAATTATTTTAAAAATAGACCAATGCTAGATATACATTGGTTAGACTTACTTCTGATGCACGAGGCACCGATCCGACCCTAGGGGTTCCACATCTGCCACAACAGAATGGTATCAGTAGCAAGGCTCAACCACACAACACATGTTGCATGTTAGACATGTATTTGAATCTTTGCCTCTGTATTTTAATTTAATTATGCATAAGACACATTAGATATGTAAAACATATTTTAAAATAAAAATTTTGACCTAATTTAATTAGTGACTTGATTGTCATAAATATCTCATGATTAGGTGAATACTTTATTTTAAGTAATAGTATTAGTAATATTGGAGCATTATTATAAGGTCCGTCTTGTTAATACGAAGATGAATGAGTTATTACTACTTATATCCAAGATCATCATTAGTGTGAGGGTATAAGTACTCGGAACATAGGTCGCTCCGGTAAAACATTAGATATAGTGTGATGAGTTAACGCAGTCACCCAATATCGTTATTAGTGTGATGGTGTACATACAAAGCTCATTAGTGCACATTGACAAGTATACACCTAGAACACGTCTTAATCAATATCGACATTAGTTTGAGGATAAGAAACAGTTCATGACCAAACTAGGAGTCACATGAAGTGATTGACCTTGGAGATCTACCTAATGAGTTTATAAAGGCCAATATCATCATTAGTGTGAGGCTGAAGTAAATATCATGGGATCCAATTGTTAGGGTTGGTGCTCAGAGTTCCAATTCAGATCGTATTTATGTCTGATTCATAAATACGAGCAATTCTATTTTCCATAATATTACTAATTTAATGGTAGCATCCTTGTCTTTTATACACTTATTCGATCTAATTACGATTAAAAATCTGATTATGATTAGATCGAAGCTAAATCTGGTTTAGTGATATGTGTATATTAGACAAAGACCCTAGGATTTACAATATAGTGCGCAGTTACAACGTATTTTATAATTGACATTGGGAATCACACTATTAGATGTATATCTTTAAATAAAGTTCCTTGTCAAGATTTACTAACAAGGGTCGGTTAGTAAAATCTGCTGAGACCAGTACATGTCATATATCGTGACTTGGTCCAATGATTTTACCCAATGAACCATAAGTCTCGGGAGACTCGTATAGACATGTAGGTGTTTATTTGATAAGACACTGAACGATTCACTGAAGATTTCCTAATAGATGGTACACCAACGTCAATAGGAATCTTCGTGAGTTGAGCGAGCATAGTGGTCCTTCGACTTGAGATAACACTGTGGATATATGAGTTATCCTCCATGTTGGGATTCAATCAAGTCCCAAGGATCATAAATTAAGCATAAAACGAGTTGAATACATATCAAAGGAGGTGCGGAATAACTCACATTGATCGGTAGAGATGCAACGAAGACAAAAACGCACTGCCATCTCCTTGCTCGGTAGTGGGCTGCGCAAGTGGTGGACTGCTCGGCGTGGGGGCTGGTTCCTCCTCCAAGAATCGGCCATGGGTGATCATCCATGGAAGCTCCAAGCTCCAAGCTTCACAAGGTGATTCCTTGCTCACGAAATCACTTCCCTAACACCTTTGTAATCCTCCATGAGTGTGCTAGCACATAGATCTTGCAACAAAATCACTCCTTTCTTGTCTTCATTTTCGGTCAAACCAGAAGGAGAAGAAGGAGAAGAGTCGGTCCAAGACTGAGAGAGAAGAAGAACCATTTTTGGCTCCAAAAACCCTATCCCGTAAAAAACGTGAAAAGGAGAGAGAGAAAGAATTATCAAATAAAAAAAATGTAATAGGTTTATATATTTTCCAAAAATTAATAAACCATTTACCTTTTCTTTTAATTCCAAAAATCAAACATTAAATGCTTGTCTATCATCACAAATCAACTCACATCAGTCACTCAAATGTCACATCACTCAAAGTGACATGTGATTTGACGCTTGATGTGACTTGCGTGCCGCACTTGAATTCGAAATGCGAATGCGCTCGCAAACAATCCCGGGCTCGGGTTCGCTAATTCTAAATTAACGAATTTTCCGTTGCGTCGTAATTAAACGATTACGCCTAGTGAAATCACTATTCACGTCGCTAACGAATTAATTCTAAATTAATTCGTTCGCCCGAATTAAAATCTAATTTTAATTCCGCGTCGAAATCCAATTTCGTTTAATATATCAAATATATTAATTTACCGATTAATTCCAAATTAATCGTTTTTTTCTCTTTAATAGATATTTTATCCCAGATAAAATATCTCCGTAATTAATCCCAGATTAATTTTCTCTCTCATTAAATTAATCCCAGATTAATTAAAGTACGAGTCATACGTCATCGGTGAATCTTTGGGAAGCGACCCATGAGATCCCCGGATATGTTGGCAGTAAATCGGGTCGTTGGACTATCCGAACACGTAAGTACCTCATACTACGTTTACACCGATTCACAAGACAAGATTGGCCTCTAGCAAAGCGCCATGCCTACCCAATTCTCCGGAAACATGCTTACATGAATAAATGATCTATAGGCAGGCGTAGTATACGTGGTATTGCGTATTTCGATCCAGTATCGGATGATCACGTGCTAGGCCTAGGGCTGGAATCGTGTCTGCCCCGTACGAAGCATATGTCGGATCTCTGGTAACTAGTCTCTATATCGGATAAACATGACCTTGTCATTTTATCCCAATGACTGCAGTACTAAAGAGAACCAGTACCGTATCCTACATGACCATCAACTCCATATGACTGGAGTGACACTTCCGTCTTGACATCACACCCAACACACTACGATTCTCATTATACCCAGTATTGGCGTACACAGAACCGGTTAAAGCCCTGGACGACCTCAACCAAAGTATATTGATTGTCGCAAGTATTAGCGGTGCAAGTCTCAGGTTAAGACCAAATACACCTACCCTGATTTCGGACTTCTATAGACACATAGTCATACTACTAATGGAATTCCGATGGGGTCTATCTAGAGCGAAGCTGTTTCCCGTTCCATCGGTAAAACACAACCTCCTATTACACTTGCATGAGTATCCTATACCCAAATATACGAGAACTATGTCGTTGTGCCATCAAAACACGCACAAGTGCAATACTAGTCTTTTACGTATTTATATCGATGTCCAATCTCGATAATACTCTGACTAGGGATATTTAATGATTTATCCTTCGTGGACTGATACTGTCTCATATCATTCTCAGTCCAGGAACAAATCATAGGGACCTCCTATCATTTATATATCTAGGTAATCTAATCACAAATGATAAGAGTGCAATCTCTTTGTCACATAGTTAATTTTACAACAACACCGTGATCTGTACAAATAGTGACGCTATGGGTCATAATGATCCAACACTCCATACTTTGATGGCAGTCACGTCACCGATCTATTCATGATCAGACCTCTGCCTGTTCGTTGGGTGTGGACTGATGCTCATGATATCCTGTGCGTATCAAGATAGGATCCGTCAGTCCTGTGTACAGGGCATATGCATCCTCACATGTTTATGATCTAGTAAATCCATGGCCGTGGAATAACTTCGAAAATCAGTTCTGAGTGTTATTTAGAGATCGTAAATTGAAAGTCGACTATATTATACCGAACGGGTTTAACTTTTTTATCTATACCCCAGGTATAATATGGATAGCCTGTGACGGAGGGATTATACGTATGTAATGACCTCGACTTGCATAGTTTAGCGAGATTATCCGTGGTTGTCATAATTCATGAGTGGGTGAATTATGGACACGAAATTGGATTTCGTGACGGATAAACCTATACTTAGAGAGTCCCACAATATGAAGTGTACCCGTTGAGCACTTGGGCAACGCGATATGAATAATACAGATTATTCATAATACTTCATCGGATTAAATGAGTTAATTTGAATTGTTTAATCGGTTAAACGATAACACATGCATTAGGGGATTTTTGGCTAATAATTATTATTGTGTATTTGTATTTGATACATAATACGATTAGATACACATTAATTATTCATCAAATGAGATTTTAGCACATGCCATAAATATATGTATTTGTTATTTATTGTAAATAAAAATACTAATAATAATTATATTAATTGATTATTTGGATATTTAATTGTTAAATATTTAAATGATTAATTAATAAACTTTTTTCAAAAATGTTATGAAATTTGTCTAATTATTATTGGTTCACATGGAATAATTTGATTATACTTTTTGTGTGCAATATTGATTGGTTAACATAAAGTTTACTTTATTAATTGGATTAAATTTTTACCAAATGACCATTCTACCCCTAGTAAGTCGGTAATGTCTTCTTTTATTTGGGAAATTTTGTTTCCTTCATGAGATGAACAACCATGGCCGAGAGTTTCAAATAAAATAAATTAATTAATTTGTTTCTTGATGATTTATAAAGGTTATAGGGTTCCTTCAATTCTGAAAAATTGGGGCTTTTGGTTGTGGATGATGAATTGGAAGTTTGTGTGCATGTGTGAAGTATATTTGGATGAAATTATTGTAATTTTGGTCCAATTTGTTCATTTGATGACATGTTTCCATTTTAAAGTGTTATGACCACTCTTGTAACACTTAGAATTTTTCTTGGGTGTTTCATGTGTGGTGACTTTGATTGGTGTTGAAATTAATTTGATTAATGTTGAAAAATTGGATTTAAAGCATGAAATTAGGCATTTTCGATTTCTGGATCAGACCTGGAATTGTTCTGTTTTTGATGATGAAAATAATGTCTTATGAATGTATTGGATGTATTTTTGGAGTTGGAACAATTACCGGAAAGTATTTCAGAGTTGAAATAAGCAAAAACGGCGAAAAACGGCGTTACCAGGTGACATTTTGAGCCAACCGGGTGATGGCTGTCCAAACAGTAAGTTCATCACTGTTTGGGCAGCCCATGAACTGGCCTAACACTATTGAGGCTGACCTAGGCAGGCCCCATAAGTGTTGGGTGGTCGGTTCGGTAAAAAACGTGTTTTGCGTCATTTTACGGAAAAATATTTTTCGTAAAAGTTTCGCGATGTTTCCTTTATATTTATGTCACTATTTGATATCGAATAAATAGGTTTAGGTGAAATATGAATAAATTATTCATATTAGATATTGAATAATTTATTCGATAATTTGAAAAATTTTAAATTATGATTTCGCTCGAACCGCGCTTCTGCTGCGCCCATCGCCCAAAACCCTAACACCACTTCCCGCTAAGAAATTTTAATAGTCAAATTTCCATTTTTTCCATTAAGGGAGATTACAGAATTACGTAAAGTAGTGGGAGGGCACTAATAGATTTAAAATACCATAAATTAGTGTTATTATTTTGAAATGAAAATTGTTCTGCTACTATTTAAAATGTTGTCTTGTAGATGGCTGCCGCTAATCTATTGATGATACTTTTGGATACCAATAAACTAAAAGAAGCCTAGAACTATTTCGAATGAGAAATGAACATACGCCTTGTCTTGGAGTTTGAAAAGTTGACTTATGTCACTGCCAATCCACTGCCAGTTGAAAACGATCCTGACTTCACTCCAGAAGAGCGAGAAACTTTTAATAGATGGAAGGATGATAACCTTAAGGTTAAATCCTATATTTTGGGATCGATGGTTCCAGATTTTCTAAGACAGTACATTGAAGTACCGGATGCTTGGAGCATCATGTGAACACTCAAGAAGTTTATCGAGGTAAATCAAGAGATTGAACTTTATCGAAGATCTAAGGAATTATTTCGTGCTGAACTTAAGGATGGAGGAGCTGTCAGCATTCATGTTTTGAACATGATCGATCGGATTCGATACCTGGAACGACAAGGTATTATGATTGATGACCGACTGGGCCGTAATTTGATTCTGCCTTCTTTACTTGGTTCTTATGCCGGCTTTGTATTAAACTTCCATTTGCACTCGATGTAAGCTAGCTACGAAGAACTTCATAACATGTTACACACGACGGAACATGATTTGAGGAAAGATAACCCCATATTGTACTTCCATGGTGGATCTGACTCTTCAAAGACTTCTGGGAAGTCAAAGAAAATTAAGATGAGGGAAAAAGAAGATTGTAAAGAAGAACTCCAAGAAGCGCAAAAGCGCAAATAGCTCGTGATCAATGTCTACATTACAAGAAGTCCGAACATTAGAAGAAGGACTGTCTAGAGCTGATAGGAAAAGCAGGACCCTCAGGTATATTTTGTATTTTTCCAATTATTGACATCTCATTAGCGTTACATGCAAATAGTGGACGGGTATTAGACACTGGCAGTCCTACTCATATTTGCAACTCCCTGCAGGTAATGAGGGTAAAAAAGGCTGAATAAAGGGGAGATCCAGCTTCGAGTTGGCAATAGCGAGACATTGGATGTTAAAGCCATATGAACAATTATTTTATATCTCCCCAATGATTGTAAATTAAATTTACAAGACTGTTATTATGTACCCTCACTTATCAGACAAATAATATCACTGCCAATATTAGATGAAGAGGGATATAAAATAAACATTAAAGATGAAATTTTATATTTATATGATAAAGATAATTTATTGAAATGTGAATGTTCTTTATCAAACGGTCACTATGTTTTAGAAACATGTAGAAATGTCTTTAATGTAGAGGAAAATACAAGTAGGAAATCTGAATTAAATAATACTGAATTATGACATATGAGATTGAGCCACAGAGGTGTTAGACGTCTATTTAAATTGGTAAATGATGGTTTGATTGAAAATTTTAGCTTAGATCCTTATCCGATTTCTGTGTCATACATCCAAAGGAAGATGACAAATGCCCTATTTTTTTGGTGTTGGACACCGTGCTGGAGATTCATTGGAGCTAATACACAGCGATGTGTGTGGTCCATTAAATCATGCCACTCATGATGGTTCAAAATACTTCGTGACTTTCACAGATGATAAGTCTAGATATGGATATATTTATTTGATGAGACATAAATCAGAAATATTTTGACAAGTTCAAAATATTCCGAAAGAAGTAGAAAAATAAACCAGTAAATTCATCAAGTGCCTTAGATTAGATAGAGGCGGTGAATACATGAGTGAAGAATTCATAAATTATTTAAGAGAGAATGAAATTCTTTCCCAATATAGCCCACCAGGAACATCTCAATATAATGGTGTGTCTGAGCGTAGAAATAGTACTTTATTGGATATCGTGCGAACAATGATGAGCTATACAAAACTTCCTTATTACCTTTGGGGCTACACTTTACTTACTGCCAGTGTTTTAAATACGGCAAGAGGTGCCACATCGCCGCCTCTGGCGGGTTTTCTAATTCTCCCACACCTGGCGTGAGGTGGCAGCCTCACGTAAAATGAAGGAGAAGACGTAGTATGAAGAACTGAAGAAGACGAAGAAGAAGAAGAACTGAAGAAGAAGAAGACGAAGAAGAAGAAGAAGACGAAGAAATGAAGATGAAGACGAAGAAATGAAGAAGACGAAGAATTGGAGAAGAAGAAGAAACGAAGAAGAAGAAGACCAAGAAACGACGCAGTATTAAAGTGTGATGGAAGTCAACTTTTGCATCATTTAATAAATTATTAATTATATTTTTTTTGTAATAATTAATATTAAATTATTTCTTTATATTAATCATTAATTATATTTTTTGTAATAATCAATATTAAATTATTTCTTAATAAATTATTTTTTGTAATGATCTCAATTCTAAACTATTTCTTTATATAATTTATAAATTGTTAATATCATTAATCAATATTAATTGATATTTTTTTAAAAAATTAATTATGGATGGTATCAAATTAATTTATTATTATTAATAAAAATATTTATTATAAATATTTAAATAAAAATAAGTTACAAAAATATATTTAGTTAAAATAATTAATTATTAATTTATTAAATTACTAAATATTTAAAATAATTTTATTATTAATCAAGAATCATCATTTCATCAATTTATAAAAATTATTATTATTTTTTTGATGTTCGTATTGAGGGGCCTCCCTCGCCGCTTCAAGGAGGTCCACCTCGCGCCTCAAAGGTCGACGCCTCGAGGCTTTATCCGTATTTTTAAACATTACTTACTGCTGCCCACATACTTAATAGAGTTTCATCGAAAGCTGTTTCTACGGCTCCCTATTAGATATGGTTTGGTAGAAATCCAAGTCTTAGGCATTTAAAGATTTGGGATTGTCCTGCATACATTAGAGTTGCGCAGTGGGATAAACTAGCACCCAAGGGGTATAAATGTAGGTTTATTGGATATCCTGATAATTCCATTGGACATCAATTCTATGATTCCGAGCAACGAAATATATTTGTTGTTCGTTTTGTCACTTTTCTTGAAAAGTAATTTTTGAGAGAAAGTGAGAGTTGTAGAGAGATTGAACTTGATGAGTTTGATCCCAACATTAAGGAACCTGAGATGGAACCAGAGATCCAGTTAGGAGAATGATCTACAACACAAGTTCTACGTAAGTCGAATAGAATATCAAAGCCACTTGAGAGATTGTTTTTAACATCTGATGTTAGCCTTGATGTTTTCCTCTTGGAGGAAACAGATCTGGCTACGTATAAGGAAGCGATATTGGATATTGATTCGGGAAAATGACAGAAAGCCATGAAATTCGAGATGGATTCTATGCATGATAATCAAGTCTGGGACTTAGTTGAACTTCCCGAAGGAGTTAAACCTATAGGATGTAAATGAGTTTACAAAAGGAAGCGAGAGCCCGATAGAAAGGTGGAAACCTTTAAGGTCCGACTAGTAGCAAAAGGTTACACTTAACGTCCTGGGATTGACTATGAGGAACCTTTTTCACCAATAGCCATGTTAAAATCCATCAAGATTCTTTTAGCTATTGCTGCATATCACGATTATGAGTTATGATAGATGGATGTGAAAACCGCTTTCCTAAATGGATTCCTTGATGAGGATATCTATATGGAACAATCAGAGAGTTTCGTATCCAGTGAGACTTCAAACTTGGTTTGTAAGCTCCAAAGTCTATTAATGGACTTAAACAAGCATCCCAAAGCTGAAATCGTCATTTTGATGAGATAATTAGATTATCTAGATTAATCAAGAACGAGGAAGAACCATGTGTTTATAAGAAAGTGAGTGTGAGCATGACAGTTTTCCTAGTCTTGTATGTAGATGACATCTTTATCCTAGGAAATGATATATAATTGATGCAAAGTGTGAAAGCCTACATTTGCAAGAACTTCTCAATGAAAGATATGAGTGAAGCTTCATATATACTAGATATAAGGCTATACTGGGATAGATTTAGGAAGCTTATAGGATTTTCAATCGATGTACATAGATAAGACTTTAGAAAGGTACAGTTTTACCAACTACAAGACAACAAATATACCTTTCTGATATGACATACATCTTTCGAAGAATGGCATCCCAGACTGAGGAAGAGAGAGTTAAAATTTCTAACTTGCCATATGCTTCTTGTATCGGAAGCATAATGTATATTATGCTATGTACTAGACCTGACATCAGTTTCAGCGCTAGTGACCAGCCGATATCGATTTGATCAAGGTAATGATCATTGGATAGCCGTGAAATATATCCTAAAATATCTTAAGGGTACTAGGGATAAATTTTTGATATATGGAATAAATGAGCTACAAGTTAAGGGTTATACAGACTCCGACTTCCAGGGAGATCTAGATGATATAAAATTTACACCAGGTTACGTATTTACCCTTAATGGTGGTGCAGTTAGTTGGCGATGTTCAAAGCAAGGCTCAACAGCTGATTCCACCACTGAGGCAGAATTTATAACGGCTTCAAAGGCAGCTAAAGAAGCTGTATGGATTAGAAATTTTATCATAGAGCTTAGCGTTATGCTTAGTATTGTGGATTCGATCCCATTGTACTGTGTAATTATGGAGCCATTGCTCAGGCTAAGGAGCCGAGAGAGCATTCCAACTCTAAATACGTGGAAATGAAATACTGTGTTAGTAGAGAGATAATTGAACGAAAAGACATAGTGGTCTTGAAGGTTCAAGGACTAGACAACATAGCAAACCCACTTACAAAAGCCTTATCTCCTAAGTTATTCGATAAACATGTGGAGGAGATGAGACTGTGGTACCATCCAGATTGGCACTAAGCAAGTTGAAGTTTGTTGGAGTTGGTATTTGGTGTGCCAATGCGAATGTATATTTTATTATTTATTAATAAAATAACTACATTTTCATTTCATACCTTATTAATGGTATTGTCATTATGCATATTAGATTCATGTATAAATATGCTCAGAATGACATCGACCTTAGAATAGTCTTGTAGTAATATTGGACACTAGGTGGTTCGATATTGGGATAAGTATAACTATTATAAATTATTCTTAAAGTATATATATATTCCTAGTCGTTGGTTTTGGAATACGGTCGAATTCCTATAACCTAGAAGGCTAGCACATGTCGTATATTGGAATTGGAGTTCCAATGGTTTAACCCGATGTACCATGAGTTTTGGAAACTTGTATAGACGTGTGGGTATTGGTTAGACCGAATACTGAATGACTCAAAACTGATTCCTAATAGTTGGAAGTACACACCACCGTCAATAGAAATCTTCTCGAGTCGAGTAGCATATGTAATCCTTTGACTATAGGATAAAATTGATTTTGTGTGAGATCCTCCACACTTTGGTGCCATGTCTGTCAGAAACCTTTCATGGTCTGACCTCTAGATGTTTGTTGGGTGTGGACTGATGCACTCAGTAATCAAGTGCGAGTAAAGTCCTGATTCTTAAAGCTTTGGCCAAAGTTGATCACCTAGGGTGGATCGCATCAGTTATGAAGAATCATGGACATGTCGATATGAGATGTACGCCTCAGAAACTTGACGGTGTATTCTATGTTTCCTAAGCATAACTCGGATAGCCTACGATTGAGGAATTGTTAAACATATGTGATGATATCGACTTGTATAGTTCAGAAAGGTCGTTGGTGTTCTTCATGAATTCGGAAGTGGCCGAATTGCGTACATATTAGCTAGGCTTATATGACGAACGTGTCCCAATATGAAGTGTACTCGTTGAGCACTTGGGTAACCGATTATATTCGATAAAAGATAATATTCAATATTATAATTATCAACCAAGATAATCAAGTATTTTTGGATAACATTGATTATTTACTTTGACCTAATTGGATTAATTCAATAATTACATAAGGGCTTAATTGTAAAATCATAATTATCTCAACCATTTAAGGATATTATGGTAATTTTAAGTATGTAATAATAGTGGCTTGATTTAATTGGATTAAATCAAAGAGACAGACATTGAACTAATCAATTTCCTAATCATTGTCTTGATTTAATTGGATTAAATCAAAGTGGTAGACAATGGAGATTAATCACACCTAATTATACATATTTTAAAAAATTAGATTAAGCCCAACTAAAAGTTGATTACAATTTTTAATAATTAAAAATTACCTAAGTTTTGCTATAAATAGCAAGCTTTAGGAATATTTTAATTAAGCAAAGCAAAAGCTTGAGAAAGCTAAGTATAAGCAATTCTTGTAGAAATTAGTCTAAGTTAGAGAAGCGTTTAGAGAAGTTTTGTGAGATCTCTACAATATTTCAATTAGAAGAAACCAAGATTGAATCTTGGAGTGAAGCTTGCTAGCATTGGAATCAAGATTAGATTATGGAGTGAAGATTGCAAACCTTGGAAGTTCTCCAACTGTTTCAACAAAGAGAAGAAGATTGGATCTTTGCATCAAGCTTACTAGGTAAGTTTGAACTTCTCTTAAGCTATGTTCTTTTATGTATTGGATGCATGATTACATAGCTTAATGTTAAAATAAGGCTAATAAATTGTGTTAGGATGCTTTGAAAGTATAAACACAATATGCTTGCAAAAGTCAAAATGTTTATGTTAGACACAGATAAAGAATTAGAGTTTGGAACTCTAGATTAAAACTTAGAGCTATGACTACTATTTTAGAATCAGTTGACCACCTTTGGGTGACCTAGAATTGTCGGCTGAGTGATAATCCAAGACTAGAATGTCTTCATCTTATTGACCTCTCCAACATATACTGAGAGTGAGATCTCTCCCAATGTGAACTTCAGCTTCTTACTGAATCCAATCAGTATTATCGATCGCCGATTGATTCTGTTCAATTCCACGCCCATGTCTGTTAGAGCAATGGTGAAGATTATAATGGCTGAAGAACCGATGTCTACCAACACTATATTGATCATAAAATTACATACTTGCAAGGAGATCACTAGGGCATCATGGTGGGGATTTGTGAGGCCTGAACTTCTATCATTGGTGAATCCAATGGTCAAGTTGGTAAACACATCTCCAAGCGGCTTTGTAGGCTGGGATGTTCCTACGGTGTCTCTCGCGCACCACTTGGTTGCTGAGTAAGAGACGCCGCTGATTTTTGATCCACTTGAGATAAGGTTCATTGTGTTGTCGATTGGAGGTGGTGGCAGAAAGCCGTCTTCTTGGTTTCCTCTCTCATCCCTTTCGCGCAACAAAAACTTATTGCGAGATTTTCGTACCGTAAGTATACGATGTCAAGTTTTAGTAGAAGATAGGTAGAGTGTTGAAACCACATGGATTGTAATCAAATTCTCACTAAGTACTATAATTGATAAACCTAATTTTATTTAGAAACCAATTTGAAATAAACTAAATTAAGATTAAAAACTAAATAAGCAAAATATCAAAATGTTAAATTAAGATAAACCAATATGAGAGAGATTATAGAGTCTGATTTCACTTAGCTATGCCCTATGTATTTTTCATGCCATTCAATTCTTATTCAGTTGCATTGTTTATAAGCCAAAAACCCTAAATTATTATAACTCATTCTCCTGAGTAATTAACAAACTTCAATATCCCTATAAAAATCTAGTAATTAACAATTCATTACGTTATGTGATTCTTTGTTAATGACTTCAAAGGGATTATAGATTCTTCCGAACTCCATAAATCTCATAGGTTATATTCTCTAGATCCTATTCAAAATCCCCCCTCCCGAGAGACAGATTCTAAACATTCATCATCTTAATTTATGGCCAACAAGCTAGAAGCATTAAACACAAAAGAATATAAATAAACTGAATTAAAACTTTATAACAATCAATTGGTAATTAAAACATTGGTTCAAGTATAAGTTACATCATCCTCTAGAATAATAGAGTTAGTTCATGACTAAACATAAAAACAATGAAAGCATGTTCATGAACATAATGGACATCATTAGAGTTTAAAGAAAGAAACTAGAAGATTAAACCCAAATCGAATCCCTTCATCTTCGGACGTCACCGCCTTCATCTCCTTTTTTCGCTCTTCATTCCTCATCATTGGATCTCTTTAAAATATTTGTTTTGAACTCTTTAGTTGTGTATGAGTCTCCTCCCTAGGGTTTTGGATGAGCTTCTATATTTAAGGGAAGTCTTGGAGTCCTTATGCGCGTAAAATACTAATTTATAATGTTTATGGGTTTCTATCGCAGCGTCTCGACACCAAATCCTCGGGATATTTGTATGATGATGCTGTCTGGGTGTCGTGATGCTACAATGGGCATCGTGACGTCAGACCAAATTTTCAGGATGTGATTTCTCACGTATTATATTTTCTCGCGTGCTTCTGATGCGTCCGTAAGGTCCCAAAATGAGTCCATTTTCCCCAAGATTCATGTTCCAATGCTTCCTATCAATCAAACATAAAATAAACTACAAAATACATTAAATTAACATGAAACCTAGTAAAATAGTAAGCTAAGAATGCCTTAATAAGTGGGTATAAACCGCACTTATAAAACACCCACAAACTTAAGATTTTGCTAGTCCCGAGCAAAAGACTTAATAAAATCTAAATAAAAATAAACAAACCAAAAAAAAAAAAAATTAGCTAGACCACTTTCGTAGGGATCACGATTGCACTTAGCATATACAAAAAGCCTTTAAACCTCCTATGCGACCCTAGTGGACGAATTATAGTCTCGTGAATGCTTACAGCGACGACACCTACAAACTTCATTCACACACAAACTCGTGAATGCTTATAGTGATGACACCTACAAACTTCATTCACATATAATCATGCAAAAAAAATAATAAAAGTAAATAAAATAGAATAGTCTGATAGTTGCACATAATATTATCCTCAAAGAATGCTTACTAATGAAATCAAAGACCTTCAAAGTACTCAATGTAACTTAAATCCAAGTTCTTGAATAAATCATCTAAGCTAGACTCACAGTGTGTGTGTAAAGGTCCATTCACAGCTCGACTCCTAAGTAAGCCAACTCAATGATTTCATCTCAAAATTTGAGATCTGATGGGTCAAACCAACCTAGATATCTCAAAAGTACTATGATTTGCCTATTATGTGCTCAGTATGGTACGACTTTTTCTTTCATTTTCTTTTTTCATTTTTTTCAACACACATACCCTTTAAGGTAGCATTTCTCCTCATGGTGATCCTAACACTCGTCCATGGGTAGCTTCACGCTTATCGGTTATT
Source organism: Zanthoxylum bungeanum (assembly GCA_019454045.1). Taxonomy (NCBI): domain Eukaryota; kingdom Viridiplantae; phylum Streptophyta; class Magnoliopsida; order Sapindales; family Rutaceae; genus Zanthoxylum; species Zanthoxylum bungeanum. The sequence goes on along the minus strand of SKCR01017063.1, from coordinate 297,981 downwards.
AGTGGTTTAACTTTTTCTTCTTTTTGTTTTTCCATTTTTTTCTTTTCTCTTTTCTTTTGTTTTTAACAATACCATACATCATAACACTAGCAAATCGAGATAGACATCTAAGCGAAAGGTCATTCATCGACAAACAATTTCTTCAACTAGTCACTTTGCCAACTACCTAAGTTCTTACTGCTAAAAACCTATTGTTAAGTGTTTACGAGTCTAACCTAGATCACCTACTCAAGTCATCAGATAAAAATCAATTGGGAACTTATCGTTTCTAAGATTTCATCTAAAACACATAAAATTCATCATTAGACTTATGCTTACGTATGACTTAAAAATATTATATATGTATTTTTTAAATAGCAAGAACTGTCACTACATACACACACCCCCAAACTTAAAACTTGCATTGTCCTTAATGTAAGATAAACATAAAGAAACAAGAGTGAGGAACAACACTACCATGCATGAAGTTGATCAGGCTCATGCGGGTCAGAATTTTGAATGAGCGATCTGTGTGAGTTGCATTAACACCTGCATAAATATACATGAAAACTAATAAACAACCAAATAACACACAATAAAATAAAACCAAAGTAAAGAAAACAGAAATAAACAAATACAATGGTTGCCTCCCCGATAGCGCTAAGTTTAACATCTTCAGCCAGACGCAACCACTCAAGTGGTCATGGTGGCTTAAATGTAATGGATCGAGTAATCTCATGTGCTTTCTTCTTTTAATATCCACGAGTTTTTATGACATGAAAAAGACAGCTTGGCAGGCTATGACAATTTATCCATGGATGGTTCTCCAAGTTCCACTGATGTTTGAAATTTTGGACTACACATATGGCAGAATTGGCTCGACCATTTTTTGAGCTTCCCAGAGATCATCTTTAGGTGAACACTGACTCTTATTTTCCTCTTTTTGTGACGCTTTGGGGTCAGTTGCAGTTCTATATGCAGAGAATCTTCTTTGTTTGGCTTAACTGTGGGTTCACACTGTGTGTTGGCTAGAATACATGGAGATGGTCCTAGCACATATTAATTATCTATTACAGTTGGTATTTCTACAATGTCTATCCTGCAATATTTTTCACCACCTTGAGTAGTCGACATGGCTCGGAAAACACTGAATGTGACTTCTTCATCTTGAACTCACTTTGTCAGTTCACCTTTCTGCACATCAATGATTGCTTTGCATGTTGCCAAGAAAGGTCTACCAAGGATGATTGAGACATCATGATCTTCTTCCATATCAAGAACAAGGAAGTCAGTAGGAAAATAAAACTTATCCACTTTAACCAACACGTCTTCTACTATTCCTCTCGAGTAGATGATGGATCTATCTGCTAACTGTAATGTGACTATGGTTGACTTTGCCTCACCCATGCCTAGCTGTTTGTAGATGGATAAGGGCATGAGATTGATACTAGCACCCAAATCGCATACCGCCTTACCAAAATATTGATTCCCAATAGTGCACGGTATGGTAAAACTATCAGATCCTTCAGTTTTGAAGGGAGCTTCTTCTGTATAATGGCACTACACTATTCTGTGAGTGCTACTGTTTCAAAATCAGCCAACTTCCTTTTTTTGGACATCATCTCCTTCATAAACTTCACATAATTGGGTATCTGCTCCAAAGCGTCTGCGAATGAGATGTTTATATGGATCTTCTTAAAAATGTCAAGAAACTTGGCGAATTGATCATCTAATTTATTCCTTTGAAAACACTGAGAATATGGCAAATGTGTCTTCAAGATGAGAGATGGTTTATTTATTGGAGCTGTTGTACTGTTCTCTTCTCCTATTACTGTTTTTTTTGTGCTGTCTCTTTGCCCTTATCACTATGGTCCTTATGAGTATCTCTAATCTCTTTTCCGTTCCTAAGGGTAATGGCTTGACACTGCTCTTTTGGGTTGATCTCGGTGTTACTAGGAAGTGTCCATTTCTGTTGATTAGCCATAGAAGAAGTAATTTGCCCAATCTGTACTTCTAAAGACTTCATTGTTGCTCTAATATTTCCCATTTGCGTTTCAATATTATTCAGCCTCGACTCATTCTTCTTAAACCTCTCTGAATTTTTAGCAGCAAACGTGCTCATGAGATATTCTAAGGAAGGTTTCTGCTATGATATTTTTTTTTGAAACTAGAAGGAGGTTGCAAGATATTCTCTGTGTTTACATATGATAAGTTCAGAGGATAGTAGTTAGGCATAAGATTGTCTCTATAATTGTTGAAGTTCTGATTGTTCACATATTGGACTTGCTCATATCCTCTGTCAGGTAAGAACATTCTATTAGCAGCAGCAACTTCAATAGATGGTTGGCCATGTTGATTGGTCAATGCTGCTAGAAGAGCCATGAGGGATGACACTAGAGTTTTAAGTGCAACAATAGGATCCACCTCGTATATACCAGCCACTTTAGTGACAGTGGATCGTTCACTCGGACATTGGAAATTATTAATGGCCATCTCATCCAGCAGAGCATAGGCATCTTCAGCAGATTTCTTGAACATGATTCATCCAGCAGCTGCATCGACCATGGTCATGTTTGGACCATTCAACCCATTGTAGAATAACTGAATCTGAATCCAATCTTTAAAATTATGATGTGGGCACCTCTTAAGTAGATATTTAAAGTGTTCAGAGGCCTCGTACAGATTCTCAGTGTCCAACTGCCTAAATATTCTTATTACTGTTTTCAGTTGGGCTGATTTAGCTGGTGGAAAGAGCCACACAAGAAATTTTGTAGCCATATTCTGCCATATCATGATGCTCCCCATTGGTATTGATTGTAGCCAACCCTTCACCTTGTCCCTTAAAGATAATGGGAATAAGTATAGCCTGATGGTCTCTTTAGTCACGCCATTCATCTTTATGGTATCCGCCATCTCCAAGAACATCCTTAAATGCACATTGGGATCCTCTACAGCTGAACCCCCAAACTGGTTCTTTTACACCATGTTGATCAATGCAAGTTTCATCTCAAAGTTATTGGCATTGAATGGTGGGTGAGCAATCCTAGAATAGTTATCGTCAATGAGTGGTTTAAAATGATCCCAGATTGCCACTTGACGTCGGTTGTTCTTTATATTTTCAGCTGCCATCACTTATTTTTCAATGTTTCTTAAAAGAAAATAAATAAAAAATAAAATCTAAATTAAAGTTAAGGTTACTTGGTAATAGTATTAATGTGAATTAGATTAACAATCCCCAGCAACGACGCTAAGAACTTGTTGCGAGATTTTCGTACTGCAAGTATACGATGTCAAGTTTTAGTAAAAGATAAGTAGAGTGCCGAACCCACAATGATTTTAATCAAATTCTCAATAAGTACTATAATTGATAAACCTAACTTTATTTAGAAACCAATTTGAAATAAACTAAATTAAGATTAAAAACTAAATAAGTAAAATATCAAAACGTTAAATTAAGATAAACCAAGATAAGAGAGATTCTAGAGTCTGATTTCACCTAGCTATCCCCTATGTATTTTTCATGCCATTCAATTCTTATTCAGTTGTATTATTTATAAGCTAAGAATCCTAAATTATTCTAACTCCCTCTCTGTTGGACAATTATGACCCATAGCATCACTATTTGTACAGATCATGGTGTTGTTGTACAAATTAACTATGTGACAAAAGAAATTGCTATTCTATCATTTGTAATTAGATTATCAAGATGTATAAATGATAGAAGGTCCTTATGATTAGTTCTAGATTGAGATGATATGAGACAATATCAATCCACGAAGGTTTAATCATTAAATATCCCTAGTCTTAGTATTATCGAGATTGGACATCGATAATGTGAAATAGACTAGTATTACACTTGTGCGCGTTGTGGGAGCATAACGACATAGTTCTCATATATTTGGGTATAAGATACTCATGCAAGTGTAATAGGAGCTTGTGTTTACCGATGGTACGGAAACAGCTTCGCTCTGGATAGACCCCTCAGAATTCCATTGGTAGTATGACTATGTGTCCATGGAAGTCCGAATCAGGGTTGGTGTATTTGGTCTTAACCTGAGACTTGCACCACTAATACTTACGACAATCAATATACTTGGTTCGTGTACGCCTCTTCTGGGTATATTGAGAATAGTAGTGTATTGGGTGTAATGTCGAGATGGAAGTATCACTCCAGTCATAGTGGAGATGATGATCACGTAGGATACATAACTGGTTCTCTTTTATGTTACAGCTATCGGGATATTATGACTAGGTCATGTTTATCCGATTATAGAGACTAGTTACTAGAGATCCGATATGTGCTTCGTACGGGGCAGACACAATTCCAGCCTTAGGCCTTGCATGTGACATCCGATACTGGATCGTAATACGCAATACTACGTATACTACGCCTGATATAGATCACATATTCCAGTAAGAATATTTCTGGAGAATTGAGTAGGCACGATGCTTTACTAGAAGCCAATCATGTCTTGTAAATCGGTAAAAATGTAGTACTAGGTACGTACGTATTCGGATAGTCCGACGACCAGATTTACTGCCAACATATCCGGGGATCTCATGGGTCGCTTCCCGAAGATTCACCGATGACGTATGACTCGCACTTTATTAATCTGGGATTAATTATAAGAGAGAGAAAATTAATCTGGGATTAATTACGGAGATATTTTATCTGGGATAAAATATTAATTAATTAAAGAGAGAGAACGATTAATTTGGAATTAATCGATAAAATAATATATTCGATATATTATACGAAATTAGATTTCGACGCGGAATTAAAATTAGATTTTAATTCAGGCGAACGAGTTAATTTAAAATTAATTCATCTGCGATGTGAATAGTAATTTTGCTAGGCATAATTATTTAATTGAATTTGATTTAATAACGTCGCAACGGAAAATTCGTTAATTTGGAATTAGCGAACCCGAGCCCGGGAGTGTTTGCGGGCGCACTCGCATTTCGAATTCAAGTGCGGCCCACAAGTCACATAAAGCGTCAAATCACTAGTTAATCAATTGATGTGATGTCTAGTCACTTTGAGTGATGTGACAACTTGTCACTTGTGATTGATGGTGGTAGTTGGAGAGCTTTAATGCTTGTACCTTTTTTACTTTTGGAAATTCAAAATTTGGTATATGTTTTAATTGATTTTGGAAAATATTAACCAACATACAACGCATCTCTCATTCTCTCCTCTCTACCTCTCGGCAAGGGCCTTTCTCTCTCTCAAATTTCTTGCAAAAACCGTAGCAAGGAGAAGGCAATAGTGAGGATTTGTTGCAAATTTTCACAAGTGCTAGCACACTTTAGGAGTCTTGCAAAGGTGATAGGGAAACCCACCCGTGGTCATGTAATCACACACAAAGCTTGGAGCTTGGAGGATCACCATGGCCGAATTTTTGGAGCACAATAAGGAGCAAAAACAGAGAGTTCAAGGAGTTTGATTTTGTTGTTCCTCGCATCGTAAAAGCCAATCAATGTAAGTATGATTCCTCCATTCTTCATTGTTGTATTCGCACATGTTTCTTGTTTGAAATTGATCATTGGGACTAACTAGAAACCCAACAATGGTATCTTGGGCCATTTTGAGCATGAAATGATTTTAGGGTAAAATTGGGCAAAATTGATTTGAACATGTTTGAGTGAAATTGATTGTTCGAGTATGCTTAAATTATGATAACATGGTGTTATGCATTGTCAATTTGATAAAAATCGAATTGGATAATTTTTCCCCAAATCACAAGGCTTGGCCGAATGTGAGCTTGCCCTAAATTCATGGTGCTTTTTGTGTTTTTGATCATTGGATGTGTTGAAATCATTTGGGTAATGTTGATTTAGGATTTAATTGGATTGAAACCGAAGCGAACAAAGAAATCCCCAATTGTCGTGAATGTTAAAGCATGAAAAATGATTGATTTTGATTCAATTGTGTTGGACATAAATTGATGATGATTAGCATAATTAATTGAGTAAATTAGTGTTTTGGAAATGTTAATTTGGTTAATTAATTATGGCTATACACTTTGGTTAATTTAATTATGAAATTTGGAATTTTGGAATTAAATTAATTGGGCTTATTTTGGAATTGGGCTTTTAAAGTTGTAATTAGGCTTAATGGGCTTGGTTGGGCCAAGTTTGGTTTAGGCTAGATTGGTTGGATCCAATTGGGCCCAAAACCATATCCATAAAGTCCAAATATAACTAAATGGACCTTTAATCTTTAATTGGGCCTAATGGGCCTAAATTGGTTTCTTGGCAAATAAGTGTGATTCCTTAAATGGGCTTTGGTATTTGGGTTTGACCCATATTGACCAAAAGTCCATGCCTTAAGAAATTAATTAAAAGCCCATTGGACTTTAATTAAATTAACATTGGATGTTAATCGGGCTTTGAGACCCGTAACGATTAGATTTAGAATCTAAGTCGTAAAGGTACATTAAAAAGTGTAGATATTTAATTTGGAATTAAATAAATGAATTAGTATTAAATACAAATTAAATTGGATTTAATGTTGTAGTTTAATTTAATTCAAGAATTCGTACTTTGAGTACTTATTCGTAAATGAGTCGGACTCGCAAAATCAATCGTTATTTGAACATTGGATGGTCATTAATTTTCAGATTAATTAATTGGATTAGATTGATTGATAACATTCTTGTGTGAATACATGGATGCGATGTATGAATAATGTATATCATATGGATATTAGATGTGTGAGGGCAATTTTGGAAATTGTTGTAATAATTTGATTTATTAATTGGACCTGCGTGTCCAGCCTATTACCTCCTTACTCTGTGTATTTCTCTTCTCATCTATTCCCCCAATATAAATGAGGTTTCTTAGAAGTGTTATGTAATCGGAAAGTAATACTTGTGCTAGCGAGAGAGAGGAAATGAAGAGATTTGTTCTAGGAACAATGTGTTAAATATCCATCCGCATATCATTATTATATTTATTTATATGCGCCTTATTATGTGTTTAGAATGCATGTTTAAGGGTGTATGATGATGAGACCTTAAAAAGATAATTATTGGTTGCCAATTACGCGAAAAACCCACAACTCATATTAAGCATTTTTTCCTTCCATTGAATGATTCTTACTCAAGATCCAAGACTGGCACTGGTTTGTTGGCGAAAGTCAAGGCCTTTGTCTATCGCAGATGTGTTTGAATAATGAAGGTTTTGTTCCATATCGGTGTCTTGTCCAAGTTGTGATTTGTTGGCCAAAGTCAAGATCACTTCTTGTCCATCGACATCGATTACGAAGCTTTCCAAGGTCAATGGGTTCCGCTTAACTAGGATCACTAAGTTTGTTGTGCCAAAGCCAAGGCTTAGTTGATTCAGAGGAAAACGATTAGGTAATATATTGGATATATTGGCATATATAAGATATATGTTTCGGACTTGGATGTCCACCTACTGGATCTAGGAATTGGATGGGATTCAATTGATCTTAGAGATCTACCTAGTTAATTATCATACAATTTGTTGGCCAAAGTCAAGATTGTGTGTTATTTAACGGGATTCAAGCCCACTAGGAAACAAGGTTTCCCGAGTACTCCACAGAGGGTTAGAGGCTCACCAAAAAATAGTGGGAGGCAAATATTAAATTTGCAATATTCGTTTAGTTACTTGCCATACGCGCTCATTCAAATTATTCGTCAAATAATTAATATATTAGTTGGACTAATATTTAATCGTTGTTTTAATTAAACAGTTGGACTGTATTCAAACTATTTCAATTAATAGTTGATTTCATAATTGGATTATAGTAATCAATATAATTGAATTTAACCAATTAAATTATAGTTGATTATATAGTTGGACTATAGTAATCATTATAATAAATTGTACCTAAATCGTTGATTTGATAGTTAGACTATTAGAATCAAGATAATTGAAAGATTAGTGTTTAAAACATAATCCTGGGTGAGAATGTTATTAAACGACTTTAATTTTCAAATTGGGAATAATGAATCAGGATAGTCCTAAAAACTAAGAAGTTACTTTATTTGATAAAATAACATCTTAGGCCTAAGCCTGGAGTTAAGCAAATAGTAGAACATGATATTTGGAATATTCATGTGATGATAACTTTAGTGCTTAATCCATTATACTTGCCAAATAGACTCCTTAATTTCTTAATCAGAACTAAGGATTAGATCCTTATAGTATATGATAATGAAATTGAAGGATCTTCATAGATCTATCCTTAGATATTAGAAGTACTAAATTGCAATAGAAAACTCTTGGAGAGTTAATGGCTATGCTCAAGGAGACAAAGCCAAAGTTTGCAATAAGGCAAGAAGCGCAAGACGTATCTTACTTCGACATTCTAAAAGGCCAAGGTTTGGCCGAAGGCTTCTGGGGTGTGAAAAGGGGCAAAGGCAAAATCATTATAATCTTCTGGGAAGACAAAAGACATATCCCAAGATGTCTGCCTAAACTGTGGCAAACGGAGTCACTGAAGCGTGACTGCCGTATGGACAAGGCAACCATGAAGGAAGTGAAGACGGTGCAAGGCTCTGACTTCGAATATGTTTATCATAAACATGTTCGCAACTAGTATTAAAATTGGATTTTAGATACTGGATGTGGTACATAAATATATGTACTGGTGTGCAGAATCTGCTGATAAGCAAGAGACTGACTTCAGTTGAGATTAATCTATGAATCGGAACGGGACGAAAGTCACTGTTTAAACTGTAGATACCTAAGTTTAGGAACTACCCTTCGAGTGTGTACTTAAATTAGGAAACTGTTACAATGTAACTAGTTTGACTAGGAACATTATCTCTATATCAGGGTTTAACCCGTTGCGGGTATACCTTTATATTCTAGAACACTAAAATGTTTTATTTTATAAAGATGATATTGAGATAAACACATTAGATGTAAATAACAGTATTTATATTTTGAATATAAATAAATCTCAAACATATGACATGACAAACAAATAGCTCAAACTGAATTAATCAGTTGAGACTTATATGTGGCATTGTTGTCTGGGACACATTAAACAAGACTCGTATATCCACACTTTTGAAGAGTGGATACTAGGACAAATTTGATTCTATTCAAATAAAGTCTACGAATCTATTTTATTAGGCAAAGTGCCTAAAACACCTTTACTTGGTAAAAGTGTAAGTGCCACCGATCTGTTAGACCTCGTTCATAGTGACGTAAGTGGGCCCATATCTAGCTAGGCTAGAGGGGGATATGAATATTTCGTGACCTTTACGGATGTGGCATCGCGTTATGGTTATGTGTTTCTTTTGAAACACGAATCAGAAACTTTTGATAAATTCAAAGAGTTTCGACACGAAGTAGACAAACAGATCGGTTAAAGTATTAAAACCGTAACGGTTAGACCATGATGGAAAATACTTAAGCAATAAGTTTCTCAAATACTTGAAAGAGTATAGTATTCTTTCAATGAGGACTCCTCCCGGAACACATCAGTTTGACAATGTGTCTGAACGGAGAAACCGAGTTTGTTGGACATGATAAGGTTATTCATGAGTTGCTCTAAGCTACCATTTCCTTTAAAGGATATGCATTAACAGTGCAGAACTTATTTTGAATAAGGTTCCATAAAAATCTGTTTGACAGACTTCATATTAGATATGAACAGGAAAAAAACCGGGTTTTCTCATTCCTGAAGATTTGGGAATGCTAGGCATATGTTTGGATGATACCAAACTAAAACCCAAATCGGATAAGTGCCTAAATTTGTAGGTTATCCTAGGGAAACCAAAGTATAGTACTTATACAACTCACAAGAGAACAATGTAATTGTTGCTCGCCATGCGGTTTTCCTAAGAGGAACACCTATATGCAGTGGTAAGTGGGAGGAAAGTAAAACTTGATGAAAATCAGAGTAATACTATTCCAGGCACCGATTCCTTTATGGAACACAAATAGTTCATCAAGGATGACACTATACCAATAATCTTCGAATACACAAGAACCGCGTAAGTCGGAGAGAGTCAGAAAACAACCTGGGGTATGGGTTTCTGATCTCACCTCATGAAGATGTCAATCTTATTGAGGAACACGAACTGACTTCGTATGAGGAAGTGATACAAGGTATCGACTCCCTATTATGGCAAAGTGCCATGATGTCCGAAATGGATTCCATGTATACCAACTATGTTTAGACACTAGTTGTTGTACCACAAGGCATTGTGCCTATTGGTACTATGTAAGTCTTCATAGAAGACATACATAGAAGGCAACATACCACGTACTAAGCTAGGCTTGTAGTGGAAAAGTATCGTTATCAATATTGTGTCGATTACGACGAAACCTTTTACCTGTTGCCACGATAAATCCATTTTTGGATAATGCTTGCTGATGCTGCATGTTTCATTTATGAAATATGACAGCTGAACGTCAAAATCGCTTTCCTTAAACGGAAACATTTTGGAGGATGTTTACAACATCCTGACGGTTTTATCGTACCAAAACTAGCAAACAAGGTTTACAGGTTATTCGATCCATGTATGGATTGAAGCAAGCATTGCGTTCTTGGAACTATCGCTTTGATATAATCATAATGGTAAATGATTTAATTCAAAACGAAAATGATTCTTGTGTATATAAGGAGGTTAGTGGGAGTGCACTGACAGTGAAAGTCCTATCTAATGATGACATATCATTTCTTGGAAATGATATTCCCATAAAACAATCAGTGAAAGCTTGGCTTTCATGAAAAATTCTCCGTAGAATTCTTGGGAGAAACAACCTTTATTCTAGGAATAAAGATCTACTGGGATAGATCTAAAAGGTTGTTAGCACTCTCCGAGAAATCGTACATTGAAATATATGTACGCGACCTGGTGTCTCATACGCTTTGAGCATATCGAGTCACAATCAGGCCAATCCAAGTGATAGTCACTGGATTGAAGTTAAGAACATCCTTAAGTATCTTAGATGAACTAATGATGCTTTCTTATACTATGGAGAAGGAGAACTTGAATTGACTGGGATCACTGTAGCAAGTTTCCTAACCGATAAAAATGACTATAAGTTGTAACAACGGTACTATAAAGTTTGAATAACAGAACAGTGAGCTGGAAATCTTCCAAGCAAGATACTGTTACCGAATAAACAACAAAAGCGGAATATTACTGCAGCTGAGGCAGCAATAAAAGCCTTTTGGATCGATAATAAATCTAATTAGATTAGATATAGTTCTGTTAGCTACAGAACAGACTAAAGAATTAATGGTCTCATCAACGATCTAGATATATACTTCAACTATTCATCTGATTCGTTCGGATCATACATCGTGGCGATGTGATGATCGAATAAATCGCATCAGATGATAACAATGCAAATCCGCTGACGAAAGCATTTCCACAGCAGAAGTTTGAGCGAACCGTACATAGTTCAGGTGTAAGACACTTGAGTAATTGGCTATTGGCCAAGTGGGAGATTGTTGGACAATTATGACCCATAGCATCACTATTTGTACAGATCATGGTGTTGTTGTACAAATTAACTATGTGACAAAGGAAATTGCTATTCTATCATTTGTAATTAGATTATCAAGATGTATAAATGATAGAAGGTCCTTATGATTAGTTCCTGATTGAGATGATATGAGACAGTATCAATCCACGAAGGTTTAATCATTAAATATCCCTAGTCGTAGTATTATCGAGATTGGACATCGATAATGCAGAATAGACTAGTATTACACTTGTGCACTCTGTGGGAGCATAATGACATAATTCTCATATATTTGGTATAAGATACTCATGCAAGTGTAATAGGAGCTTGTGTTTACCGATGGTACGGAAATAGCTTCGCTCTGGATAGACCCCTCAGAATTCCATTGGTAGTATGACTATGTGTCCATGGAAGTCTGAATCAGGGTTGGTGTATTTGGTCTTAACCTGAGACTTGCACCACTAATACTTACGACAATCAATATACTTTGGTTTTGGTCCTCCAGGGCTTTAACAGGTTTTGTGTACGCCTCTTCTGGGTATATTGAGAATAGTAGTGTATTGGGTGTGATGTCGAGATGGAAGTATCACTCCAGTCATAGTGGAGATGATGATCACGTAGGATACATAACTGGTTCTCTTTTATGTTGCAGCTATCGGGATATTATGACTAGGTCATGTTTATCCGATTATAGAGACTAGTTACTAGAGATCCGATATGTGCTTCGTACGGGGCAGACACAATTCCAACCTTAGGCCTTGCATGTGACATCCGATACTGGATCGTAATACGCAATACTACGTATAATACGCCTGATATAGATCACATATTCCAGTAAGAATATTTTTGGAGAATTGGGTAGGCACGATGATTTGCTAGAAGCCAACCATGTCTTGTAAATCGGTAAAAATGTAGTACTAGGTACGTACGTATTCGGATAGTTCGACGACCAGATTTACTGCCAACATATCCGGGGATCTCATGGGTCGCTTCCCGAAGATTCACCGATGACGTATGACTCGCACTTTATTAATCTGGGATTAATTATAAGAGAGAGAAAATTAATCTGGGATTAATTACGGAAATATTTTATATGGGATAAAATATTAATTAATTAAAGAGAGAGAACGATTAATTTGGAATTAATCGATAAAATAATATATTTGATATATTATACGAAATTAGATTTCGACGCGGAATTAAAATTAGATTTTAATTCGGGCGAACGAGTTAATTTAGAATTAATTCATCAGCGACGTGAATAGTAATTTTGCTAGGCATAATTATTTAATTGAATTTGATTTAATAACGTCGCAACGGAAAATTCGTTAATTCGGAATTAGCGAACCTGAGCCCGTGAGTGTTTGCGGGCGCACTCGCATTTCGAATTCAAGTGCGGCCCACAAGTCACATAAAGCGTCAAATCACTAGTTAATCAATTGATGTGATGTCTAGTCACTTTGAGTGATGTGACAACTTGTCACTTGTGATTGATGATGGTAGTTGGAGAGCTTTAATGCTTGTACCTTTTTGACTTTTGGAAATTCAAAATTTGGTATATGTTTTAATTGATTTTGGAAAACAATTAACCAACATACAACGCATTCTCTCATTCTCTCCTCTCTACCTCTCGGCCAAGGGCCTATTCTCTCTCAAATTTCTTGCAAAAACCGTGAGCAAGGAGAAGGAAATAGTGAGGATTTGTTGCAAATTTTCACAAGTGCTAGCACACTTTAGGAGTCTTGCAAAGGTGATAGGGAAACCCACCCGTGGGCATGGAATCACACACAAAGCTTGGAGCTTGGAGGATCACCATGGCCGAATTTTTGGAGCACAACAAGGAGCAAAAACAGAGAGTTCAAGGAGTTTGATTTTGTTGTTCCTCGCATCGTAAAAGCCAATCAATGTAAGTATGATTCCGCCATTCTTCATTGTTGTATTCGCACATGTTTCTTGCTTGAAATTGATCATTGGGACTAACTAGAAACCCAACATTCTCTCGAGTGCCGAGTGAATATATTATCAATTACAGACTTCAATATCCCTATAAAAATCTAGTAATTAACAATTCATTACGCTATGTGATTCTTTGTTAATGACTTCAAAGGGATTATATATTCTCTTGAATTCTACAATTCTCCTAGGTTATATTCTCTAGATCCTTTTCAAAATCTCCTCTCCCGAGCAAAAGATTCTAAACATTCATCTTCTTAATTTTTGGCCAACAAACTATAAGCATCAAACACAAGAGAATATAAATAAACTGAATTAAAACTTTATAACAATGAATTGGCAAATAAAACATAGGTTCAAGCATAAGCTACATCATCCTCTAGAATAATCGAGTCAGTTCATGACTAAATATAAAAAATAATGAAAGCATGGTCATGAACATAATAGACATCATTAGAGTTTAAAGAAAGAAACTAGAAGATTAAACTCGAATTAAATCCCTTCGTCTTCGGACGTACCGCCTTCGTCTCCCATTGTCGCTCTTCAATCCTCCTCATTGTATCTCTCTAAAATATGTGTTTTTAAATCTTAGTTGTGTATTAGTCTCATCCATAGGATTTTGGACGAGCTTCTATATTTATAGGGAAGTCTTGGAGTCATTATGCGCGTAGAATACTAATTTCTGATGTTTCTAGGCTTCTGTCTTGGCTTCGCGACGCCAAATCCTCAGGATTTTTTTTATGATGATGTTGTATGGGCGTCGCAACACTGTAATGGGTGTCCCAACGCTAGGCCAAATTTTCAGGATTTGATTTTTCATGTATTCTGCTTTTCCGCGTGCTTTCGATTCGTTCGATAAGGTCCCAAAATGAGTCCATTTGCCCCAAGATTCATGTGTCAGTGCTTCTTATCAATTAAACATAAAACAAACTACAAAATACATTAAATTAATACGAAACCTAACAATATAGTAAGCTAAGAATACCTGAATAAGTGGGTATAAATTTCACTTATCACGGTGGTGGGGGGCCATCTTCTCGGTCACCTCTCTCATCTCTTTCGGTCCAATGTAGCCTTTCCTTTCTTAGTAAGCAAGTCCTTAAGGTACCATTTGTTCAGTAGCTCAAGGACTTCTAATCTTAAGGTGATGTAATTGGCTATCTGGTGCCCGTAGTCTCGGTGGAACTCACACCATTTGCTCGTGCCCTTTTAGAAGACCCGTCCCTAGGGCGCTCAACCATCTTACTTCATTTCTCATTTTCTTGAAAACTAAAACCAATTCTCTGAGAAACATTAAATTTGTAGTCTTGATTGGCCTGTTAGGTGAAGACTGGTTTCAAACAGTGTAAGATGGGGGTCTGCGCTAGTAATCTTGGATGAAGGGTTGGTGCTCATGAGCTTACAAAAACCTCTTATCTACTGGCCGTCGAGCTCTATCATCGAAGTCTTTGGGTCGCTTGGGGGGATTCTGGACTTTCTCTTCATGGTGGTTGGTTGAGCTATCACATTTCCTGTTCATATTGTCTTCCTCCCATCGAATCTCAATCTAAGCCCAGGCCAGGGCCTGGTCCATAGTGTAGCATCGAAACTTTGTCAACTTCTTGTAGAGTCCACTATCGGCTAGTAGACCAATCCTGAAGGCTTCTACAGCTAACAGATGGTGGAGATTCAATATTGACATCTTCTCCTTGTAGAAGCAAGCCACATAGCTTCGTAAAGATTCTCCTTTTTGCTATTAGATCGTATTGAGGTCGTCCGTGGTCTTCTCAAACTTGCAAGAGCTTGCAAAGTGTTCCACGAACTTGTCTGTCAATTCTTAGTATGATTTAATAGACCGGTATGAGAGGTTAATGTACCAAGTGAAGGTTGGGCCTACAAGCGTCTCCCCGAATCCTCTACACATTCTAGCCTCTTATTGGTGCGGAGTTAGGGCCGTAGGCATCATCTTATATTTATAGTGGATGATATGGTCGTCTAGGTTCATGGATCCATCATATAGCCTCATGTCGCGGAGGCTAAACTTCTGTGGAAGCTCTACGGAAGTGATAGTCTACAAGAAAGGGGTATCCGAAATCATCCCAGTTTGACTCTTCCTGACCGGTAGTCTCATCCGGGTAGGTTGAAGAGAATTGCCTCTTTGAACTCATCTATCTCATTTCGTATGTTGGAGGTGACTTGCTGTGTTGGGTCCGCTGGAAAGAGATCGTTAGTCGTGTGGTGGCTCAGATGGCGATCTGTCAGAGGTGGGTTATCGACAGCCACGTCGTCGAATGCCTCCAAGTAGTTGGTTTGAATAACAGGTATGTTGGGGTGACCTTAGGGTCCTCGTTGCTGAGAAGTCGAGGCCATTTGCTCTAATTACCTCTGGAGGTTGGTGTTGGTGTTCAGCATTGTGAGGTTTTCCTCCTTAAATGCTCGTAGGCATTCTTGAAGGGCAACCAATTGAGCAGACACGGAGTCTGGGGTTTTCTCATTGCCGAAAGCCATAAGTGATCTGGGGACTGTAGACTAAGAAATCTTTGCTTGCTATGAATTTCCGGGGGCCCACGGTGGGCGCCAAATTATAGACGCTGAATTTTACCTTCGGCCTACAATGAGAATTCGTATATTGGGGGCACCAGTGGTCCTGCAAAAAAAGCAAGGTGAGCGTAGAGTATCTACCCATCGGTGTGGTGGGTGCCGTAGGCACTTCGACTCTCAAGTCAATGATGTAGGGGAGCAGAAACAAAGGGAAGAGCAAGGAAAATTGGTTACCTTGATCTCCATGGATTTCTGTGAAGGCGGTAGGCTGATGTTTAGGGAAATAGTTTATACTTTGAGAACTCAAGTATGAGAGCCAAAGCTTGAATGAATTAATCATTTTGATCCCCTCTCATTTTATAGGCTATAAAGTAGCCTTTTAGTCAGGTTGGGATTCCTTGGAAGTGTCATATTCCAATCCTATTTAGGAAAGGGTAGTAGAGTAGAGACTGAATTATGAGTGTACAGATTTCCGGGATTAGGTGTAATCCCTACCGTACTTGGACTGCACCACCTTGTTTGTAGGTAATCGATCTTATCCTAAATACTTAGTTTCCTTATTTAAGAAGAACTAGTCGTGTGTAGACTATCGAACCATATTTATTGAGAGACTGCATAATATGAGGCAGCGTCGACTGGGACATTGCTCAAAAATTGTCGGCTGGGACATTGAGTAGCATGGGTAAGGTTCGTTGGAGACCTTCTAAGTCATATGGGCTCTATCTATTGGGGGGATATATGATGGACTCATGGGCCCATACACGAGCCTTGTGCGTGGGCTTAATTTTCTAGTGGCTGGAACCCATGAATGGCCCTAGGTAGTGGCCTAAGATGCTATTTTGGGCTTGATGAAGGCCACAAATAAGGTTTTATTGTAACTCTGATACATGAACCTGAGGCACAATCACATTTGAGTCATTGGCTCAAATTTGGCCCGTATAGACTTTTAGCCCTAGCTCATGCTTTTCGGGAAAACATATCAAATTGATGGTCAGACTCAGTGCCCATTTCACTAGTCAAATGACAATTGATTAGTTAAATATATAAAATTTTATTTAAAATATAGTCATAACTTAAAATTCCTAATCCCTCCAGCGGTCTAAGCTGCAGTTTGAAAAACCATCCAAATATCTGCTCAAGCACCGATTAGACTAGACGGCAACTTTAACAACATTAATTCAGTGACAGAACCATAAAAGTCTTGTATTCAATTTATGCAATAATGAAACCCAGTCATGTTTGCAAGAACCCAAAAAATGGCTTTCCCTTTTGTTTATTGTTCTGTGGACACATATGCATCAGGAACAAAAAGGTGCCCCCCACAACAACCCCTTTGACAAATCATTTATAAATCGCGTGTGTAAAAATATTACTGACCAGCTCTCCTCAAGTATGCCATTATGCCTAAACCAGCAACGAGTGCAGCCCCCAGCTGCAACAGCACTGTAAGCATCTGCATGAACATAATCCAAGCTTTCAGAGCGGACTTCTCCGACCACCAGTTCCTGAATAATCTAAATGCAATCTCAAAACCTGCAAAAATCATCAGTCATGTCAGATTTCATTCAACATAACGCATGTTCTCTGGTTGGGTTAAGAAAAGGCCTAAAAAAACTATTAGAAGAAAAAACTCTTCCATTCTCAGAATAATTTATAGTGTCACCAAACTCCCATATTGGGTTTGCCCATCAATTGTACGTGATTTTTTTCTCCACACTATAAAACAACAAATTAGTTTAGCTATGCTGCTGGTTTTCCTCACCATATTCCTCTAGCAGTTTGGATAGATGCTCCTTTGGTTGCTTCCTCATGTGCTGCTCATGATGGCAGTTGAAATTGCTTCCAAACAAGTTTTTAAGCGGCTTTTCATTTGGCTTGGATTATTGAGAGTTGGAAGCCATCACTCTTTCTTTTTTTGGGTTTTCCCTTGTGTTTATTGTTCGCAATTTTACACGTTACGCAAGTACACGTATCGCTCAAATAGTATAAAGATATCGACCCTACAAAGACTTACTATTTATTTTATTAATTATAAGAATTAGACATATTTTACTGAAACTAAATAATTGATTAAAATGAGTTGATTAATCTAAGGAGAATGTAATTGACTTCGGAAAACTTTATGCAAGAGAGACAAATAGTAAATTAATACACTTTTCATTCAATTGAGTATTTGTTATGGATTATTAACCTAAAACACAAATTTATCTACAAACATCTTCTGATGGTCAGGTAGAAACGCCTGACCGGCGTGATCACACACGTATAACGCAAGCGCACATATCGTTCAAGTAGTATAAAATGTATCAATCCCACGAGGACTTGATATCTAAGCTATTAATTTGCGAAGCAAAATGTTTACAAGTATCTAATGGATTGGTTGTTTGATTGGATGGTGATTTTAAACTTAAAACAAGTAAATAAAATAACGTGAAAGTAAATTAAAGGAAAATTCAATATTATTAAACTATCCAGGGATGTGAATCCTTCCAATATCTTTTAAAGATGAAGTGGTTATCTCACGTTTGTGCAATATATAGGTTTATCAACCTGGAACACGAAATTATGCAAAAACCTATGTCGATGGTCAGATGAAAATACCCAGTATAACTCAATTAATCATATGTCTATGTCAATCAAGTTACCTGAATTCATTAAGATTAAGTTCCAATTGTGGCTACCCCCACCCGACATGTATATGTCTATCCTGGAAGGAAATCTATTAAGGGGTATCTAATCCTTAAGGAAGATCATGAGCTATTAAGTCTAAGGCTGAAACCTAAAATTCCTTTGTCAAGTTTATTTTAAGTTTACCACATCAATCTTATTAATGGCCAGTTAACAAGAAGCATTGATGAGTGGTAAATATATCCCTATTTTCCACTCATTTGACCTAATATTTTGTATAATTTCTTGAGTTTTGTGTTATTTTGTAGATATATAAGGTTTCAGGACTCTCTGGAAGCAACTCAGGGTCAAAACAGTGAAAAACAGACAAAAATGGCAAAACTGTCATTTGGGCGTCGCGACCGCTAACGTGCGCCAGAGTATGCTAACGTGCGTCGGGACACGTGGACCAATCAGACAAGTTTTGCTAAAATGCACCGGCTGTAAACGAGCGCCGAATCTGCTAACGTGCGCCTGCCACGTGTCAACATCACAGCAAATCATGCCAACATGCGCCGGACACGTGTCACCATCACATGCTGCCGACAATCCTCATCGCCACGTCAGCACAATCATTCAGCTATCGCGCCGGCAGGACACGTGTCGCCGTCTCCGCAATTTGCGTTGCAAATCACGACGCGATGCGCGGGCCAACTTCTGCCTATAAATAGAAGGCCCAATTTCATATTTGAATTCATACTTTCTTCTATGTAATTCCTTAAGAATACTAAGAAGATTGTATCTTGTTTGTTTATTTACAGCTTTCAGTAATTAATTTTCGCATTTGCACTTTCTTTTCTTTACTTTTCAGTCTTTACTTTCTGCAATTTACTTTTACGCAATAGTACTTTCCTTTCTTTACTTTTCAAATTTTACTTTACAGTAATGAGGAGGTAACTCCCCCTTGCTGGGGTTAAAGGTAAAGCTTTTATTACTAATATTTAGATTAATCTCCCTTAATTATAATATATAAACTATTTAAAACCTGACTTAATGAGGATATCGCCTTATGGTCGGTTGGTAATTATTGAAATTGGTTTTAACCCGACTTAATGAGGATACCGCCTGGTTGGTCGGTTGGTAATTAAAATTTGACTTAATCAGAATACCGCCTATATGGTTGGTTGGTAATATCACGCAAAGTTAATATATTATATTAAGGGAGATATCTAAAATAGTAGTGATAAAAGTGAATCCTTTAACCCCATCATTTTCTTTTATTGTACTTTTATATTTTTAATATCCAGCATTTACTTTTCAGCATTTACTTTTTCAGCATTTACTTTTCCGCATTTACTTTTCCGCATTTACTTTCCAGTATTTACTTTATGTCATTTATTTTATTTAAGCTTTTACTAGCCGTAAATATGTGTTGTAACTAAGCATGTTATCTGGGGTTGTGATGAATTCCAATATCACCGGTTTATAAGGGGTTATTTTATAGTTTAGGTAATATAAATGTTTATTTATTGAGTCTTAAGCTTAATGCTTCTTGTTAACTGGCCATTAATAAGATTGATTTGGTAAACTTAAAATGAACTTGGAAAATGGATTTTAGGATTAAACCCTAGACTCAATAGCCCACGATCTTCTTTGAGGATAGATAACCCTTTAATAGATTTCCTTACAGGATAGGAATATACCTATCGGGCGGGGGTAGCCATAATTGGAACTTAATCTTAATGAATTCAGGTAACGTGGTTGACATAGGAATATGATTAATTAAGTTACACTGGGTATTTTTATCTGACCATCGGAAGAGGCTTTTGCATAATTTCGTGTTCCAGGTTAATAAACCGATATATTACACAAACGTAAAATAACCGCTTCATCTTTAAAAAGATATTGGAAGGATTCACAACCCTGGATAGTTTAATAATCTTGAATTTTCATCAATTTACTTTCGCAAAATTTTATTTACTTGTTTTAAGTTTAAAGTCACCATCCAATCAAATAATCAATCTATTAGATACTAGTCAAAATTTGATAATTAATAGCTTAGGTATTAAGTCCTCATGGGATCGATACATTTATACTACTTGAACGATACATGCGCTTGCGTTATACGTGTGTGATTACACCGGTCAAGTTTTTGGCGCCGTTGCCGGGGACTTATTTATCTTTCCCTATTAGTTTTGAGGTTAGATACCTTTACTTGTGTCTAATTTCTTTTTACTTATTATTTCTATTTTCTTGTGTTTCAGGTTCTCAGACACTACATGAGACGAACCAGAAGCTTTGAAATCCAACCGCTTGATCCAGAAATTGAAAGAACCATCAGACAGTTGAGAAGGGAAAGGTGAGAAGACCAAGAAGCACTGATCAACATGGAACCTGAACCTTTGGAGGTTGCACCACCAATGCCCATTCGAGACAGAACCATTATGGTGGTTGACGAATTTATTTTCTATATTGTACTTCCTCTCTTACCAGCAAATGCGTGTGACAGCAAAACATGCATTCAGATGATACAGCAGTCAGTTCAGTTTGGGGGGAATGCAACTGAAGATCCTAATGCCCACATCAGCAACTTCCTGGAAGTTTACGGCACTTTCAATTACAACCGAGCAGCTGAAGAAGCAATGAGACTGCGTGTTTTCCCATAATCCTTGAAAGACAGAGTTAAAACTTGGCTACATTCACTACCAGCAGGTTCTATCACAACTTGAAACACTCTAGTCACTAAATTCCTTGCAAAGTATTTTCCACCAGCCAGAACTGCAAAGCTGATGAATGACATCACATCCTTTGTGCAACATGACTCAGAATCCCTCTGCGAAGCTTGGGAAATGTATAAAGATTTACTCCGGAAATGTCCTCACCATGAGATTGCAAAGCGGCTACAAGTCCAAACCTTCTATAATGGACTTTCTGGAATAATGAGAACCACAATTGATGCTGCTGCTAGAGGAGCTTTAATGGCAAAATGAGAAGATCAATCCTGAGACTTAATTGAAGAAATGGCCAACAATAATTCATTGTGGCCAACAGAAAGGAGCATGATCCAACGAATCACATGAATTTATGAAGTTGAAGCCAACACAGCAGTGAATGCCAAGCTGGATCAGAATTGAAAAAATCTGGAAACTCTTAACATGAAGGTTAATGCTGGATCCACAAGTTCACCATATGGAGGAGCATCAGAATCAAAGGTAAACCAACATGAAGAAACAGTGCATTATGTCAATAATCTCAACAAACAGGGGAATAATCCATATTCCAACACCTACAACCCAGCGTGCAGGAATATTCCCAATTTCGCATGGAACAACAATTCAGGGCAAATGAACAACCACCACCAGGATTCCAACAGTAAAACAAAGGCCATAAGTATGAAAAATAACCAGGAATAATAAAAGTGCTGGCCCAGTTGAAAAGGCAAGAAGAAAAATACGATGCCTTAGCAGCTATGGTTCAAAATCAAGTAGCATTGAATCAAAGCCATTCAACTTCTATTAAAGCACTGGAGAATCAAATGGGACAACTGGCAAATGCTCAGAGTTACAGACTGCCAGGTAATCTTCCCAGCAACACAGAACAAAATCCAAGGAACCGAGGGAATGAGCAATGTCAAGCCATTACTTTGAAAAGCAGTACTGAAATCAACAAAGATGTTGGAATCAAGGCATCCATTGAAGAAGTTCCAAAAGATGCAGTTCTACAGATGGAGGAAAAAGAAGAAAAGGAAAAAGAGCAAGAAAGAATCACTTCACCTCCACCTTTTCTACAGCGACTCCAGAAAAGTAAATTGGACAAGTAGTTTGCTCGAATCCTGGAGGTGTTCAAAAAGCTGCATATCAACATTCCATTTGTAGAAGATTTGGAAGAAATTCCCAGCTATGTTAAATTCATGAAAGATATTATTTCACGAAAGCGGAGATTGGGAGATTACGAGATAGTAGTATTGATAGAAGAATGCAGCGCCATCATTCAGAGGAAACTTCCGCCGAAATTGAAAGATCCTGGTGATTTCACTGTTCCTTGCACCATTGGAGAACATTACATCAGTAAAGCTTTATGTGATTTAGGTGCAAGTGTTAATTTAATGCCTTTTTCGATTTACAGGAAACTGTAAATTGGAGAAGCAATGCCTACCTCAGTCTCTTTGCAACTTGCTGATAGAACACTCGCGTTTCCATGAGGTGTAGTTGAAGATGTGCTGGTCAAAGTCGAAAAACTCATTCTCCGAGCAGATTTCATTATCCTTGATATGAAGGAAGACAAAAATATACCTATCATTCTTGGCTACAGGTCGAACTGTTATTGATGTACAAAAAGGAGAACTAACCATGAAAGTGCAGGACCAAGAAGTTACCTTCAATGTTTTCAAAGCTGTGAAATTCCCGAGTGATGAAAAGAAGGAGGAATGTTTCAAAATTGATGTTGTAGATAGTATCATCCACGATATTGATGTAATTTCCATGGATAAACTTGAAGCTTGCATCATCAACATGACTGACAGCGAGCTAGATGAAGAAATTCTGGAATGTATCAACTACCTTGACAAGCTCTTCCGCTTCAAAACGACACCACATGTAGAAAGTCTGGAACTACCGAAGAATGAGTGAATCAAGCCTTCGATTGAAGAACCACCGTAGTTGGAGCTAAAGCTACTTCCGAGCCATCTCAGGTTTGTATTCTTAGGAAACTCTTCTGAATTACATGTGATTATTTCTTCTTCGCTAACATTGGAGCAGGAAGAAAAGTTGCTGAGAGTGTTACGAGAACACAAGAAAGCCATTGGATGGACTATAGCATACATTCGAGGCATTAGTCCATCATTTTGCATGCATAAAATTCTGATGAACGATGAGTAAAAACCCACAGTGGAGCATCAACGAAGACTAAATCAAATCATGAAGGAGGTTGTGAAGAAATAAATTATCAAATGGTTGGATGCCGGCATCATCTACCCCATCTCTGACAGTACTTGGGTAAGTCATATGCAAATTGTGCCAAAGAAATGATGAATCACTGTAGTCACAAATGAAAAGAACGAGCTGATTCCAACAAGAACGGTGACTGGATGGAGAGTATGCATGGACTACATGAAGCTGAACAAAGCAACAAGGAAATATCATTTTCCGCTGCCATTCATTGACGATATGCTAGACAGATTAGCGGGACATGAGTTCTATTATTTTCCGGATGGATACTCGGGGTATAATCAGATTTCCATCGCCCCAGAAGATCAGGAGAAAACCACTTTTACATGTCCGTATGGTACCTTTGCTTTCCGCAGGATGTCATTTGGACTATGTAATGCTCCTACTACATTTCAACGTTGCATGATGGCCATATTCTCAGACATGCTGGAACAAAGTATGGAGGTTTTCATGGATGATTTTTCTGTGTTTGGAGACTCGTTCGAGCACTATTTGTAAAATCTGGAACATGTGCTACAAAGATGTAAAGATACTAACCTGGTACTCAACTGGGAGAAATGCCACTTCATGGTGCAGAAAGGCATCGTTCTGGGACATTAGATCTCACAAAAGGGAATTTAGGTAGACAAAGAAAAGATTTAAATAATTGAAAAACTACCTCCACCAACAACTGTCAAAGGGATTCGGAGTTTTCTCGGACATGCTGGCTTTTACAGAAGATTTCTAAAAGATTGCTAAACCTCTGTGCAATCTTCTGGAGAAAGACGTGTCTTTCAACTTCACCAAAGAATGCCACGAAGCTTTTGAAATCTTGAAATAGAAGCTGGTCTCTGCCCTCATCATAGTAGCACCCGACTGGACCCTTCCATTTGAAGTGATGTGTGATACTAGTGATTTTGATGTAGGTGCAATTTTGGGACAACACAAAGCAAAAATTTTCCGCAGCATTTACTACTCTAGCAGAACTCTGAATGAAGCTCAACTCAACTATACAACCATTGAAAAGGAGTTGCTTGTAGTTGTGTTTGCTTTTGATAAATTCCGCTATTATCTGTTGGGTCCCAAAATGGTGGTTTACATAGATCATTCAGTAATCAAATACCTAATCGCGAAGAAAGATGCCAAACCAGATTGATCCGTTGGATACTTCTATTGCAAGAATTTGACGTGGAGATCCGAGACAGGAAATTGACAGAAAACCAAGTAACAGATCACTTATCGAGGCTCGAGAATAGAGAAACAGCTGACAAAAAACTTACAATCAAAGAAACAATTCCAGATGAACAGTTTTTTGCCATGAAATAGCATGATGTCCCTTGGTATGCTGACTGTCAACTACATAGTATCGGTAAAATAGCCGTTGGAATGGACAACTCAGCAACGAAAGAAATTCTTCAAAGAAGTCAAACACTATGTCTAGGATGAGCCGTACCTGTTCAAACGCTGTGCTGATCAATTACTAAGACATTATGTTCCACAGAAGGAGGTCAATAGTGTCCTGCAGTATTGTCATTCATCACCATACGGTGGACAATTCAACGGAAATAAAACTGCAGCCAAAGTCCTACAGTTGTACGGGCCAAAATTGGGCCGAGGGCAAAACCGTCTTTCACCTCAAACCCAACAGTATACAAGGCCCGAAAGTAAAGACCAGGCCCAAAGAATTCTATATTATTGGATTACAATTGAGCCATAAGCTTAAGGACAAAACCTCTTAATTATATCAACCACCTTTCCCCCTTTGCCTAACACAAGGCATATTCTCACATGCTCAAACTTTTATCAAATGTCTGGGCACGTTGTGGGACTTATGCCAGCTGCCAAAGACGATCCTTTTCATCTATAAATAGCAACGCAATTCAAGAAACAATGAGAGGAAGCGAGACTTCTTTCTTACAAGTCTCTGATCTCTGACACTAGCTCTCTCAGAGTACTCCATCCCCTTATACACTTATCACCGCCCTCACGGCTACCAAAAGAGTTTAAGGTAATATCAAACCTTGCTTTCACATTTTACATATTTACTGCTCATTTCATACTATTGACTTGAGCGTCGGAGTGCCCCCGGCACCCACCACACCGGTGGGCAGTCTACTCCCGCTCACTCTACCTTTGTCTTGCAGGATCGCTAATGCCCCCAACCTACAAATTCTGATTGTGGACCTCGGCCGAAATCCAGCATCCACAATTTGGCGCCCACCGTGGGGCCTTAGCGATTCATAGCAAACAAATATCTTTCAGTCTACCATCCTTACAAACGTAACTATCCATGGCTTCGAGCAACAGACACCAGACCCGATGCCACTCAAAGGCGTGAGGCTACAAGTTATTTCTTCTATCTTATCAAACCCAGTCTCTTATGAGCATTCAAGAATATGGCGAGTGAAAATTCACCATCAAACGACCATCCATTTAATCACTAAGAAGCCATCACATTTCTCTAGCCAACCTATCACGACAAGTTACATCTTCCGCGAGAAAGGAAATGCTGAAGTAATTCTCTCCAATCTACACTTACAAGCTCCAATAAGAGTTACAAGCAGTCCAAAGCTAAATATGCCTAGTGCTCAAGATTCCTTCCATTAAGCTACATGGGTACTGAAGAAAATTTTCATTTTACAACATGAACTTCGTAAGCAACAAAGAGTTGAGATAAAGTGAGACCCACTACCCCAAGCTACAAGCACCTAAAAAAAAAAATTTAGGGAGGAAGAAACCTTTCCACACGACAAAAAAAAAAAAAAAATTGAAACAAGTGTGTAATATGCATGGAAAGTCTCGTAAAGAGAGCTCATACTCCTTACAACATGCAATCACCACTCGGCAGTTTCAAAAACTGCCACACGCCCAACAACGTATACAAAACAACCGGGTAATGAAGATGTTTCTTCATCTAGGTTGGTGGGAAGCAAGAAATATTTCTGAACAACCACGTACCTTCTTCGAAATCACCATTGACTACAACATTATCTTCGACCTTATCAAGAATGAAAAACTTCTTGATTGCAGTATCTTCAATGATAGGCCCGCAAGTGGGGTCATCTTCCATACCTGAGTTCTAAAAAAAAAATTATCATACCCAGCCCATTGGCACCATAACCCAAATTACAACTCATAATACATCATGACCTAATCAAAAGCATAACAAGAAGAACCAACCCATACTTCAAAACTAGCCCTTATTACCAACAAAAAACAACCCTCACAACAAGCCCAGGCAAAACCAGGCCAGCATACAGCATTAGAAAAACCCATTGCTAGCCCATATGCAAACACTCAGCCCACGAGGAACCATGCGTTTATCCCACATCGATCAAACCCGAGCCACGTGAAGGAGCTCACGTAAGACCAGGGTGGAGACAATTCAAAAACCAACGGCCCATGGAAAAATAAACCCATTTGGACCAGCCCATCAACACCAAACAGCCTATAACTAGACCAAGCGGCAGATACAAGGGCAATACTATATCACTTACGTTCATTCGACATGAAGCACGAAATGATAGAGAGAGGCTCCAATTGATACAACAAACGCATATGTCCAATATTGGTTAAATGTCACTTTCGACAAGATATATAGAATGTATGGCTGAGGCATCATTCGACACCACACATATAGATGTATATCATTTATCAAGATGTCGGCTGGCATCAAGGAGTTGTGCCATTAAACATGACACGCAAGTTGTGCCATTAAAACATCTGCTTCATACTACTATCCAAACTACAAGGTGGATGGCCATCTACTCCGCGGCTATTACGGAAATTATTAGAGTAGTGATATTGCAGCTCCTTTAAGGCATATGTGACCTTGGTTTGCTCTTCAAGCTTATAATGGTTTCATAACCGATGTGGGATTCCATTGAGCATATTTGAGGGAATGTTTGTTGAGTTTGTTTGAGCCTTTCGGCCTTTTTTGGTTTCAGACCCATTTGTTTTGTTTTTATTTTTTGATCACACAACCCAAAATGCGTGTATGACCTGCACGTGATTGTTGTGTTCAGCGAATTTTCCTGGGTCGATTGAGTGGCGTGATGGTTATGTGGGCTTGTTTTGGGCTGCGAATCCATGGGCTGGTTGGCGAACTTGGAAAATTATGACGAATGGCTGAATGATCTGTTTGTTGGGGCTTGTTACGTGGGAATTTACATTATTCATTGATGGGCTTCCACGAATTGGGCTGGGGAGTCATGCACTTACTTATGTTGTGCTTATGCATAAGCATGATTTAGGATGTGCGTCTTGGACTGGGCTTATCTTGCAGAATTAGTGAGCTTATGCTTCATATGGCTGATCACAAACAAGCAGGGGCTGATCACGTGTCTTGTCGGATGGGCGTGAGTTGGTGGCCTCCATGTTTCGAATTTAGACTTAGTAAAATGCTCTAGCCTTTATTATCATCAACTCCGTATTTCCATCTCTTCCATACGACATACATGAAGGCTCATAAAAACATTGAAGGATAGCCACCCCCTCGAGACAACATAGTTGAAGTTTAATCACATGAAAGGTTAGACATCAGTTTCATGCTACGTTGATTTAATATTGCCAACTTCATACTACATATGGAATTTTCTATCATGCCTAGTAGAATGAAAACTCCCTTGGACCTCCTTTAGTTCCATTCGACCAACCTTTATCAGGTTAGGTAGTATGGAAATTCTAAATGACATTCATCAAAGTTAATTCTATTGTAGTATCATTGACCTTCTTCAGGTCTTGTATAATTAATAATGACCTTGATAGGCATCCATCTCTTCCATACTACATATGAACATAATCGTCTCCACACTACGTATGGAGATTATCATGAACCTTCATCAGGTTCATTCGACAGTAGTCTCCTGACCTTCATCAGGTCAGGAAGAATAAAAATTTTCTTGGACCTCCTTTAAGTCCAATCGACCAACCTTTATCAAGTTAGGTAGTGTTAAAATTCTTTTGAACCTTCGTCAGGTCTAGTAGAATGAATATTCTCATAGACGTTCATTAGGTTCATACGACCATGTCTCATGGACCTTTGTCAGGTCCATTCGACAATAGTCCCATGTTCAGGTAGAATGAAGATTCTTTTGGACCTTCATCAGGTTCATTCTACCGTAGTCTCCCGACCTTCATCAGGTCAGGTAGTATGAAGATTCATTTGAACCTTCATCAAGTTCATTCAACCATTGCTTCATGGACCTTCATCAGGTTCATTCGACCATAGCTTCATGAACCTTCATCAGGTTCATTCGACCGTAGTCTCCTGACCTTCCTCAGGTCAGGGAGAATGAAGATTCACATGGACCTTCATCAGGTTCATTCGACCATAGCTTCATGAACCTTAATCAGGTTCATTCGACCGTAGTCTCCTGACCTTCCTCAGGTCAGGTAGAATGAAGATTCACATGGACTTTCATCAGGTTCATTCGACCATAGCTTCATGGACCTTCGTCAGTTCTATTCGACAAATCCATTCGACTGTAGTCTCGTAGAATAGAGATGACCTTGATGGATTTCATCAAGATCATTCTATTGTAGTCTCATGGACCTTCTTCAGATCCAGTATAGTGAGTGATGACCTTTGACCTTCATCAGGTCCATTCGACCAACTCCATTCAACAGTAGTCTCGTAGAATTGAGGTGACGTTGATGGCTTTAATCAAGTTTATCTATTATAGTCTCGTGACCTTCATCAGGTCTTGTAGTATGAAGATTCTCATAGATAATCATTAGGTTCATTCAACTGTACCTTATGGACCTTCGTCAGGTCCATTTGATAGTCCATTCGACAGTAGTATCATGGAACTTCATCAGAACTAGTAGTATGAGAAGGAAAGACTCTCATAGATATTCTTCAGGTCTGGTAGAGTAAAGATCCTCATTGACTCATATTAGATCATGTAGAATGAAGAACGAAGACCCCCATAGATATTCATCATATATGGAGTGTGTAGACTCCCATGTACCTACATCAGGTATAATGGAATATGTAAACTCTCATGTACCATCATCAGGTATACAGGAATGTGTAAACTTTCTTGGACCTTCATCGGGTCATGTAGACTCTGATTTACTTTCTTCAAGTGTTGTAGAATGAAATCTTCTTAGACTATCAATCTGGTATCTGTAGACTTCCTTGTACCTTCATCAATATGTATAGTTGACTTGAAACATAAGACAAGGAAGCATCCTCGGTATGGGACTTCATTATCAACCTTCTGCCCAGTCAACACAACAGGCAAGTAAAGAATCTATCATTATTTCAATCAAACAGAGTATACTTCCTACACTCCATATGACAATGTAGTGTGAAAAAAAAAAACTCTTGAGCTTCACTGGTTCAGTCGACTGGGAACATCCCCCATTGGCTCATGTAGAGTCAAGTTGAAGACCTGGCCTTCATCTGGTCAGACGACATTGTAGATTCCCCTGGTCCTTTGACCCGTAGTATGGGAATTATCCTGACCTTCATCTGGTTCAGTCGATTGGGGACATCCCCTATTGGCTAATGTAGAGTCAAGTTGAAGACCTGGCCTTCATCTGGTCAGACGACATTGTAGATTCCCCTGGTCCTTTGACCCGTAGTATGGAGATTATCCTGATCTTCATCTGGTTCAGTCGATTGGGGACATCCCCTATTGGCTCATGTAGAGTCAAGTTGAAGACCTGGCCTTCATCTAGTCAGACGACATTGTAGATTCCCCTGGTCCTTTGACCCGTAGTATGGGGATTATCCTGACCTTCATCTGGTTCAGACGATTGGGGACATCCCCCACTGGCTCATGTAGAGTCAAGTTGAAGACCTGGCCATCATCTGGTCAGACGACATTGTAGATTCCCCTGATCCTTTGACCCGTAGTATGGGAATTATCCTGACCTTCATCTGGTTCAGTCGACTGGGGACATCCCCTATTGGCTCATGTAGAGTCAAGTTGAAGACCTGGCCTTCATCTGGTCAGACGACATTGTAGATTCCCCTGGTCCTTTGACCCGTAGTCTGGGAATTATCCTGACCTTCATCTGGTTCAGTCGATTGGGCACATCCCCTATTGGCTCATGTAGAGTCAAGTTGAAGACCTGACCTTCATCTGGTCAGACGATATTGTAGATTCCCCTGGTCCTTTGACCCATAGTATGGGATTATCCTGACCTTCATCTGGTTCAGTCGACTGGGGACATCCCCTATTGGCTCATGTAGAGTCAAGTTGAAGACCTGGCCTTCATCTGGTCAGACGAAATTGTAGATTCCCCTGGTCCTTTGACCGTAGTATGGGATTATCCCGATCTTCATCTGGTTCAGTCGATTGGGGACATCCCCTATTGGCTCATGTAGAGTCAAGTTGAAGACCTGACCTTCATCTGGTCAGACGACATTGTAGATTCCCCTGGTCCTTTGACCCGTAATATGGGGATTATCCTGACCTTCATCTGGTTCAGTCGATTGGGGACATCCCCTGTTGTTTCATGTAGAGTCAAGTTGAAGACATGGCCTTCATCTGGTCAGACGACATTGTAGATTCCCCTGATCCTTTGACCCGTAGTATGGGAATTATCCTGACCTTCATCTGGTTCAGTCGACTGGGGACATCCCCTATTGGCTCATGTAGAGTCAAGTTGAAGACCTGGCCTTCATCTGGTCAGACGACATTGTAGATTCCCCTGGTCCTTTGACCCGTAGCATGGGAATTATCCTGACCTTCATCTGGTCCAGTCGATTGGGGACATCCTCTATTGGCTAATGTAGAGTCAAGTTGAAGACTTGGCCTTCATCTGGTCAGACGACATTGTAGATTCCCCTGGTCTTTTGACCCGTAGTATGGGATTATCCTGACCTTCATCTGGTTCAGTCGACCGGGGACATCCCCTATTGCTCATGTAGAGTCAAGTTGAAGACCTGACCTTCATCTGGTCAGACGACATTGTAGATTCCCCTGGTCCTTTGACCCGTAATATGGGGATTATCCTGACCTTCATCTGGTTCAGTCGATTGGGGACATCCCCTGTTGTTTCATGTAGAGTCAAGTTGAAGACATGGCCTTCATCTGGTCAGACGACATTGTAGATTCCCCTGATCCTTTGACCCGTAGTATGGGAATTATCCTGACCTTCATCTGGTTCAGTCGACTGGGGACATCCCCTATTGGCTCATGTAGAGTCAAGTTGAAGACCTGGCCTTCATCTGGTCAGACGACATTGTAGATTCCCCTGGTCCTTTGACCCGTAGCATGGGAATTATCCTGACCTTCATCTGGTCCAGTCGATTGGGGACATCCTCTATTGGCTAATGTAGAGTCAAGTTGAAGACTTGGCCTTCATCTGGTCAGACGACATTGTAGATTCCCCTGGTCTTTTGACCCGTAGTATGGGATTATCCTGACCTTCATCTGGTTCAGTCGACCGGGGACATCCCCTATTGGCTCATGTAGAGTCAAGTTGAAGACTTGGCCTTCATCTGGTCAGACGACATTGTAGATTCCACTGGTCCTTTGACCCGTAGTATAGGGATTATCCTGACCTTCATCTGGTTCAGTCGATTGGGGACATCCCCTATTGGCTCATGTAGAGTCAAGTTGAAGACCTGGCCTTCATCTGGTCAGACGACAATGTAGATTCCCCTGATCCTTTGACCCCGTAGTATGGGAATTATCCTGGCCTTCATCTGGTAGGACGACATTGTAGATTCCCCTGGTCATTTGACCCGTAGTATGGGAATTATACTGACCTTCATCTGGTTTAGTCGATTGGGGACATCCTCTATTGGCTCATGTAGAGTCAAGTTGAAGACCTGGCCTTCATCTGGTCAGACGACATTGTAGATTCCCCTGGTCCTTTGACCCGTAGTATGGGATTATCCTAACCTTCATCTGGTTCAGTCGATTGGGGACATCCCCTATTGGCTCATGTAGAGTCAAGTTGAAGACCTGGAGTTCATATGGTCAGACGACATTGTAGATTCCCCTGGTCCATTGACCCGTAGTATGGGAATTATCCTGACCTTCATCTGGTTCAGTCGATTGGGGACATCCCCTATTGGCTCATGTAGAGTCAAGTTGAAGACATGGCCTTCATCTGGTCAGACGATATTGTAGATTCCTCTGGTCCTTTGACTAATAGTATGGATATTGTCCTGACCTTTATTTAGTTCAGTCGACTGGGGACATCCCCCATGACTAATGTCGAGTCAAATGAAGAAATGGACTTCCTACAATCCATATGACGCAATGTTGTGAGAAATAACTCTTGATCCTTCATTTGGTTCAGTCAACCCATGGACTCATGTAGAGTCAAGTTAAGACATTGGTTATTCAACATTTAAACGATCAATGTCGTGTAAATTATGCATTGGACCTTCAGCAGGTTCATTCGACTGGGGATATCACCCATGTCTCGTGTCGAGTCAAATTCATGACAGGGACTACATTTCGACCAGACAACTTGAAAAGACTTTGCAGCTCTTCTATCATGACGAATAGAAGACATTATAAACCCAGACGATAAAAAGAAAAGTATCTAGAACTCTGCATTCTTGACAGGTACTCTTACATATATTGTTTCGTAAGACATGCATAAAAATACTCTCCAAATCAAGAACTTCTTGACTTAGAGAGTAGGGGACAAACTGTACGGGCCAAAATTGGGCCGAGGGCAAAACCGTCTTTCACCTCAAACCCAACAGTATACAAGGCCCGAAAGTAAAGACCAGGCCCAAAGAATTCTGTATTATTGGATTACAATTGAGCCATAAGCTTAAGGATAAAACCTCTTAATTATATCAACCACTTTTCCCCACTTTGCCTAACACAAGGCATATTCTCACATGCTCAAACTTTTATCAAATGTCTGGGCACGTTGTGGGACTTATGCCAGCTGCCAAAGACGATCCTTTTCATCTATAAATAGCAACGCAATTCAAGAAACAAGGAGAGGAAGCGGGACTTCTTTCTTACAAATCTCTGCTCTCTGACACTAGCTCTCTCAGAGTACTCCATCCCCTTATACACTTATCACCGCCCTCACGGCTACCAAAAGAGTTTAAGGTAACATCAAACCTTGCTTTCACATTTTACATATTTACTGCTCATTTCATACTATTGACTTGAGCGTCGGAGTGCCCCCGGCACCCACTACACCGATGGGCAGTCTACTCCCGCTCACTCTACCTTTGTCTTGCAGGATCGCTAATGCCCCCAACCTATAAATTTTGATTGTGGACCTCGGCCGAAATCCAGCATCCACAACAGTCAGGTTTTTTCTGGCCCACTCTTTTTAAAGATGGTTACTTATTTGCTCTTCAATGTGACAGGTGCCAGAGAACATGATATATATCGAGGAGAAATGAAGGACCTCTGTAAAATATTATGGAAGTAGAGATATTTGATGTATGGGGTATTGATTTTATGGGACCCTTTGTTCCATCATTCGGAAACATATACATACTAGTTGCAATAGACTACGTCTCCAAATGGGTTGAAGTAATTGCAATGCCATCAAATGATTCAAAAATGGTGATTAAATTCCTTAAAAAGAATATTTTCACTCGCTTCGAAACACCTCGGGCAATTATCAGCGATGTTGGCACATATTTCTACAACAAATACTTCGATGCACTCCTATCAAAATACAGAGTTAGTCATAAAGTTGCCACTGCTTACCATCCGCAGTCAAATGGACAAGTTGAAGTTTCAAATAGGGAGATCAAAAGAATCTTGGAGAGAACCGTTGGATCAATAAGGAAAGACTGGTCTGAAAAACTGGATGATGCATTATGGGCCTACGGACAGCTTACAAGACACCTATTGGTATGTCCCCATACCGAATGGTGTTTGGGAAAGCATGCCATCTACCAGTTGAGCTTGAACACAAGGCGTACTGGGCACTGAAGAAGTTAAATCTTGATCTGCAAGCTGCATGAGAGAAAAGGCTCCACCAACTCAACGAATTAGAGGAATTTCACCTACAGGCTTATGAGAATGCCAAACTATACAAAGAAAAGATGAAGAAATGGCATGATAAAATAATAATACGCAGACAACTGGATCCAGGGTAGCAGGTGTTGCTATACGATTCACGGTTGAAACTTTTCCCTGGAAAGCTGAAATCAAAAATGGTCAGGTCCATTTGTGATCACTCAAGTGTTACCATACAGAGTTGTTGAAATATACAACCCTAAATCCAACAACACATTCAAAGTTAACAGCCAACGTGTCAAGCATTAATAGGGAGAATCATTTGAGCGATAAAAGAAAGTGTCACACTTTTAGATCCAGCCTAATGTTCGAGCAATCATGTCTAGCTGACGACTTTAAACTTAGCGATAGCAGGGAGGCAACCCATGCAATTTGTGTATATATTGTGATCTGGTGTGTTTTATTTTTGTGTGTTTAATTTTTGCAGGTAAAGTCATTTCACGATGGAAGACGTTCTCGTAAATCTTCACAAGCAATTTCCTTCTATCCCTCAAAACTCTCTGATGAAAGTTTACAAAGCTCGCTTGGAACGGATGAGACTACTGATGATCAAAGGTATTCCGACTGACATTCGTTGGATTATTGAAGCACGGGTCCGATTAGCAGGTGAGTTATATGACTCTTTTATTTCACATCTGATTGGTTTAGGAAGAAGCACCTATGCTAAAAAGAGAAGAGCAAAAAGAATGGGTGTTTCTATAAATGTGCTCGCATGACATGTAATACTCGTTGTTGTTCTTTAGGAATGTTGTCTGATAACCATGAAGATAAAATTAAATTCATTAGGGATGGCTTGAGTAAGGAGTCTTTGGATGACATATCTAAGACTCTTGAGACGCATTCGAGTGGATATGTGCACCATGTAATTCACATGTTATATACACAATTTCGAAAAGAACAACAACAGTACAGTCTCAGGGATCTGACTCTAAAAGAAACTGTTTGCCAATTTATAAGAAAATTGGATGCGAAGCTTGTCCCTGATGCATAGACGTTATTCAAGCCGTTACTTCTTGTAAATATTATATCTCTTTGTCTTTTCCTAATAATTGTGATTTTTTTTATTATTTTCTTTTATTTTCTCCGACATGATCCATACTTTTTGACCTTTCACGATTTCTTTTATTGTTTTGCTAATAATCATCATTTGGAAGATACTAGTGCTATTATAACTCACCCTTTTTCAGGTGTTATAAATTCAACTCACCATTGCACTCTTGAAGGCATCCAGATTTCATAAGGAAATACAATAAAAATGGAAGCTACTTCAAGAAGATGAGTTGTAAACATCTGTGTCTTTTGTGGTACTAGTGTTGGTACTAAGCCACAATACGTAGCGGTAGCACAAGAACTGGGTCGAGTCAAAACTGAAAGAAATATGCATTTAGTATATGGCGGTGGCAATCTTGGACTAATGGGGATCGTTTCAAGGGCTGTACAGGAAATCATCCCAAAACCTTTGGCAGATGCGAATCTTATAGGACCATCAAACAGAGAGGAACTGATCGTGGCAGATATGTCTGAACGGCTGGTAGAAATGATTAATCGTGCTGATGATTTTATTGCTTTGCTAGGTGGCTTAGGTACAATGAAGGAAATTTTTACAGTGTTATCTTGGGCGAACTTGAAAATACACCAGAAATCGCTTGGACTGTTTAACGCTAATGGATTTTATGATTTTCATTGTGTGTTTCTTAATGATGCTCGGAGAAATGGTTTTGTGTTAAAACCTGTAAAAAAACTCATCTTCACTGCCAGAACTGCCCCAGATTTAATTGAACAAATCTTAGCCTTTGAACCACAAATTGACCATATCTTTTCCAAGATAAATTGGTCTGATAATGATCGTGGTAAGAAGCGTCAGATAAATCTGGATCTTAACCTTTAATTTTCATTTTAGATGTAGATTTCAGCTAACAAGGTACTGTTTCTAAACTCTTCTTCTACTTTTTAAGACATTGGAGACAATGTCTCATTTAGGTTTGGGGGAGGGGAATAGTGAATTAGTATCTTGTTTTTATTGTGTTATTTTTAGTCTAAAATTTTCGAAAAAACTCAAGAAAATAAAAAATTTTACAAAAATTAATATATATATATATTGTGTTTTTGTGTTTTTAATTTTATTTGTTGAAGGGGATGTCTTCGGTTAAGTCTTTAGCACAGCTCGGTAAGGGCAGAAAGGGTAATTCACCTCATCTAGAGGACCATGGGTCAGAGAAGGCGTATCGCTCCAGTTTGTTGGGCATGACTGGCCAGAGGACGTAGCATGACACGGTTTCAAAGACCGACCCCCTCAGAGCTATGGCCGACTACTTTTGGTCGTAGGCTCTGTTCGGTTCTATTCTGCCCCTATTGAGCAGATTAATGAGCTCGGTTATTTCAACTCAAGATGGAAACAATTTGGGAAGTTCAACAAGTCACTTGGCTGACCTCCTGAAGACCGACAGAAGATCAGAAGGGCTGGATCTTTCCTTCGGCACGTGTCATTTCCCGAAAGCACTTTAATGGCTGTCACCATTATTTTTGCGTGTGGCAGTGGAAAAAGCAGAGTGATATGACAGGCCATCAAGCGGTAGGCTTACTTTCGGCGAAGACAGTCTTGGGGCAGAGATCCCGTCAATCAGTCGATGACCA
Organism: Zanthoxylum bungeanum; assembly: GCA_019454045.1. NCBI lineage: Eukaryota > Viridiplantae > Streptophyta > Magnoliopsida > Sapindales > Rutaceae > Zanthoxylum > Zanthoxylum bungeanum. The sequence goes on along the minus strand of SKCR01017063.1, from coordinate 260,930 downwards.
CACGGGAAACGTCATAAAATTAGAGGAACATTGTGTATTTCCCGAGTATATAAAGGGAGGGTAGATTCATTTGTATAGGTTGGGTATTTTAGACATAAAAACTTGTAAAAAAGAGAAAGAAAACCACTTGTAACACTCTTTCAACTGCTCGGCCACGTTCAGACCTTGTCCAAAATAGGTCGGTCGAGTCAGTTTTGGCAATAAAACAACCTCCATCGTTTTGTGGCCGTGGACGTAGGCTGGATTCGCTCCGTCGAACCACGTTAAAACTCTCTTGTCAACCTTTACATTTTTTCTTACCTTTTACTAAGTTTGTTTTTGGTCTCCCCATAACCAAACAAATTTAAGGTTGAGGGAAGGTTGTCTCAGGGGAGTTATCCTGAAACTGCCCCTGGGACGAAAACCAGCCGTCAACAGTTGGCACCATCTGTGAGGAAAAGAACAAGAAGCAGCTTACGTGGCAAGACAATGGTAGAATATGGAAACCGTAGGTTGTTGAATAGTTCAACAGCAGAATGGATGGAATGGGAAAGGAATGTGAAGAAGCAGATCAGAACGGGAGAACGAAATGGTTCGCCAAAAGGAGGGTTGGTAGCGGAAACTTTCTTCTTATGAGTTGTAGAATGGAATGTAAAAGGGGTAGCCAACGATCACCCATCAGGGCTGAGTTGTATAATGGAATGTAACATTGCGGATGGGTGATGTTCGTTGGCGGCAGCTGAACCAGCCCCACCTGGAGCAGGTGCCATAACTGATCGATCTTCCAGAGTCTTCAACCCTACAGGCTGGTAGTGCTCAATGATCCATTTGGGAACTGGTCAGCCAAGGACAGGGGATAACATCCCTCAGGGCCATTCTCAATCGGTGTGATGGTCTCCCCGATTGAGAAGAAAAGAGAAAAAAGCCCACGGGGAAAACCACAAGAAGCAAGGAATGAAGGCCTCGACTGGGTTTCCAGATTTGCTCGAGATGTGCAGGGTCCAGGGAAAATGCATTATTCAACAGCGCCCGTAGAGCATTAGGTGCAGCAAACCCTGTGAGCCCGGTTCAGATCAGCAGGATCTGAAGAAGCCTCGACTCGGGAACCAGCTTGCGTGTGAAGTTTACAACTATGACATACGCATCGGGAGCCTTCGGAATCGAGCTCATACTAGAAGACGTGATCAGACTACAAAGCAAGAACCAGAAGGAAGCATTATAAAAAGCCTCTTTTAAAATGTCCATCAAAGAGTTGTAAGAAGGGCAATAGGTCCTTTGAATATGAATAAAACTCTCATTTTCTTTAAGAAACTTGTCTCTTTTTACTTGTTTGTTAAATGAATACGAAAGTTATTTTCAATATTCTTGGGATGTGCTCGACGAGAAGGGGTGACCGGAAACTGGGAAGGGCACCAAGCCCGTGGCACGCCAATCTCAGGTGTCATAATCAAACCCCCGGGTGGAAGTGTTCGGACCTGGTTCCCTTCACATTTGAGGATCCAGAACGCATCAAAGGATGAGGTGTAATTGGGAAACGCACGAACCCCTCGTGGCACACCACTCCCGGGTGTCATTATCAAACCCCCGAGGCCGGAGCATTACTACCCCATGGCTCGTATTTTTGAGGAATATCTCGGGTAAACCGGACCTAGGGATGATTCTCCCCCTACGAGTCGGCTGGTGAGTCCCGTTGAGTACCATCAGACCACATGGCTTGGGTTTGGCCGAATGGCACCCTTAATTACAGGAGTCTCAGGTAAACCGGACCTAGGGACGTTTCTCCCCCTATGAGTCGGCTGGTAAGACCCGTTGAGTACCATCAGACCACCTGGCTTGGGTTTGGCCGAATGGCTCCCTTGATTACAAGAGTCTCGGGTAAACCGGACCTAGGGATGTTTCTCCCACTACGAGTCAGCTGGTGAGTCCCGTTGAGTACCATCAGACCACCTGGCTTGGGTTTGGCTGAATGGCGCCCTTGATTACATGAGTCTCGGGTAAACTGGACCTAGAGACGTTTCTTCCCTTACGAGTCGGCTGGTGAGTCCCGTTGAGTACCATCAGACAACCTGGCTTGGGTTTGGCCGAATGGCACCCTTGATTACAGGAGTCTCGGGTAAACCGGACCTAGGGAGGTTTCTGCCCCTACGAGTCGGTTGGTGAGTCCCGTTGAGAACCGCCCAGGGAAGGCACACACGGGGTGTCCATGTCCCCCATGGGGATTTGCCTGACCATTTGGATCGGCGTATCTGTAGCCTGGTTAGTCGGGACACTGAATTGTAAGGTTCAAAATTGTGTTTTGGAGGCCTCAGGCCGGACGCTGCCTCGGAGCATCCGAGTTGCTATTTTTTGGTTGTGATTTTTGCATAGGGTATGTGCTAAGTCACCTCTTTTTTTATTATTATTAACTTTACTTTGTTCCAATTTTTTATTTTCGTTGGTATGACAAGGGGACGCCCGCGCCAGGACCCACAGAGCCTCATAGGTTGAAAATCTTCCCTCGTGTGACTCTCAAATATTCCACATTCTCGAGGCTGGATTCATTCCGCCGATGCAAATGTTCCACCAACTCAGGGCCGGATTCGTTGCGCCGTGTCTGTTAAGTTCCACTCGCTCGGGGCTGGATTCGTTCCATCGATGAAAATGTTCCACCCGCTCGAGGCTGGATTCATTCCATTGAGGCAAATGATCCACCAGCTCGGGGCCGAATTCGTTCTGATGTGTCTGTTAAGTTCCACCCGCTCGGGGCTGGATTCGTTCCGCTGATGCAAATGTTCCACCCGCTCAGGGCTAGATTCGTTCCGCCGATGCAAATATTCCACCAGTTCGTGGCCGGATTCATTCCGTCGATGCAAATGTTCCACCCGCTCGGGGCTGGATTCGTTCCACCGATGAAAATATTCCACAAGCTCGGGGCCGGATTTGTTCTGCAGTGTCTGTTAAGTTCCACCTGATCGGGGCTGGATTCGTTCTGCCGATGTAAATGTTCTACCTGCTCGGGGCTGGATTCGTTCCGCTGATGCAAATGTTCCACCAGCTCGGGGCCGGATTCATTCCACCGTGTCTGTTAAGTTCCACCCGCTCGGGACTAAATTCGTTCCGCCGATGCAAATGTTCCACCATCTCGGGGCCGGATTCGTTCCGCCCTGTATGTTAAGTTCCACCCGCTCGGGGCTGGATTCATTCCGCCGATGCAAATATTCCACTAGTTCGGGGTCGGATTCATTCCGTCTTGTCTGTTAAGTTCCACCCGCTCGGGGCTAGATTCGTTCCGCTGATGCTCTACTCCATCATCTCGGGGTTGGGGTGAATCCCACCGAGTCTATTTCTTTGGTCTGAGGGACGCAACATTCCCCTCCAAAGCCAAGTGTTCTTCCTAGCTTGGGGTTGGGGTGACTCCCACCGATTCTATTTCATTTGCTAGGGAACGTAACATTCCCCTAGACCCAAATGTTCTTCCAAGCTCGGGGTTGGGGTGACTCCCATCGAGTCTATTTCATTTGCCTGGGGACATAACATTCCCCCAGAGCCAAGTGTTCTTCTCAGCTCGGGGTCGGGTTATGTCCTACTGAATACATTTGATCTCGGCTCGGGGACATATTATCACCTCGAGGCCAGACATAAATTAGCCAAGTGCATGGTCATAATGAGATACGGAAGGGCAAGTCAGAAAATCTGAAGCAAAGATAAGCTAAGTACAAAAAGCAAAACAAAAGCATACGAGATAAGTATTGAAGAAAAGAAGTGTGATTGCAAACAAAAGTATATTCTTTTTATTTACATAGGGCCCCGTTCGGGTCACTCTTTACTAATCAGCCCGCGCAGGGGCATCATCTTCTTCTTCAATAAACGTGAATGGCAGCAGAGCAGGTTTGGCATCGGCAAGAGGGGCTGTAATTTCAGCCTCGCTCACTTCAGAGGTAGGAGCCTCAGGTCGATTCTCTTCAGGGGCCGAAGAGATTGGTACGACTGAAATATGCTCAGGATCCTGGGCGTCTTCTGATGGAGAAAGAAGCCATTCTTGGAACTCTTCCTTTGAGAGCTCCCCTTTGAAGAATCGGATGGCCGCATGGATGGGCCCTATATCTAAGTTAGGCATCACCAACGGGATGATCTTGGCGCAGTCGCCGACCTCAGCAAGCCTGATCTGCTCCCGTTCATTCTCCAGTTAGGTGTCTTTCTGCTTCAGCTCCTCTCGAGCCCGATCTCTCTCCTCAGTTAGCTTGTTGATTTTGGACTCGACGTTCGACGTCTCCCACCTCAAACGATTGTTTTCCCATCTGGAAGCCTCCAAATCCTTCATGGCTGTCTCCATATTTTCCCTGACCAGAGAAGAATCCTTGCAGATGGATTCATTCAGTGAAAGGGCCTCGGCCGCAGTCTCCTCCATGGCTTTTATTATTTCTGCATTTTTGGCCAATACGGCCTTCTGCTCGGTAATCTGGCTCTGAAGCCTCTGCGTCTGACCTCCCTCGGATAAAAGACTGATGAGCAGATCTTTATTTTTGGCCATAAGATAATTTCCCTGTGAGAAGGAAAGGGAAAAAGTCAGAACAACAGCCAAGTAAAAATACAGAACGGGAATGGGAAGTTTGTTACCTTGGCCATCTGGGAATAGAAATCCATCACCACATCCTCGGGAGAAAGGTCTTCGAATTTTGGGATCTCCTCCACATGAACCGTGTCGTCCAGTTCATTGAATGCCGGCATAAGATGGGTAGTGGCTTCTTAGATTATTTCACTAAGGCCGTCCGGTCCGAGTACCACGACGCCTTTTCCCTTCTTGGAGTAGGCCTCTGCATTTATTCTTTCCCTCTGAGTAGCCTGCCTTCTGGCCAGTGGCCGTTCTTCCTCTTCCTCTTCCACCGGTTCGGCCTCTTCCGCCCTGATTAGGCACCTTCATTTGCCGACAGGCCTTGGAGGGCTAGAAGGCCGGGTTGTGGTCCCCGGGAGCACCCTAGATAGGGAAATTGAGACTTGAGTAGACGACCGGGCCACCTCTTTGGTATTCCTTTTGGCCTCGGCAACTATTGGTTGTTTTCGAGAAGACCTGGCTTTGACTGGACCAGTCCTCTTCGATGCACCTGCCAGCTGCTCAAGGTATTTTGGCCGCTTTGACATTCCTGCAGAATACAAGGCAGAAAGCATGGTCAGTTTGGAATTCAGAAAAATTCAAGTTATTCACGGGTCAAGCAAGCAAGGAGATCAGTCAGGAAGTCAGTAAGAACCTACGTAAATGTGTCGGGACCTGTGGAGGTGCGCTCCGAATGAGCCCCGACACCAAGAAAGCAGAGTCATTGACTACCCTCCTCTAGTGGCAGGCGTAGCTTCTAGCCACCTTGATCCTAGCCCGGACCACACGGGTAACCTTGGGAGGATCCCTCTAGCAGGCTGAGAATGGTTAGAGAGTTAGTATTTTGCCTGAAAGTTGAGAAAGAAAGAGAAATTGAGACATCGGGTCCTAATCTCCCGCTCTGAAGACATCATGGACTTCAGTCATCTCCGGGCAAGCGGACTAGTTCCGTCTCTAATCGCCTGTAGCAAAGAACCAGGGGTCTTTGAAGTTTTTGTTGGTTTGGGGAAGATCTTTGATGAGGGCAGAGGCGTCGGGATATGAAGAGAGGTAATACCAACCGTGGTGTGTTTTTGGGTTGGCCTTCAACTGGTAGAGTCTCTTCAACTCCTCAAAAGACGGTTCCCCGAGGCCTGCTCGGTACCAGATCACATGCAGGCCGGCCAGAATTCTCCAGCTATTCAGATTTAGTTGGCAATGGGCGATCTCCATCCTGGCCAGCATCCCCGTGAAGTATGGTTGAATAGGCAGCCGAAGACCGCACTCGAAGAATGAAGGGAGAAGAGCAATCGAGCCCTCGTCAGGTTGGCTCGCCCGATCACACGAGCCAGGAACATCCAGAGCTATGTCAATAGGGGTTTCGTACTGCTTCCGAAGCGTACACAAGGCTTCTCTAGTAATAGTTGAAGGTCGGTTCATGTCAAAGGTCGTGCTTCCTACCTCTCCAGGCTCAGGGTCTCTCCGGGGGATTCTTTGGTGATAAGAGTCATTTTTTATCTCAGAATGGGTAGGGGTAGTATCCAAGTCCTCTACGCTCGGTGTCTCCAAGCTTGAGGAAGATACTTCAACACGAGGAGGTTGATTTCTACGGGTTTGGTCGAATATGATTCAGCGTCAGACATGTCTAACGGTCGCCAAGAGGTAAAAAAGGTTGGTGGTCAGAATGAGGTATCACGAGTTTTGATAACTATTATAATTGTCGATGACATGGGTATACAATCTCTAAATGCCCTAGCAACAGCCACAAACAACAAGTCTCTCCCTAAACATATACAACCAAACACGGAAAACCAAAAACCTGAAACACATGAATTATACCCTAACACCTATCCTACGACCAGGGAACACAAGTACAGAACATCCCACACCGAATCAGAAATAAGAGTCACAGCACAAAATGAGGAGATGAGTATGCCAGAAGAATCAAAAGAACGGGCAACAGTAAGAAGAAAATCAGAGAACACCAAATAGCAATGGTAAAATACCACAAGTAAAGAGAGAGGGTCGGGCCAAAACTTACTTGGGTTGGAAAGAAGAATCGACAATTGGTCTGAACGGTTGAAAGTCTGCTGGTCTCACGAGCAAGGTAGCTTCTGCAGTTGGAGAGTTATAGGTTTTCATAAAGAGAAGAAAAGAGATTTGTTATGCTCTTTTATAATCAGCACGGTGTGTTTATGGCCGTTGGATCGGGAGAATTTTTGGATGTGCGCCGTGTGTCATCTTTGGGATCCATCTGATCAGTTTGGGATAAGCGGCTGGGATTGAAAGACCCTTTGGCTACCTCAAGAACGGCCGGTTGATTTGAGTTTTTGGCGGGAAGACCATAAGTTTTTGACAAGATGCACGCTTGGGTAAAACCCTAAAGTTGATTTGATGGGCATTAATAGGGATATGATGCCTTACAATTTTCGAGGGGTGGCTATCGTGGGGATAAAAGAAGAATTTGGCTTGGTTGGGAAGGTAGTTGGAAAAATCATCAACATTCTCCGACCGAACATATGAAGATGACCGAGGAAATTTTGGAAGAAGCTCGAGGAAGTCCTCTGTTTTATTTCTAAGTCAAGCCACAAGTTCGTTGATCGGCTCACTTCAGACTTTTGTAGTTCCTGACACCAACTCGTACACTCGTTGGAACCGAGAACTAGGTGACAAATATTGATGGGGATTTCTGCGGCTAAGTCTTTAGCACAGCTTGGTAAGGGCAGAAAAGGTAATTCACCTCATCCAGAGGACCAGGGGTCAGAGGAGGCGTATCGCTCCAGTTTGTTGGGCATGACTGGCCAGAGGATGTAGCATGACACAGTTTCAGAGACGGACCCCCTCAGAGCTATGGCCGACCACTTTTGGTCGTACGCTCGGTTCGGTTCTATTCTACCCCTATTGAGAAGATTATTGAGCTCGGTTATTTCAACTCATGATGGAAACAATTTGGGAAGTTCAACAAGTCACTTGGCCGACCTCCTGAAGACCGACAGAAGATCAGAAGGGCTGGATCTTTCCTTCGGCACGTGTCATTTCCCGAAAGCACTTTATAGACTGTCACCATTATTTTTACGTGTGGCAGTGGAGAAAGCTGAGTGATGTGACAGGCCGTCAAACGGTAGGCTTACTTTCGGTGAAGACAGTCTTGGGGCAGAGAGCCCGTCAATCAGTCGGTGACCGGGCGGGAAACGTCATAAAATTAGAGGAACAATGTATATTTCCTGAGTATATAAAGGGATGGTAGATTCATTTGTATAGGTTGGGTCTTTTAGACATAAAAAATTGTAAAAAATAGAAAGAACGCCACTTGTAACACTCTTTCAACTGCTCGGCCACGTTCAGACCTTGTCCAAAATAGGTCGGTCGAGTCAGTTTTGGCAATAAAAAAACCTCCATCGTTTTGTGGCTGTGGACGTAGGCTGGATTCACTCCGCCGAGCCACGTTAAAACTCTATTGTCAACCTTTACATTTTTTACCTTTTACTAAGTTTATTTTTGGTCTCCCTATTACTAAACAAATTCAAGGTTGAGGGAAGATTGTCTCGGGGGATTTATCCCGAAACTGACTCTGAGACGAAAATCAGCCGCAACATGATTAATCAGGTGAAATTGGTATGAGATAGCTGTGTAAGGAATTTACACTTCTTAGACGTATCTCAACCTATTTCGGAACAAGTTAATTTTTGTTTATTTCATTTTGAATTATTTAATTTGTTAATTCTCCATAAAACTGACTAAAATGGATCTTCATATGCTCAGTTGACAGGTATTATCAACATACATGGTAACATATGGACATGAGTTGTAATTGACGAGTTTCTAATATTTAAAGCTATAGTTTAATTGGAGGAACCATCTAAAAAAGCGATGGGATAAAAAAATTAATAAAAAAACGTATGAGATCCGAGTTATTAAGTCTGTAGGGGTGTTTTAACACCTAGTGCCCTAAAACCAACTGGTTTGGGAGTCACTGGCCCAAAGCTCGCTACATGGATCGAAGATGTTAGAAAAAATATATGTATTGAAAATCCGAGTAATTAAGTCTGTATGAGTGTATTAACACCTAGTGCCCTAAAACCAACTGGTTTGAGAGTCATTGACCCAAAACTCGCTACATGGATGGATGATATTGTATATATAAAAAAAATTTCAGAAAATTAGAAAAATATTCCATTGCTAAAAAAGGTGTGAATTCTGATATAACTTTAGGACAAAAATATTACTCTCTTTTCAACTACAATTGTGACTATTGTGGGCAAAATGAGTTGATTAATATTTTGTTGGATGTATGTATGAAGAATGGTAAAAATAATCGGAGAATTTACTTATTCGGTAAATTTTTTTTTTTGAAAGCTAAAATAATTCATTACTGAAAAAAGAAGTTGAAATAGGTTAAGATACGTTGAGATACGTCGCCTACCACGTCTATACGAAAGTGGCTTAGTTTAATTTTATTTTAAAGATGTTTATATTATTTTATCTTGTTGTTTTGCTCGAGGACTAGCAAAATATTAGGTTTGAGGGTGTGATAAGTGGTAAATATATCACTATTTTCCACTCATTTGACCTAATATTTTGTATATTTTCTTGAGTTTTGTGAATATTTTGATGTGTTTTGTATTATTTTGTAGATAAATAAGGTTTCATGACTCTCTGGAAGCAATTCTGGGCCAAAATAAGGAAAAACGGACAAAAAGGGCAAAACTATCATTTGAGCGTCTCGACTCGCATCCTGCGTCGCGACCGCTAACATGCGCCGGAGTCTGCTAACGTGTGCCGGGACACGTGGACCAATCAGAGAAGTTTTGCTAAAATGCACCGGCTGTAAACGTGCGCCTTCCACGTGTCAACATCACAGCAAATCATGCTAACGTGCGCCGGACACGTGTCACCATCACATGCTGCCGACAATCCTCATCGCCATATCATCGCCACATCAGCACAATCATTCAGCTACCGTACCGTTAGGACACGTGCCGTCTCTGCAATTTGCACCAAAAATCACGGTGCGTCGCGCGGGCCAACTTCTCCCTATAAATAGAAGGCCGAATTTCAGAATTGAATTCATACTTTCTGTTGGGGTTTTGGGATTGGGCGCAGCGGAAGAGCGGGTCCTGGTGAAATCGTATTTTAAACATTTTCAAAATTCCAAATAAATTATTCAATATCTAATATGAATAATTTATTCATATATCACCTAAACCAATTTATTTAATATCAAATATTAACATAAATATAGTTGAAACTTCGCGAAACCTTTACGAAAATCGATTTTCCGCTAAATGGCCTAAAATGCGTTTTTGACCGAACCGACAACCCGACACTTATGGAAACTGCCCAGGTCAGATCCAATAGTGTCGAGGCAGTCCATGGGCTAGCCAAACAGTGACGAAATCACTGTTTTCGCAGCTGTCACCAGGTTGGCTCAAAATCCACCCGGTAACGCCGTTTTTGGCCGTTTTCGCTTATTTCAAGTCGGAAACACTTTCCGGTAATTGTGCCAACTCCCAAAAAACATCCATTACATCCGTATGACATCAAAAATATCACATAATTTCTAGTTTTAACAGATCTGATCTGCAGAACCGAAATCACCCATTTTCATGCTTTAAATCCAAAATTCCAAAATTAATCAAATTAATCAACACACCAAATCATGTCACCACACATATGAATCACTCTAGAAAAATTCTAGGCATAATAAGAGTGGTTATCACACTCTAGAATGGCAACAAATTATCCAACAACAATTTGAACAAATTGGATGTAAATTACATTAATTAGCTCCAATTCAAACTTCACACATGCTTATTCTTCCTTCTCCATCAACCTCAAACAAAAGCCCCAAATTTTCATAAACAAAGAAACCCTAGAACATTTATAAGTGTTCAAGAAAACATGAAAATAATTTACAAGCTTGGGTTGTAGAGGATTACCTTTTAATCTCCCAAATTTCCAAGCTTTTTTCTTGAATTTCTTTGTCATTTCTTCATGGATTTTTTGAAACTAATTTCAAACCCATTTTGTTGAGAGCTCTCGGCAGTGAGTAAGATTGATGATGATGAAAGAAACAATTTCTCTCTCACCTTTATGTAAAAAACGAAATTGAAGGCTAGGGGGCATTTTTGTCCTTTTAAAAATTTATCAAATAAATTAATATTTATACTTTATATAAGCAAATCAAATTTACACACATATAAAGTATAATTATTTCATGCCAAAAGGTCCAATTAAAATTCACCAAGTATTATTCAATTAATGATAAATGGATAAAGTTTGAAAATCTAATTATTTAATTATTTAACATTTAAATAACTAGATAATTAAATAACAACCATATATGTATTTTTATTTACATTAAATAATAAATACATATATTTATGACATGTGTCAAAATCTCATTTGATAAATAATTAATGTGTGTCTAATCTAATTATGTATCAAATACAAATACACAATAATTATTAGCGGACAAAATCCCCCAAAGCATGTGTTATCGTTTAACCGATTAAACGATCTGAATTAACTCATTTAATCCGGTGAAGTATTATGAATAATCCGTATTATTCATATCGAGTTGCCCAAGTGCTCAACGAGTACACTTCATATTGTGGGACTCTCTAAGTTTAGGTTTATCCGTCACGAAATCCAATTTCGTGTCCATAATCCACCCACTCATGGATTATGACGACCACAGATAATCTCGCTAAACTATACAAGTCGAGGTAACTGCATACGTATAATCCCTCTGTCACAGGCTATCAGTTTTATACCTAGGTATAGATGAAAACGTCAAACCCGTTCGGTATAATACAATCGACTTTCAATTTTTACGATCTCTAAATAATACTCGAAACTGATTTCCGACATTATATCACGGCCATGGATTTACTAGATCGTAAACACGTGATGGATGCCTATGCATTGTACACAGGACTGACGGATCCTATCTTAATACGCACTAGATATCATGAGCATCAGTCCACACCCAATGAATAGGCGGAGGTCTGATCATGAATAGGTCGTTGACGTGACTGCCATCAAAGTGTGGAGGATAAATCATATATACCACTATGGTAGCTCAAGTCGAAGGACCACTATGCTCGCTCAACTCGAGAAGGTTTCTATTGACGTTGGTGTACGATCTATTAGGAAACCTTCCGTGAGTCGTTTAGTGTCTTATCAAATAAACACCTACATGTCTATACGAGTCTCCTGAGACTCATGGTTCACTGGGATAAACCATCGGACCAAGTCATGATATACGACATGTACTTGTCTCAGCGGATTTTATTAACCGACCTGTGTTAGAAAATCTTGACCAGGAACTTTATTTAAGGATATACAACTAATAGTGCGCTTCCCAATGTCAATTAGAAACTACGTTATAACTGTGCACTATACTATAAATCCTAGGGTCTTTGTCTAATAGACACATATCACTAAATCAGATTCAGTTTCGGTCTAATCGAAATCAGATATCTAATCGTAATTAGACCAATATGTGTATAAAAGACAATGGTGCTACCAATAAATTAGTAATATTTACGGAAAATTGAATCGCTCATATTTATGAATCGGACATAAATACGATCCAGATTGGCACTCTGAGCACCAACCCTAACAATTCTCCCACTTGCTCTAGTGCAAATCCCCAGTATCCTATACACATCTTAATGTGTATCATATACTGTGGCCCTCAAGAGCTCACCAGCACTCAAGAGGTAGGCATAAACAAGTGAGCCTGCTTTATCAAATCGAGTATGTCAAACAAACCCAACCGTTTTCCTTAAACAGCATCATTCATATTTTGTATAATCATATTCCACATTAATATGACTCAGACGCTATATCAGTATTGCGCTTTAGTTGCTAGATTGTCTATGTAATTAGAAATCAAATCCAAATATTATAAGACGACCGCAATTACAAAAATAATATCAAAACTTCTAATCATTGAGGTCACTATGCAACTTCATAAATCAATACTTCAAAAGTTACAACTGATTCCACTAATATAGTAGAATTAATAGTGACACTCCCACTGCATCTTTTCTGACTTTATATGACATAGACCATCTATTGTCATAATTAAAAAACAAATTTAATCGGACCTTATGGTTGCTAACTAAATTCTCCATGAATAGAAACTCGTTTTTATTATCTCTAAGATAACAAAAAACTTGTTCCAAGATCCATCATATAATTTACAGCATATCAAAATAACTTGTAACAATTATGATTAAATTGATATCTTTAATCGTACATAATATAGTATTCATTACGCCAACATCTTATGATGCATAAGATTGACTAGACATTCTAATCAATCTATCTTTTGACAAAGGTATCATCCTTTACGAAAGATGAATACTGTATATATATAAAAGACACGTTAACTGTCATACAGATAATCTTACTGTGTCCTTTATTAGATCATATCTAATACGCGACTAATGGGAGTATCTCACAAGTCTCTTAGTTTTATATCTTATATAAAAGTTTATATCAAATATAATAGAGACTGCTCCCACTGTTTTCACAGAGAAAAGAAGACTTAAGGATATATAATATTAGAAAGAAATTTGTATGCTCCCACTGACCCTACTGACAAATACGTATTCTTAATACTTCGATAAAACCAGACAATCTGACTGATATCAAAATCAGAGAACACAGATTTCCGGAAAGCTTATCTGAGTCTACAATAGGCTCCATAAACTAGTATATCAAACTGTGATTTTAGCATAATAAAACTCTAAGGCCTATACTAGAATGAACTCTTCAAACAAAAAAATCACGACGGATCTCTCATTCGAAGAAATCACTCAAGAACGCCATTTTGCATTCTTTAGCCAAAACACACGGTTTAATATCGACATTAACCAACAGATCCTTAATTATTCAATTAGTGTAACTAGAGACAGGTTTCCTCAGAATCGAAAATAGATTACTGAGTATAACCTTTCTCACTGTCATACTATAAAGGTCAAACCTTTACAAGCTCACTTCGCCTTCGCTGCGCAAACAATTTGCACATCTCATGAACAATTCATGACGAAAACCCAATCAAGTTCTAAACTTAATTGTAGTAAGCTATGAACAATCTTAATTATGGTTCAATGCCTAGTTCCGGAATCGATATCAAATATCGCTCCAACTATAAGTCATAGGATAATTTTCTTCGATAAGAAAATAACAGAATCATTAAGTATCAGATACTTTGTAAATGATTCTAACATCCTATAGGACTTATACGAAAGTTGTCTAAGGGTCTTTTCATCTTATAAATTACGAAGGTCCATAGTTTATCATTCTCACATTTGACTTCACTAAGTCAAGTCCTTTCTGCAATCGTCAACATCCAATGTTAACATACCAAGTAATAAAATAATTTTATTACTCGGGATCGTAGAAAAGATATTCTATTAACTAGAATACAATATTCCATTAAATAGAATAAATGACAAACCCTTTACTTATACCTCTGAGGCACAAGTACTTTCAATTATATAACCATTATACAAAAGAAAGATTCAAATCTCAAACATTTCAAGATTCGAATTTTCTATTATACATATCATATACGTAACTCTAGAAAATAATGGAACCTTAATTAAATAGATGAATTAGAGTTACAAGAGCATAACCCCAAGAGCATTGAAAACCACTTCGGTAACTCTCAATATCAATGAATCAAATCATATAAGATTCAATAACTCCCACTGACCAATTCCATCAAAATGGAATCGCGGAAGTTTATATTGAGTAAGAACCTTATTCATTAAATAAATTTAGAACTAAATTGCCTTAAATTCACATATTTGATCATATCAAACATCTTTGAACAATTCAAAAACTCACGATGAATTTTATAGTTTTCAACACTTCATATAGAATATCTTAGAACCATTCAAAATATTTCATTCACGTTTCATCAGAGACATAATGAAAGTCTTTGAACAATTCAAGACGTTCAACATGTTCTCTACTAGAAACACGTAACTAAGTCATGACAAATCATTAACTAAGTTACGGAGCATAGAAAACTATCTTAAGGTAATTTCTAATTCATTAAACTACACACATTCAATGTATTAGTTTAATAAATCGGTGGTCAAATGTCAATCATTGGTTAAATGAGATTTAATCACTTCCTGAATATAATATTCATTAAATGGAAAAGGATATGTGGTGTGATCTCATATCAGACCATCCTTTACCATAAGGAACGAGTATCCAATGATTTTATGATAAAATCTCATAAAGCACAATTCTCAGTTATTTATTTTACCGAATATTTTCTTATTGTTTATCTTCCAATAATGACACTACTAGTTACTTTAAAATATGGAACAACTGTTTATACAGAACAAGTAACTATCCATTAGTCACAAGTTCTGATATCAAATATCAAAATAGTTATTAAACATTATTTTAATTAACTAGAAGGGAGATCCGATATCCAATACCTACAGTTGTCGTATTGCGAGAATCGATATTCTCTATACATAATTATACACATCTCATTTTCTCTAAGCTTTATAATTTACGATCAATTATTTACAACAATTGCAAATAATTGATTAGCAAATTGTGTCAAACACGTGACTTCTAAAAGTCACTAAAAGCCAAGAAACGTCATTAAAGATAAACAAATACTAAAGGGATTTTCTTATGCCAGTCAAGAATCTTGAGACATGAACTATTCAAGTCAATTATTTTCTACATAAGAAACAATTCTAACTAGACTATTATATCCTAAACCAGATATCCACTTAGATTACCCAATCGTGACTTAGTAACTAAGTCACAAACCATCTTGATTTCAAGAAAATCGAAACAACAGTTCCCGATGGTTTTAACTAATCTAATTATATCTAAGTCTACTGTCTTTCTAGAACCTATTCTAGAACTACGCAACCATAAGTAAAGTCAGAAAACCTATTCATGTAATAAGCATGCAGTGGATTATAAGTAAAATTATATAAACAATATAGAATAAAAGGAAAACGAAGTAGAAAATTCCATAATATTACACACCGCTCAGGTTATGGATTTTTAACCCAGCAGTGTCTCCCAATACTTTACGTAATACCGTAATCCCCAACGGATAACAGGAATTCAATAATTAAATCAATTTCATAGTGAGAGTGGGATCCCATGAATATATTTCGACTCACAGCTTTGACACGTTCTCGCCTACGTATATTCATTAGGTAGACAACTCGTTGTCAATCACTTACCAGTGACTCCCAGTTTTGGTCCTGACCGTTTCTCGCTGTGACAGCTTTGGCACGTTCACAGGGAGGCGTATCAAGGCTACACTTGTCAATGACAAACTCAAGCTACCGGTGTAGTCCTGACAGCTTTGGCACGTTCAGGATTTCCACTTTCACTTGAATTTGTCCAGTATCAATAGACAACAGGTATGGATAATAATCCTATAATTACACACTCACAGCTTTGGCACGTTCTCGGATGCACTTGTAGAAAAATACCCATAAACCGTATTGACAAGACGGACCAAGGAACATGTATCCAATACACGTTACTTTACAGCCATATTTAAAAGCGGGGATTTTCCTACGGAAGCTACACTCTACTTCCAATGCAGAATTTTAATCTAAATCATTTTCTAAACATTTCAATTATACCTATAGCAAACATAACTTAATTTAAAGATTAAATTTCCGTTACATTTACTGTTCGCGAAGAACTGAAAAGTAAAGAAATATATCTAGATTCCTAGCATGTACGAACATTAAAATTGGATTATATATCAAATATCAAGCATGCGTAATTTAATGGATGAAACATCAGACCTGCTCTGATACCATTTTTGTTGGGGTTTTGGGATTGGGCGCAGCGGAAGCGCGGGTCCGGGCGAAATCGTATTTTAAAAATTTTCAAAATACCGAATAAATTATTCAATATCTAATATGAATAATTTATTCATATATCACCTAAACCAATTTATTTAATATCAAATATTAACATAAATATAGTTGAAACTTCGCGAAACTTTTACGAAAATCGATTTTCCGCAAAATGGCCTACAATGCGCTTTTGACCGAACCGACAACCCGAAACTTATGGAAACTGCCCAGGTCAGATCCAATAGTGTCGGGGCAGTCCATGGGCTACCCAAACAGTGACGGAATCACTGTTTTCACAGCTGTCACCCGGTTGGCTCAAAATCCACCCGGTAACGCTGTTTTTGGCCGTTTTCGCTTATTTCAAGTCGGAAACACTTTCCGGTAATTGTGCCAACTCCCAAAACACATCCATTACATCCGTATGACATCAAAAACATCACATAATTTCCAGTTTTAACAGATCTGATCTGCAGAACCGAAATCACCCATTTTCATGCTTTAAATCCAAAATTCCAAAATTAATCAAATTAATCAACACACCAAATCATGTCACCACACATATGAATCACTCTAGAAAAATTCTAGGCATAATAAGAGTGGTTATCACACTCTAGAATGGCAACAAATTGTCCAACAATAATTTGAACAAATTGGATGTAAATTACATTAATTAGCTCTAATTCAAACTTCACACATGTTTATTCTTCCTTCTCCATCAACCTCAAACAAAAGCCCCAAATTTCCATAAACAAAGAAACCCTAGAAAATTTCTAAGTGTTCAAGAAAACATGAAAATAATTTACAAGCTTGGGTTGTAGAGGATTACCTTTTAATCTCCCAAATTTCCAAGCTTTTTTCTTGAATTTCTTTGTCATTTCTTCATGGATTTTTTGAAACTAATTTCAAACCCATTTTGTTGAGAGCTCTCGGCAATGAGCAAGATCGATGATGATGAAAGAAACAATTTCTCTCTCACCTTTATGTAAAAAACGAAATTGAAGGCTATGGGGCATTTTTGTCCTTTTAAAAATTTATCAAATAAATTAATATTTATACTTTATATAAGCAAATCAAATTATTTATCAAATAAATTAATATTTATACTTTATATAAGCAAATCAAATTTACACACATATAAAGTATAATTATTTCATGCCAAAAGATCCAATTAAAATTCATCAAGTATTATTCAATTAATGATAAATGGATAAAGTTTGAAAATCTAATTATTTAATTATTTAACATTTAAATAAATAGATAATTAAATAATAACCATATATGTATTTTTATTTACATTAAATAATAAATACATATATTTATGGCACGTGTTAAAATCTCATTTGATAAATAATTAATGTGTGTCTAATCTAATTATTTATCAAATACAAATACACAATAATTATTAGCAGACAAAATCCCCTAAAGCATGTGTTATCGTTTAACCGATTAAACGATCTGAATTAACTTATTTAATCCGGTGAAGTATTATAATAATCCGTATTATTCATATCGAGTTGCCCAAGTGCTCAACGAGTACACTTCATATTGTGGGACTCTCTAAGTTTAGGTTATCCGTCACGAAATCCAATTTCATGTCCATAATCCACCCACTCATGGATTATGACGACCACAGATAATCTCGCTAAACTATACAAGTCGAGGTCACTGCATACATATAATCCCTCCGTCACAGGCTATCCATATTATACATGGGGTATAGATGAAAACGTCAAACCCGTTCGGTATAATACAATCGACTTTCAATTTTTACGATCTTTAAATAACACTCGGAACTGATTTCCGACATTATACCACGGCCATGGATTTAATAGATCGTAAACACATGCTGGATGTCTATGCCCTGTACACAGGACTGACGGATCCTATCTTGATACGCACTAGATATCATGAGCATCAGTCCACACCCAACGACCAGGCGGAGGTCTGATCCATCAAAGTGTGGAGGATAACTCAGATATCCCACTATGGTATCTCAAGTCGAAGGACCACTATGCTCGCTCAACTCGAGAAGGTTCCTATTGACGTTGGTGTACCATCTATTAGGAAACCTTCCGTGAGTCGTTCAGTGTCTTATCAAATAAACACCTACATGTCTATACGAGTCTCCTGAGACTCATGGTTCACTGGGATAAACCATCGGACCAAGTCGCGATATACTACATGTACTGGTCTCAGTGGATTTTTTTAACCGACCTGTGTTAGCAAATCTTGACCATGAACTTTATTTAAGGATATACAACTAATAGTGCGCTTCCCAATGTCAATTAGAAAGTACGTTGTAATTGTGCACTATGTTGTAAATCCTAGGGTCTTTGTCTAATAGACACTTATCACTAAACCGGATTTAGTTTCGGTATAATCGGAATCAGATATCTAATCGTAATTAGACCGAATATGTGTATAAAAGACAAGGGTGCTACCAATAAATTAGTAATATTTACGGAAATTTGAATCCCTCGTATTTATGAATCGGACATAAATACGATCCAGATTGGCACTCTGAGCACCAACCCTAACACTTTCTTCTATGTAATTCCTTAAGAATACTAAGAATATTGTATTTTGTTTGTTTATTTACAGCTTTCAGTAATTAATTTTCGTATTTGCACTTTCTTTTCTTTACATTTCAGTCTTTACTTTCTGCAATTTACTTTTACGCAATAGTACTTTCCTTTCTTTACTTTTCAGATTTTACTTTACAGTAATGAGGAGGTAACTCCCCCTTGCTGGGGTTAAAGGTAAAACTTTTATTACTAATATTTAGATTAATCTCCTTAATTATAATATATAAACTATTTAAAACCTGACTTAATGAGGATACCGCCTTATGGTCGGTTGGTAATTATTGAAATTGGTTTTAACCTGACTTAATGAGGATACCGCCTGGTTGATCGGTTGGTAATTAATTATTAATTTGACTTAATCAGGATATCGCCTATATGGCTGGTTGGTAATGTCACTCAAAGTTAGTATATTATATTAAGGGAGATATCTAAAATAGTAGTGATAAAAGTGAATCATTTAACCACAACATTTTCTTTTATTGTACTCTTAAATTTTTAATTTCCAGCATTTATTTTTCAGCATTTACTTTTCAACATTTACTTTTCCGCATTTACTTTCCAGCATTTACTTTATGTCTTTTATTTTATTTAAGCTTTTACTAACCATAAATATGTGTTGTAACTAAGCCTCTTATCTGAGGTGGTGATTGTTGGGGTTTTGGGCGATGGGCGTAGCGGAAGTGCGGGTTCGGGCGAAATCGTATTTTAAAACTTTTTCAAAATACCGAATAAATTAATCAATATCTAATATGAATAATTTATTCATATTTCACCTAAATCTGTTTATTTAATATCAAGTATTAATATAAATATAATTGAAAACTCGCGAAACTTTTACGAAAATCGTTTTTTCCGCAAAATGGCCTAAAACGTATTTTTTTACCGAACCGACTACCCGACACTTATGGAAAAGACCCGGGTCAGATCCAATAGTGTCGAGACAGTTCATAGGCTGCCCAAACAGTGACGGACTCACGGTTTGGACAGCCATCACCCATTTGACTCAAAATCCACCCGGTAACGCCGTTTTTGGCCGTTTTCGCTTATTTCAAGTCGGAAACATTTTCTGGAAATTTTTCCAACTCCCAAAACACATCCAAAACATTCGTAGGACATCAAAAACACCCCAGAATTTCCAGTTTGGGCAGATCTGATCTGCAGACCGAAATTCATCAAAATTCATGCTTTAATTCCAATTTTCACCAAGATTAATCTAATTAATCCAACACCAAAGAAGTCCCACCACATATGAAAAACTCTAGAAAAATTCTAGGATATTTAGAGTGGATCAAAAACTCTAGAATAGCAACCATCAATAATTGATAAAATTTGGAAACTAATTACACTAATTACTTCCAAATCTACTTCACACATGCCAACAAGCTTCAAATACAACTACCACAACCAAAAGCCCTAAAATTTCAGATTTGTGGGAACCCTAGAACCATTCTAATTCATCAAGAAAAGAAGAAATCAAATTTCAAGCTTAGGGTTTTGAAAGATTACCTTTAATCTCCTAAATCTTTATGCCTTTTTCCTGATTTTTCTCTCAAATCTTCATGGAATCATCAAACCAAATTGAAACCCATTTTTCTTAAGAGACTCACGGCCATGGTGTTGTCAAGTGATGAAGAAAACAAATTTTTCTCTCACTTTATATATAAAAAACGAAATTGAAGGCTAGGGGTATTTTTGTCCTTTTAAAAATTTATCAAATAAATTAATATATATACTTTATATAAGCAAATCAAATTTTCACACATATAAAGTATAATTATTATATGCCAAATGTTCCTATTAAATCTCACCAAATATCATTCATTTAATGATAAAATGATAAAGATTAAAACTTTTAATTATTTAATAATTAAATAACTAAATAATTAATTAACAACCATATATGTATTTTTATTTACATTAATAATAAATACATATATTTATGGCATGTGTCAAAATCTCATTTGACGAATAATTAATGTGTATCTAATCATATTATATATAAAATACAAATACACAATAATTATTTGCGGACAAAATCCATTAATTGCATGTGTTGTCGTTTAACGATTAAACGATCCGAATTAACTCATTTAATCCGGTGAAGTATTATGAATAATCCGTATTATTCATATCGAGTTGCCTAAGTGCTCAACGAGTACACTTCATATTGTGGGACTCTCTAAGTTTAGGTTTATCCGTCACGGAATTCGATTTCGTGTCAATAATCCACCCACTCATGGATTATGATGACCATAGATAATCTTGCTAAACTATACAAGCCGAGGTCATTACATACGTATAATCCATCTATCACAGGCTATCCGTATTATACCTGGGATCTAGATGAGAACGTCAAAACCGTTCGGTATAATACAGTCGACTTTCAATTTACGATCTCTAAATAACACTCAGAACTGATTTCCGAAGTTATACCACGGCCATGGATTTACTAGATCGTAAACACGTGAGGATGCCTATGCCCTGTACGCATGACTGACAGATCCTATCTTGATACGCACATGATATCATGAGCATCAGTCCACACCCAACGAACATGCGGAGGTCTGATCATGAATAGATCGTTGACGTGACTGCCATCAAAGTGTGGAAGATAGCTCATATATCCACAGTGGTATCTCAAGTCGAATGACCACTATGCTCGATCAACTCGAGAAGGTTCCTATTGACATTGGTGTACCATCTATTAGGAAACCTTCAGTGAGTCGTTCAGTGTCTTATTAAATAAACACCTACATATCTATACGAGTCTCCCGAGACTCATGGTTCACTAGGATAAACCATCGGACCAAGTCACGATATACGACATGTACTGGTCTCAGCGGATTTTACTAACCGACCCGTGTAGCAAATCTTGACCAAGAAATTTATTTAAGGATATACAACTAATATCGCGCTTCCCAATGTCAATTAAAAACTGTGTTGTAATTGCGCACTATACTGTAAATCCTAGGGTCTTTGTCTAGTATACACTTATCACTGAACCAGATTCAGTTTCAATCTAATCGTAATCAGATATCTAATCGTAATTAGATCGAATAAGCGTATAAAAGACAAGGGTGCTACCGTTAAAATTAGTAATATTATGGAAAATGAAATGTCCGTATTTATGAATCGAACATAAATACGATTCGGATTGGCACTCGGAGCACAAACCCTAACAATATCACCAATTTATAAGGAGTTATTTTATAATTTAGGTAATATAAAGGTTTATTTATTGAGTCTTAAGTTTAATGCTTCTTGTTAACTGACCATTAATAAGATTGATTTGGTAAACTTAAAATGAACTTGGAAAAGGGATTTTAGGTTTAAACCCTAGACTCAATAGCCCACAATCTTCATTGAGGATAGATAACCCTTTAATAGATTTCCTTACAAGATAGGAATATACATGTCGGGCGGGGGCAGCCATAATTGGAACTTAATTTTAATGAATTCATGTAACTTGGTTGACATAGGAATATGATTCATTAAGTTACATTGGGTATTTGTATCTGACCATCGGAAAAGGCTTTTGCATAACTTCGTGTTCCAGGTTATTAAACAGATATATTACACAAATGTAAAATAACCACTTCATCTTTAAAAAGATATTGAAAGGATTCACAACCCAGGATAATTTAATAATCTTGAATTTTCATCAATTTACTTTCGTAAAATTTTATTTACTTGTTTTAAGTTTAAAGTCACAATCCAATCAAACAATCAATCTATTAGATACTAGTAAAAATTTGGCTTCAATAATTAATAGCTTAGGTATTAAGTCGTCGTGGGATCGATACATTTATACTACTTGAACGATACGTGCGCTTGCGTTATACGCATGTGATTGCACAGGCCAAGCATTAAGCTTGAGACTTAATAAATAAACCTTTATATTACCCAAACTATAAAATAACCCCTTATAAATCGGTGATATTGGAATTCATCACAACCCCAGATAACGAGTTTAGTTACGACACATATCTAAGGCTAGTAAAAGCTTAAATAAAGTAAATGACATAAAATAAATACTGGAAATTAAAAACATAAATAAAACAATAAAGAAAATGTTGGGGGTTAGAGGATCCACTTTTATTACTTCTATTTTAGATATCTCCATTATTATAATATATTAACTTTGCATGACATTACAAACCGACCATAAAGGCGGTATCCTGATTAATTCAAAACTATGATTAATTCCAACCGATCATAAAGACGGTATCCAATTTAGTCAGGTTAAAATCAATTTAATTAAGTCCAACCGACCATAAAGGCGGTATCCCATTAAGTCAGGTTTTAAATAATTTATATATTATAATTAAGGGAGATTAATCTAAATATTAGTAATAAAAGCTTTACCTTTAACCTAAGCAACGGGGAGTTACCTCCTCATATTGAAAAATAAAATAAAGACTGAAAAGTAAAAAAAAAAAAAAGTACTATTGCGTAAAATAAATAAAATTAAATACATAAAGCTGTAAATAAACAAACAAGATACAATCTTCTTAGTATTCTTAAGGAATTCCTTAGAAGAAAGTATGAATTTGCAAATGAAATCTGCCTGAATTTATAGGCATCAATGGGTATCGCGCATCGCGACGCGTCCAACCTTGCGTGTCGCGACGCGCCGTTGATTATTGACACGTGGCACGGATTTAGCGGAGATGATGACACGTGGCATCGGTTGAGTCGGCAGCTGAATTATTGGCTCGGCGTCACGACACCAAAACCTTGGCGTGTCGCAACGCTGACGTCAGATATGACGTGTACTGTCGGCAGCATGTGATGGTGACACGTGTCCGGCGCACGTTAGCAAGATTGTTGTGATGTTGACACGTGACAGGCGCACGTTAGCAAGTTCGGACGTTAGCAAGTCTACTGTGATTGTGACACGTGTTTGGAGCACGTTAGCGGCGGATGATAGCAGTCGGCGCATTTTAGCACGACGCATTTTAGCAGGAAATTTATATTTTTGCCCTTTTATCCATTTTTCGCTATTTTGGCCCCGATTTGATTCCAGAGAGTCCTGTTATTTTATTTATCTATAAAATACCACAAAACACATCAAAATATTCACAAAACTCAAGAAACTATACAAAATATTAAGTAAAATGGACGGTAAATATTGATATATTTACCGCTTATCAACGCCCAACTTAATTCAATTACTTATATTACTATGATAAGTAATCTAAGTTAAACTCATTATGTTCAAGTTATAATAATGGCTACGCATGTCCTCTCGGTATATTCTTATCTTGCACCGAAATTGATTCTAAAAATATGATCACGGGCTATTAATTCCCAAGGCTAAATTTAAATTCTCTTTTCCAAGTTCCTTATGGTTTACCACTACTATCATATTGGTGATCAAATAATAAAACGCATTAAGAACATAGAATAATAATTAATCCAATCATAAACTCAAAAGAATAAAAAGATACAGTTTATGTTAAAGGTTATGCTTTGAATCCAAATACAACCCTAAATCAACGAATTAGTTACAAATGATGTTTATTAAGCGCAAAAAATTCATTATTACAAAGCAAAAATTCATAAATATAAACTGAAAGGGAAGAAAGAACTCGTGTCGAGATCCGCTGCTTCTATCTTCAGTTCGGGGTGAAGCTTTAGTTCTTGCCTTGCTCTGATGTTCCTCTCTTCTTTTTTCTCTCCCAAAAGTATGATTCTATGTTTAACACAGACTGGTTCTTTAATAAAGGCTGATGAGAGCCTTCATTCTTAAGATATTGGAATTGTATTCGCAACAGGAATCAAGCTCATTATCGCGACAACGAGGATCCATTGTCGAGAAAATGGGAGTCAGAATGCTCCTCACGTCTTCAGGTCTCATTGTCATGACAATGGAGGTCATAATATACCTTATGTATTCAAGTCGAATTTGTCGCAATAATGAAATCCATTGTTGCAATTTTGGGGTCTTCTACCGCGTTTATGCCCAAAACACCTCGATTTATCGAAGATTCATACTCGTGCCCATCCATTTGTATCCCATCCTACAAAAACAGAAGAAATGCTCATGAAGCTCGACAAAACTCGCGAAACTATAAACGCTCATGAAGCTCAACAAAGCTCACGAAAATATCTCGTTAAAATATGGTTAATGTAGCTTAAACCACCACTTATCATTTACTAATCAAGGTTTTAACTAGGCTAATACTTTTTTTTGCTTCATATCAATTAATTTTAATCGTTTTTTCAATTCCTGTCGTAATTTTTCAACATTATCTTTAATTCATAATATTTTCTCTCTTAATGGGGTCTTTTGGGATAAGATTGTGGGTGTCAACCTAGTTGAAATGTGAGATCTTTTCCCAATCCTCGTCATTGAGACCATTAAAAAAATCAGTTTAGTTTCACGATTTTTAGAATATATACATATATGTATGAGTGAATGGGCTCGGGCTTTACCAAGCCCGGCCTGAGCTCGGATAATTTCGGGCTCGGGATGGACCTAGGTTTGTAGAATATGAATTTTTTTTTTTAATTTTTTGAAAAATAAACAACTATTTTTTTTTTTGGGAAAAAAAAAATTAATGCTTAAAAATGAAAAAAGAAATTAAGAATTTCAACATTTTTAATGCTTTTTATTTAAACCTTAAAAATTTATATTTAAATGTATCTATTTAGAATTAAAAATTAATTAAAATAATAAAAAAATTAATTTTTATATTTAAAAATTGGGTTCTGACTTTTATGCCTAAACCCGGCTCTGGCTTAAACCGTATAAAAAGCTATTGAACCAGACAAATTCAAGTCAGGCTTGGTAGGCCAGGTCAGATTCTTACTTTTCTACCATCCCAATATATATGTAGTCTTTATCTGGTGCAGACATCCTATTCGATAGTTCTTGCATATATACTAGATGAATTCTTAGATCCAGGTGTCCAGAAATTAACTTTCATTTGTACCACAGTTGTGGATTACATCCGAATAAAAGCCAAAATATAATTCTTATGCATGAGTTAATAAAGAATTATAAATTTCATATTTTTTGGGGTACTTTTCTTTATTGTATTTTGAAAATGACCAATCATAATGAATTGAAAACAAATTAAAATACAATTAATTGATTGGATGATCTCATATAAGTATTTCTAGTTAATAAAACATCTTACTATTATTCAGAGTTTATATTTTAGTATTCAATATCTTCTCACAATCATATGTTCTAAAACCTTCGATCGTCTTCCTCATCATCAATAGCCAACATTGACGGCAGTTTTTCGTTTCAATAGCAATATGAATAATTAACCCCTCGAACAAACTTCCCTCAACAGTGAATTTGTTTAGTTAGTAGAGAACTAAAAGAAAAATTAGCAGGCAGACAAGAAATACAAAGAGTTTACGTAGTTCGGTTGAGAGTGGCTTCAACCTACGTTCACATGAGTAAAAATGGGGTATTTTATTACCTGTTCGGGGTCAAGGCCGACCCGAGCTACAAGTGGGGGGAGGAATACAAGATACGATATCGAACACCTCAGGTCTTAACTAGTCCGGTACAATTCTCTCAAGCAATCGAGAACTGACCAGATTTCTCTCTATCACTAACTGTAACTCTCGACTTCAAAAAGTTGTAGATTGTAAAATTTGCTAACCCTTGAATCCGTGGTCTCAATCCCTTTATATAGGCTCCCAAATCAATTATTCCACCAACTCATCACATCACCAGGCCACCCTTGCCCCAAACTTCTTTTCCCCAATCACTCAACAAACAGTTGTACTGACACCTGGCTCAAAACCCCTGTCAGCAAAAACCTATCACTTCAACCTTTTAGCAACTGCTGCGCACTTTGTTGATGTGACAACCTGTGGTTCGACTGCTCCGGTACTGTTCTATCCGGCAGGGTCTCTTTCCAAGGAGAACCGTTGATCAACTTATGTCACATCAACCTTATAGAAGCCCAAACTTTCAAGTATGACATATGTCATATGACTTCAATATTGGTTGGTCTGTGATCTCATCTTCGTTCCTCTGATCAGCATACCGAGGTAGATGATGCTTGTGAAAACTTCCTCTAACCTCTTCAACCAGGTCGGCTTGCTAAGCACGAACCCCCTCTAGTCGGTTTCTGCAAATACTCAAATGAGCCCAAATCTAACACTTCTTCTATAGGTCGGGTCAGATCAACAACTCATTTATCCTCAGCTTACTCTGCCCTTGGGAGAGCTCCTCTGTATAGTGGGGTCGGATCCCTCTGTCTGACTTCAGCTTCTCTGGGGCCTCAAACCTTTATCATCCTCTATTTTCCAATTACAAACCTCATTCTATCCCTTCTCAATATTTGAACTTTCTTGGGGTGAAAAACCACCATCAAAGGGATTCAAGGCCACCTAGTTAACAAAGGAAATTTGAGATCATACTATTCTTCACAATGAATATGTAAGGAAACTCTCACGTAAAAAGATATGTGAAATGACAATAATTTAAATCTCCAGACATGTAATCTTCAAGCTATTTCAGCTGCTGCCTACCAATTGTACACGTGATTGAACATCAATGAAATAGATATTTATGATTTAAATATCTTCATCGAAATATTTCAAACAAAGATAATGAATGAGTGAGTACATATATGAACCAAGTATCTTTTCCCAGATAAAAAAATAAAAACAGCAAAAATTGCATACCCATGAAACAACAAAATTGAGTTTAGACCATTCATCCAACAAACTGCTGCAAAAAAGTTTAAGACTTTTGATATATACAAGGAATATGATATGTGTAAAACTATGTAGTCTTAAATGTTAATTTTTTTGTTTAAAAAAAAAAAAAACCAAACTTACATAAATTTGGAGGTTATTTTATAATCATTTTCTACCAATATCATTTCTAAGTGATAAATTATACCAGCAACCTTCTATTACGCAGTGGGTATGTTTAGACTTGAACTTTTACTTGTTGCTCCAACATCCATTTAAGAGACTAAGTGATCTGTCACTGTGTACTCTAGGCTCTTGAACTCGAGGTGGTATATCATGTGCCGGGTGTATATTAAAGGCCCTACGATTCTACTATGCATATCTTGATTTTGATAAGAGTTTTTAGATAACAACCCAAATCACATGGATTGTTCGTGATAAAATAAAAAATATCTAATATTTTTTTTGTGAAAATCATATTTTATCCATACTGAATTAATATCACTACAAGAAAATGTATCTTTAGCGTCCAAGCATTTAGCGTCGAAATTAATTTCGACGCTAATAATTACTTTTAACGTCGATTAATATATTCCTTTTGGACGCAAAAGAGTCTACTTTTAACGTCAAATATTCAATACGACGCTAAAAGTTGTAATTTTAGCGTCGAACCTATGTCGACGCTAAAGGTTTTTAACTATTCCCCTTACCTTTGGCGTCGAATTAATTTGCGACGCTAAAATTACAACTTTTAACGTCGAAATTAAGTATTCGATGTTAAAAATCTGACATTTAGCGTCAACTAGTTTTGCGACGCTAAAGGTTTATGACAATACCACCGACATTCATTTTACCTTTAGATTTCGACGCTAAATGTCACATTTTTAGCCTCGAATTCCTTTAATTCGACGTTAAAACTATATTAAAATGCAGCACCACCAACACTTCTTCCCCCTTTGCTCTTTCTCTCATCCTCTGCAATCTTAGTCTCTCATCTGCAACCTCACAACTCTCCTACAAATTTTCAATAAAACTCTAATTAATTTTCCATAAGGTAAGTTTTCTTTCATATCTCTTTATTATTTTTCTTTATATTTGCAAAAAAATAAGTACTCTCACTTAATTAATTTCAGTTTAATCTTTCTAAAAAATTATAGTTTTCATTTTTTATAATTATGATGCATATATGTAGATTAGTTAATTAACTAAATATATTTTATTTTGTAACTAATTAATTAATTAACTGAATATATATGTGTATGCTTAAATAAATAATTAATGAATTGGTGATGTTGATGAGTGTAATATGATGTCTAATAATTATATTTTTATATTTAGATATTTGGCTAAAATGGATAGAAATTGGATGAGCTCGGCGGATAGATTGAGTGTTGAATACCGTAATGGAGTGTATGAGTTCATGGAATCGGTAACGCAATACATTAATGCAGAAGGTTGTGTTCGGTGTCCATGTACAAATTATTTGAATATGAAAAGGAAACGGTTAGATGAAGTTCATAATCATTTATACATGCCAGGAATATCACCAACTTACCGTATGTGGATTTATCATGGTGACCACTATAATTCTCAATCACAATTTATTGATTTCGGTGAAGGGAGTATTAGTCACAATCAACCTACAAACGATGAGATAATCGATGCTTTGCATGACTTACAAGGTCCACAAGTTGGTCATAGTGTTAGCGGTGACATACCATTGTTAGGTGGAAATGATCAAAATTTATTTAGTGAACTACTTGATGAGGTAAAAAAAATACCATTTGAAGGTGCTGAGATGTCGATCTTGAATTTCGTTGTGAAGTTATTACACATTAAAGTGATCAATAGAATGACCAACAAAAGTATTGATATGATGCTAAACTTACGGGGTAAATGTTACCGGTTGGAAGCGAATTGCCTAAGTCGTATTACGAGGCAAAGAAAATATTACGTGATCTGGGAATAGGCATGAATCCATCTATGACTGTGTATTATTTCATTCCGAGTATGAATCACTTGAATATTGTCCGATATATGGTGAAAGTCGGTATAAGTTCGTGGTATAGGGAAGAAAGTGCCTCAGAAGATATTACGATATTTCCTATTAATGCCCAGGCTGCAGAGGTTGTTCATGTCATGACACACAGCGACTGACATGATGTGGCATCATGAAAAGAGAATCGGTGCAGAGGGCATACTCAGACATCCTGCGGATGGAATCGAGTGGAAGGAAATTGATGACATGTACCCCATGTTTCACTAAGGACCCATGTAATATCAGGTTAGGTCTCGCCTCTGATGGTTTTAACCCGTTTGGGAATATGTACAACTCTTACAGCATGCGGCCCATTATTATTATTCCATATAACTTACCTCCATGAAAATGTATGAAGGATCCGTCCATGTTTATGTCATTGTTTATCTCTAGTCCACGTTCTCCTGGTAAAGATATGAATATTTACTTAAGACCATTGATCGAGGAGTTACAAACATTATGTAATATGGGTGTGCATACCTATGATGCAGCTTCTCAGCAGTATTTTCAGATGCATGTCGTATTATTATGGACCATTAATGATTTTCCAGCTTATGATTCATTAACTGGATGGAGCACTAATGGTACATGGCATGTCCAGTTTGTGAGGGTCAAACACTTTCGCAACGGTTACGGAACAAAATAGGATACACAGGACACAAGAGATTTCTTGAGTTGAGTCATCCTTGGTGGAGAACTAAATTATTCAACGGTCAATAAGAACCTCAAAGTATGCCCAGTCCATTGTCTGGATTCGACATACTTTGCCAATATCAACATCTCAGAGACATCACACCAGGGAAACATATTAATAATAGAGATAAAAATCGAAAACTTCAACCTAAAGAGTTGAATTGGATGGGAAAGTGTATCTTCTTTGAGTTAGAGTATTGGAAGAGTCTGAGTCCGCGACATAATTTGGATGTAATTCATATAGAAAAAACATATGCGAGAGTTTAGTGAGCACACTGTTCAATATTCTGGGTAAGACGAAAGACAATGTAAATGCTAGATTGGACCTACAAGATCTTAGAATTCACAGTGAAATACATTTATAGGTCACTCCTCGAGGTCTTGTTACGCCACCTGCTAGTTACGTGCTAACTCAATCAGAGAGAAAATCCTTCTGTGATGTGCAGAAAATGGTTAAATTTCCTGATGATTATGCATCGAATATTGGACGTTGGGTTAGAGATGATACAATAACTGGGTTAAAGAGTCACGATTGTCATGTGCTTCTAGAGATTCTCTTTCCTGTTGGAATTTGACCTTATCTGCCATCAAATGTATGCGACGTCGTACTTGACCTATGTGGCTTCTTCAAATAATTATGTCAAAGGACATTAACCACATCTGTTATTGATGAACTTGAGCGAGGAATCGTGATAATCCTATGCAAGCTGGAGCGAATATTTCCAACCGTTTTTTTTTTGATGTGATGGTACATCTGGCCATGCATTTACCATCTGAAGCTAGGAGGGGAGGTCCAGTCCATTACAGATGGATGTACCCCATTGAGATGTAATATTAAATTTTAAATATTACATTTTTAAATTTGATTTTGCATTAAAATTATTAATAATGAAAATTTGTTGTGATATCTGCAAGGCTTTGGGACATTACAAATAATATGTGAAGAACAAAGTACGGCCTGAAGGGTAAATAGCAGAAGCGGTCTTAATAAGTGAGGCAATAACATTTTGTTCGATGAACATGTAAAATATTGAAACTCATTTTAATTGTTGGCCAAGAAACTATGATGGAGATGAAAGTAATCAGCAAGATATCACAGTGTTCCATCAAAATTGCAGACCATTTGGAGCATTGGGTGTCAAATTGCTAACATTTGAGGAAGCTCAACATGCGCATTGGTTTATATTGAGAAATTACGATAAAGTACAACCGTACTTAACGTAAGTCTTCTAGGTGCATAAGTGTATTTTTATTGTCTTACATTAATGTAACTCATTTTTGTAGGCAACATATTACCATGCTACAATGTGGTAGTGACCACAACGTTGATGGAAGACACAAAAAAAGAATTTCCTAAATGGTTTGAGGCAACTGTAAGCCCTAACATTGACTATTTATTTTTATCCTAACAATAAATATTTAATATTTGTTATACTAACACATAAATATTATCATGTGTTAGATAAACAACCAAGTTCAAAATGGTCAACTGGACTCGTCCTCTTCGTTAGTTGCATTGGCATATGGGCCTCAAAAGTAGGCTTACGAATACAGTGGATGCGTTGTGAATGGAGTTAGATTTCATACCGAGCAGCGAGATGTTTCACATGTCACTAAGAATTATAGAATTGTAGTACCAGAAGAACACAAATATGATATTGTTGACTTTTACGGAGTGTTGCAATCAGTCATTAAGTTGATATACATACCCAGATGACGTACAGTGCTATTCGAATGCAAGTGGTTTGACACAAATGCCAGAAAGAGGAGAATTCAATTTAGTAATCAACTAACGTCAATTAATATTCAATGTTATTGGTACAAGAATGATCCATATATTTTTTATACCCAAGCACGGTCTGTGATATATATATCTGATCCAAAGCTAGAAATGGATGGATGCATGGTGGTAGAAAAGTTACAACATATGGGCATTTGGGAGATGGAGGAGAAAAATAGTGTTGAAATTTCAGACGAAGTAAACAAGTCTCTGACAACTTTGAAGTTCCTTAACAGATATCTCATTTACCAAATATCCAAGTTACTGAAAATATCACGTTAACTCGAGAAAATACAGATGTTAAGATAATTCATTATTCTCAAGTTAGCGTGGAAGCAACAAATCAAGAAGAATTCGAAGATGAAGATGAGTTCGAGTCCTTTCAGGAATACTCAAATATCGAAGACAATAGTGACTAATCTAGTTAGTATATGTGTAATGAATGATTAATTTTTATTATTATCATGGATGGATGGTTGTTGTTGTTGTTGTTGTTGCTGTTGCTGTTGTTGTTGCTGTTGTTGTTGTTGTTGTTGTTGTTCTTATCATCATCATCATCATCATCATCATCAACATCATGTTATTGTTGTTATTATTATTATTATTATTATTATTATTATTATTATTATTATTATTATTATTAAGTCTAATATTTAGCGTCGATTTAAATTTCGAAAAGAAAATTCTAACTTTTAGCGTCGAAAAATTTAATCGACTCTAAATATTAGACTTTTAACGTCGATTAAATTTTTTCGATGCTAAAAGTAAAAAATTAAATTTCCCTCAGAAAATTACCCTAATTTTTTATTAGCCGCCAATATTTTAGCGTCGAACATTTTGACGCTAAAATCAAAATATTTCGACGCTAAAGAGTTATTAAAATCCCTAATTCGGTTTCCCATCTCACTCTCTGTTTCTGCGAATTTAATTTCTTCTGTGAAAAATATCATTATTCTCCTCATTTTCACGCTAATCTTAAGGGTTATGTGTTAGGGTTGGTGCTCGGAGTGCCAATCCGGATCGTACTTATGTCCGATTCATGAATACGAATAATGTATTTTTCCATAATATTACTTATTTAATGGTAGCACCTCTTGTCTTTTATATACACATTCGATCTAATTACAATTAGATATCTAATTATGATTAGATTGAAACTAAATCTGATTTAGTGATACGTATATATTGGACAAAGACCCTAGGATTTACAATGTAGTGCGCAGTTATAACGTAGTTTATAATTGACATTGGGAAGCGTCACTATAAGTGGTTAATCCTTAAATAAAGTTTCTGGTCAAGATTTACTAACACGGGTCGGTTACTAAAATCCATTGAGACCAGTACATGTCGTATATCGTGACTTGATCCGATGGTTTATCCTAATAAACCATGAGTCTCGGGTTACTCGTATAGATATGTAGGTGTTTATTTGATAAATATTGAATGACTCACTGAAGATTTCCTAATATATGGTACACCAACGTCAATAGGAATCTTCTTGAGTTGAGTGAGCATAATGGTCCTTTGACTTGAGATACCACTGTGGATATATGAGTTATCCTCCACACTTTGATGGCAGTCACGTCACCTATCTATTTAGATCAGACCTCCGCCTGTTCATTGAGTGTGGACTGATGCTCATGATATCCAGTGCATATCAAGATAGAATCCTTCAGTCCTGTGTACATGGCATAGGTATCCTCCGCGATCTAGTAAATCAATGGTCGTGGTATAACCTCGGAAGCGAGTTCCGAGTGTTATTTAGATATCGTAAATTTGAAAGTCAACTATATTATACCATAAGGATTTGATGTTCTTATCTATATCCCAGGTACAATATGGATAGCCTGTGACGGATGGATTATACGTATGTAAGGACCTTGACTTGTATAGTTTAGCGAGATTATCTGTTGTCGTCGTAATTCATGAGTGGGTTAATTATGGACACGAAATTGAATTTCGTGACGGATAAACCTAAACTTAGAGAGTCCCACAATATGAAGTGTACTCGTTGAGCACTTGGGCAATGCGTTATGAATAATATAGATTATTCATAATATTTCACCGGATTAAATGAGTTAATTCGAGTTGTTTAAACGATTTAACGAAAATACATGCATTAGGGGCATTTCGGTCAATTAATAATTAATGTGTATTTATATTTGATAAAAAATTTGATTTGATACATATTAATTAATTGTCAAATGAGACTTTGACACATGTCATTAATATATGTATTTTTTTATTTAATGTAAATAAAAAATACATATATAATAATAATTAAATTAATCAATTATTTGAATATTTAAATGTTAAATATTTGAATAATTAAATGATATTCTTTTTCATAATTGTTATGAAAAATGTTTAATTATTATTGATTACAAGTGGCATATTCATTTAAGTTTGAAGTTATCAAATTGAATTTATTTCACTCCCGATTGGATCTCTTTACCAGGTGTTCTGCCTGTGGCTTCCGGAGGTATTCATGTTTGGCATATGCCTGCTTTGACCGAGATCTTTGACAACTTAAAAGCTTATTAGATATTTTTTTCAAAATGACAAAAATGCCCCTCACCCCTAAATTTCGGCCATGTACATATTTAAAGGGAAAAATTGTTTTCTCTTTCATTAAGCTTGTCTTGGCAAAGTTTCCACCATTTTTAGAGAGCTTCCAAAATTATTTTTGAGAAAAAGTGAATAAATCAAGAAGAAAGCTTAAGGAAGATTTTGAGGTAATCTTTAATATTCTTAAGCTTAGATTTGGAGGATGGATTTGGAGGTTAGATGCATGTGTGAAGTTAGATTAGATAATATTATTGTAATATTAGTTTAATTTTTTCATTTGATGGCTTGTTGTCATTCTAGAGTGTTATGACCACTCTTGTAACTCCTAGAATTATTCTTGGGTTCTTCATTTGTGGTGACTTTGGATGGTGTAATAATTAATATGATTAATGTTGAGAAAATTGGATTTAAAGCATGAAAAATGATATTTTTTGTTATAAAAATCAGATCTGAAAATTCTGTGTTTTTGGTGATGAAAATTATGCTGTATAAATGTATTGGATGTGTTTTGGGCATTGGAACAATTGCCGGAAATTATTTCGGAGTTGAAATATGCGAAAACGGTGAAAAAAGGCGTTACCGGGTGAGTTTCGGGCTTACCGGGTGTCTACTGTCCAAACAGTTAATTGACCACTGTTTGGGCAGCCCATGAACTGCCCTAGTACTATTGGGTCTGACTCGGGCAGCCCTTATGTGCATTGGGTGGTCGGTTCGGTCAAAAACGTTTGATATCGAATAAATATGTTTAGGTAAAATATGAATGAATTATTCATATTGGATATTGAATAATTTATTTGATAACTTTAAAAGTTTTAAAGTTATGATTTTGCCCGAACCGCGAGCTTCTGCTGCGCCCGCGCCAAAACCCCAACAAAAATGGTATCAGAGCAGGTATAATCCTTCATCCATTACATTTGTCATGCTTGATATATGATATATAATCCATTTTTGATGTTTACACATGCATGTAATTTAGATGTTTGGCTTTTAGTTCTACGCTAACAGGGAAACGTAACGAAAATTTAATGGTTAAGTTAAGTTATGTTTTTTAAGGTGGAATTGAATTGTTTAGAAATTGATCTATATTATATTCTGCATTTGATGTAGACTAATGCTTTCTTGAGGAATATCCCCGCTCAAATAAGACAGTAAAGTGACATGTATTGGATGCATATTTCTTGGTCTGTCTTATCAATACGGTTTATGGGTATCTTTCTATGGCTGCATCCGAGAAAGTGCCAAAGCAGTGAGGGTGTAGTTGATAGAATTTTATCCATGCCGGATGTATATTTGATACTAGATAAATTCAAGTGAAAGTGGAAATCCTGAACGTGCCAAAGCTGTCAGGACTACATTGGTAGCTTGAGTTCGTCATTGGCAAGTGAAGCCTTGATACGCCTCTTTATGAACGTGCCAAAGCTGTCATAACGAGGAACGGTCAGGACCAAAATCAGGAGTCACAGTGAGTGTGATTGGCAATGAGTTGTCTACCTAATGAATATACGTAGGGGAGATCGTGCCAAAGCTGTGAGTTAAAATATATTCATGGGGTCTACTTCTTACTATGGAATTCGATGTAATTATTGAATTCCCATTTTTCGTTGGGGATTATGGTATTACGTAAAGTAGTGGGAGACACTGCTGGGTTAAAAATCCATAACTAAAGCAGTGTGTAATATTATGCAAATTGCCGTTTGTTTGTTTTCCTTTATTCTATATTATTAATAGAATTAAACTTCTTATCCACTGCATGCATATTATTTGAATATGTTTTCTGACTTCTCTTAGGGTTGCGAATTTCTAGAATAGGTTCTAGAATATTAGTAGACTTGGATATTGATAGATTAGTCTAAAACCATCGGGAACTGGTTTTCCGATTTTCTTGAAAAATCAAGATGGGTGGTGACTTAGTTACTAAGTCATGATAGATAATCTAGATAAATATCTGTTTTAGGATATTATTCGGTAGAGAGAATAGTTTCTTGTGCAGTAAGAATTGACACGAATCAGTTAATGTCTCGAGATTCTTTACTTGTATTAACAAAACTCCATTAGGTATTTGTTTATCTTATAATGACGTTTCTTGGCTTTAGTGACTTTTAGAAGTCAAGTGTTTGACACCGTTTGCTAATCAATTATTTGCAATTGTTGTGAATAATTGAAGGTAAATTATAGAGCTTAAGAAATGAGATGTGTATAGTTGTGTATAGAGAATATTGATTCTCACAATACGACAACTATAAGTATTGGATACCAAATCTCCCGTCTAGTTATTTAAAATAGTGTTTAATGATTGTTTTTTATATTTTATATCAGAACTTGCGACAATTGGATAGTTACTTGTTCTTTATAAATAATTGTTACATATTTTAATATGACTAGTAGTGTCATTGATGAAGAGATAAATATTAACAAAAGTATTTGATTAACTAAATGACTTAGAACATTGCTTTATGAGATTTTATCACATAAGCATTAAATGCTTATTCCGTATGGTAAATGATGGTCTGATACAGGATCACACCATATATCCTTATCCATTTAATGAATATTGTATTCAGGATATGATTAAATCTCATTTAACCAATGATCGTCATTGGACCACAGATTTATTAAACTAATACATTTGATGTATGTAGTTTAATGAATTATAAATTACATTGGATAGTTTTTTTTACTTCGTAACTTAGTTAATGAGTTTTCATGACTTAGTTGCATGTTTCTAAAAGAAAATATATTGAACGTCTTGAATGGTTCTAGAATTTTCAATATGTTTCTAATGAAACACGGATAGAAAATTTTGAATGGTTCAAAGATATTATATTTGAAGTGTTGAAAACTATATTTTTTAAAATTCATCGTGAGTCTTTGAATTTTTCAAAGATGTTTGATATGATCAAACATATGAATTTATGACAATTAGTTTTAAAGTTATTTAATGAATGTGATTCTTACTCAATATTATTCTTCTACGATTCCATCGTGATGGAATTGATCAGTGGGAGAAATAGAATCTTATATGATCTGATTCGTTTGATATTGAGTGTTACCAAATCAGTTTCAATACTCTTAGGGATATGCTCCAGTAACACTAATTCATCATTTTAATTAATGTTCCATTAGTTTCTACAGTTACGTATATGATATGTATAAGTAGAAAATTCGAATCTTGAAAAGTTTGAGATTTGAATTTTTCTTTTGTATAATGGTTATATAATTGAACGTACTTGCGCCTCGGAGGTACAAGTAAAAGTTTATCATTTATTCTATTTAATAGAATATTGTATTCTATTTGATAGAATATTTTTTTTACTATCCCAAGAAATAAAATTGTTTTATTACTTAGAGTGTAATATCAGATGTTAACAATTGAATAAAGGACTTGACTTATTAAAGTCAAATGTGAGAGTGATAAACTATAAATGGAACTACGTAATTAATAAGATGAAAAGACCCTTAGAAAGCTTCCATATAAGTCCAATAGGATGTCAGAATCATTAGCGTAGTATTTGATACTTAATGGTTCTGCTGTTTTCTTATCGAAGAAAATTATCCTATAACTTATAATGGAAGTAATATTTGATATCGGTTTCGGAAGTTAGCATAAAACCATAGATCTAAAATTGTTCATAGCTTACTACGATCAAGTTTGGAACTTGATTGAGCTTTTGTTATGAATCATTCATAAAATGTGCAAATTATTTGCGCAGCAAAAGTAAAGTGAGCTTATTAAAGGTTTGACCTTTATAGTATGACAGTGAGAAAAGTTATACTTAGTAATCTATTATAGATTATGAGGAAATTTGTCTCTAGTCACACTAATTGAACAATTAAAGATCTGTTGGTTAATGTTGATATTAAACTATGTATGTTGTCTGATTTTATCAAAGCATAAAGAATATATATGTGATAGTAGGGTCAGTGGGAGCGTACAAATTTCTTTCTAGTGTTATATATCCTAACGACATTATCATTATTAGTGTAATAATGAAATGTTTATGAGGTAAAATGTTTACCTAAGTTTTTTTTTTCTCTGTGAAAGCAGTGGGAGTAATCTTTGTTATATTCGATATAAAGTTTTATATATGATATAAAACAAGAGACTTGTGAGATACTCTCATTAGTCATGCATTAGATATGATCTAATAAAGGACACATCAAGACTATCTGTATGACAATTAGTATAACTGTTTGACAGTTAGTGTGTCTCTTATATATATTTTTTATCTTTCCTAAATGATGATTCCTTTGTGGAAAGAGAAATTGATTAGAATGTCTAATCAATCTTATGCATCATAGGATGATGACATAATGAATACTATATTATGTGTGATTAAAGGTATCAATTTGATCGTAATTGTTACGAACTATTTTGATACCCTGTAGACCATAGGATGGGTCTTGAAACATGTTCTTTGTTATCTTTGAGATATTAAGAACGAGTTTCTTATTCATGGAGAATATAATCTGCAACCATTAGGATCAAATTAGTTTTCAGCCTAATTATGACGTTAGACTGTCTACATCATATAGAGTCAGAAAAGATGCAGTGGGAGTGTCACAGTTGATTCTACTGTATTAGTGGAATTCGTTGCAAATTATGAAGTTGCATAGTGACCTTA
Source organism: Zanthoxylum bungeanum (assembly GCA_019454045.1). Taxonomy (NCBI): domain Eukaryota; kingdom Viridiplantae; phylum Streptophyta; class Magnoliopsida; order Sapindales; family Rutaceae; genus Zanthoxylum; species Zanthoxylum bungeanum. The sequence continues at coordinate 221,564 of SKCR01017063.1, read as the reverse complement.
TAGATTAGAAGTTTTGATATTAGTGTTGTTCTTGCGGTTGTCTGCATGGTATTAGGATTTGATCACTAAATACATAGACAACTCAGTAGCTGTAGCACAATATTGATGTCGCATATGAGTCATATTGATGTATAACTTAGGTTATACAATATATGAATGATGCTGGCTAAGGGAAACGATTGGGTGTGTTAGACAAACTCAATATGTGTTAAAGCGGGCTTACTTGTTGTTGCCTACCTCTTGAGTGCTAGGTGTGCTCTTGAGGGCCATGAGTATGTGATACACATTGAGATGTGTATATGAGACCGTGGATTGGCACTAGAGCAAGTGGGAGAAATTATTAGGGTTTGTTCTCGGAGTGCCAATCCGGATCGTATTTATGTCTGATTCATGAATACGAACAATGCATTTTTCCATAATATTACTTATTTAATGGTAACACCTCTTGTCTTTTATATACATATTCGATCTAATTACGATTAGATATCTAATTATGATTAGATTGAATCTAAATCTGATTTAGTGATACGTGTATATTGGACAAAGACCCTAGGATTTAGAATGTAGTGTGCAGTTACAACGTAGTAATTGACATTGGGAAGCATCACTATAAGTTGTATATCCTTAAATAAAGTTCCTGGTCAAAATTTACTAAAACGGGTCGGTTAGTAAAATCCGTTGAGACCAGTACATGTCGTATATCGTGACTTGGTTCAATGGTTTATCCCAATGAACCATGAGTCTCGGGAGACTCGTATAAACATATAGGTGTTTATTTGATAAACATTGAACGACTCACTGAAGATTTCCTAATATATGGTACACCAATGTCAATATGAATCTTCTCGAGTTGAGTGAGTATAGCGGTCCTTCGACTTGAGATACCACTGTGGATATATGAGTTATCCTCCACACTTTGATGACAGTCACGTCACCGATCTATTTAGATCAGACCTCCGCCTATTCGTTGGTTGTGGACTGATGCTCATGATATCTAGTGCGTATCAAGATAGAATCCGTCTGTCCTATATACAAGGCATAGGTATCCTACAGGTGTTTGCGATCTACTAAATCCATGGTCGTGGTATAACTTTGGAAGCGAGTTCCGAGTGTTATTTAGAGATCGTAAATTTTAAAGTCGACTATATTATACCATAAGGATTTGACGTTCTTATCTATATCCCAAGTATAATATGGATAGCCTGTGACGGAGGGATTATACGTATGCAATGATCTCGACTTGCATAGTTTAGCGAGATTATTTGTGGTCGTCATAATTCATGAGTGGGTGAATTATGGACACGAAATTGGATTTCGTGACGGATAAACCTAAACTTAGAGAGTCCCACAATATGAAGTATACACGTTGAGCACTTGGACAACGCGTTATGAATAATATAGATTATTCATAATATTTCACCGGATTAAATGAGTTAATTCGAGTCGTTTAAACGGTTTAACGAAAATACATGCATTAGGGGTATTTCGGTCAATTAATAATTAATGTGTATTTGTATTTTATACAAAATTTGATTTGATACATATTAATTAATTGCCAAATAAGACGTTGACACATGCCATTAATATAAGTATTTGTTATTGAATGTAAATAAAAATACATATATAATAATAATTAAATTAATTAATTATTTAGATATTTAAATGTTAAATATTTGAATAATTAAATGATATTCTTTTTCATAATTGTTATGAAAATTTTTTAATTATTATTGATTACAAGTTGCATATTCATTTAAGTTTGAAGTTATCAAATTGAATTTGACAAGTTAAAAGCTTATTAGATATTTTTTTCAAAATGACAAAAATGCCCCTCACCCCTAAATTTCGGCCATGTGCATATTTAAAGGCAAAAATTATTTTCTCTTTCATTAAGCTTGTGTTGGCCAAGTTTCCACCATTTTTAGAGAGCTTCCAAAATTATTTTTGAGAAAAACTTGAGAAAAAGTGAATAAATCAATAAGACTAAAGGGGTTGATTTTATTGAAATAATTCAAATCCCTAAATGGGCATATATGGCCGAAAATGGAGGAAGACTAAAGGGGTTGATTTTTATGAATGGAATAATAAAATGAATACAAGTTAAGTAGCCTTATACCTTAGGTAGCAGTATGAATGTGTTAGTGATGAAATGTGTTTCATTGATTGACATTCTTGATTAGAAAGAATCCAAATGCGAATTTCATTTATTGACATGTATTTTTGTATAAGTGTTTGTGTGTGCATGATAAATTGCTTGAGTTTAAGTATAATGAAATATTGATAAGCTTGTGAATGGTCTTACAGCAGTCGTATTTATGTTGAGTTTGTTGGTGGGCATGGGTAGGCCAAGTGGTTGACTAGATTGATGAGACCAAATTGCTGCTGTTCTGGAATTTATAGAATAACCTTAAGTATGTGTGTGTGAGAGAGAGAATGATATGGCCATGTGAGCGTGTTGTGTGATTTAGGCCGTGAGGCCATTGATGTGTGAATTTTGTTGGTGTTTATGAGATTGTTATTAAATGATGAGTATGATTTAGGAAACCCAAGAGATAGTTTGGTATCAGCATGATTTAGGAATGAGCATTGATGTGTAATTGTTGTTGGTGTTGTTTGTTGTTTTTGATGAATCCGAGTATTTTGGCTGGTCTGGAATTTCCAGAACAGTAAGCCGAAAGAGTTGTCGTTGCTTGAGGATTTGCCGTTGTTTGGTCCTATTGAAAAGGTTCTTAAAATATTTCTTTGCTTGAGGATTTATCGTTGTTTGGCCATTTTGAAAAGGTTCTTATTGGTTGGTCGGGGTTCAGGAGTTAATTTTGATATTGCTAGTAAAATTGAGGGTGAAAAACTATAATTTTGATTCTTATTTTGCAGATGGCACCGGACAATCGAAAACACGCTACTTCGACTCCATTTACATCTAGAAGGGTAGATGCCCCTGCTGGGTCTCTGCTAGCACATGTGACTCGAGTACAGCGAATGGTCGAGGACGCACCCGTGGCCTGGGGTTGGTTAAGCACGTTAAGGCTCACTACTGTATCCGGATAGAGATATCAGATGATGGAAAAAGACAGATCGGGTAACACTCTCCATCATTTACCAATGTCATAGGTGCTTCTGCTCGGTATGAAGCTCCCTAAAACTACGTTTCTTGGAGAAAGATATCGTGCGAGATGAAAATCAACCACATCTTCCCGACGCTACTTGTGAGTAAACTTACAGTATTGAGTTTTCGTTATATTTTTTTATTTTAAATTTATATTTTATACTTGAATTTTTACTTGGTTGCTATTCCTGCAGGAGTGGTTTGACATCGATCTGACCAAAGAAAATATCCAGAAGTATCTCGACCACCACATGGGGAAAAGTCCTGAAACAGATATTCGACGCATATGGGCCTTTGGATGCTCCACAACACAAGCCTGATTTTATAGAGGAGCAAGACTGGACATTCTTGTGTGAGCTTTTGTCTAGCGAGAAACACGAGGTAATTCTTAAAATAATATGAAATTGATAATTATCTTCGTTTTTGTTACTTATATTGTTGTTAAATGCAGAATAAATGTCACGCAAATGCGGAGAATCGAAGTCACCTGCGTTTTAACCACCGTGGAGGTTCCAAGCCATTTATCCAACACCGTGCTGAATATTCTGAGGTAAATGAACTGTTAAACTGTATTTTAACAGTTCATTAATTCTACTAATGTCGAATCATGTATCAATTTATATTTTTTAGCAGAGTAGCACAGGTGATGTGCAGTCATTTCCATAGTTTTTCTGAGTGACGCACTACAATGAGAAGAAAAAATGGATCAATGAAGAAGTCGAACGCTGGTACGTAAGTTTAAGTATTTAAAATAAAATAAATATTATTTTAAATTTATTTTTTTCTTTTCAAATTCGAACATTAACTTAATTTTTTTTAAATAGAACGAAATGGTTGAGCTTCAACATCAAACTCATGAGACATGGTTCGACCCTATATCAGATGAGGAGTTGTCGAATTGGTTTTCAAGAACCAGACAGCGTACAACGTCAGCCTTGGCACTCATAAGAAGCCGACGTCATCTGGGCGCACTACTGTTTCTTCTCAACCTGACTTGTGCCTTCGAAACGAGCTAGCCACCACCAAGAACAGGTTGGAAAATACCGAAGACGAGCTGAAAAAGACTCAGGAGACGCTACTGCAAGTCAAGGTGGACCACGAAAAGAAGATGCAGGTGTTCGACCAGCAGATAAGGGCTTTCCGGGAGATGTTGGAGGCCTCACTCAGCCAGAGTGCATCGGGCTCGAGCGCCCCCATTACAGCAGCAATAAATTTTATTTTCAATTGTATAAACATTCACAATTGATAGTTTTAATAGACTATGTATTTATTTAATAAATTTTTATTATAATAATAAATTTATTATTAGAATAAAATTATTGTACTATTATTCGGTAATTTTTTGAAATAATAATATATTTTAAAATATTAAATTGAATATTTCAGAGCAAATGTATGTAAAATAATATTTATTTTTAATAATTTATTGATTTTGGCGTCGAATAAATTCGACGCTAAAATAGATTTTTAGCGTCGAATTAAACGTAATAAAATATAAATTATTTTTTAGCGTCGCATATTTTCGTCGCCAAATATGTACTATAGCGTCACATAATATAATTTTTCGTCAAAAATATTTCGACGTAAAATATATTTTTTTAGCTTTGAGATTTCAAATTTCGACGCTAATTGTCTTTCTCATCCATATTTTTGCGTCCAAAATTAGCGTCGAAAGGTTTCGACGCAAATTAAGTTTAGCGTCGAAATACTTAATTTTAGCGTCGATACGTTTCAACGCTAAAGACCTTATTTTTTGCACCACTGGATTGATTATCATATAGGTTGGGTTACTTCTCAAATTAACTTTCCTGTGAGCCTAAGCACACACTTCTAGACAATTTGTGTGACTTTTCATAAAAAAAATTATTCTGAGGTTACTTTTTCTTTCTGTTGAGAGAGTTATATGGTAAGTCATTACGTACTTCATAACTCATGTATGTAGATGGTGAATTTTATATTCAGTTCACAATCGAGATTTTGAAATTAGGGCATCAATAATCTCGTAAAATAAAGACAAAGAAAACACAGAGTAACTACCCACTGGTGTGGTGAATGTTGTAGGCATTCAAACCCTTAAGTCAGTAGCAGTGACGAGCAAAAAAAAAAAAAGAACAAGGCAAAGGATTTCCTTGAACTTCCTTGTTTATTGCCATGAGGGCGGTAGACTAGTGTTTAGGGAGTGATGCGCTTTGAGAATTTGTGTGTGAGAATAAAAGCTTGAATGCCTCATCCCATTGGAGCCTCTCTCCTTTTATAGGCAGTGAGAGTAGCCTCTTAGTAGAATTAGAATTCCTTGGAATAATCGAATTCCAATCCTACTAGGAGAGGGTAGTCGAGTTTAGATTGAAGTATAAGTGCCAAAGTATTTGGGATTATGTATAATCCCAATTCGATTAGATCACCGCATTTTTAGGTAGTCTATCTTGATCTGGTTACTTGGTTTCCTTGTTAAAAAGGAATTAGTCGTGTGTAAATTATAGATAATGTCTACTGGGACATTGCATAATATAGGGCGATGTCAGGTGGGATATTAAGTAACATGGTCTGTGTCTCTTGGAGACTATATTGTCATGTGAACCTCTTACCTAGGGGTGGAAATTTGGGTCAGGATTCATTTATTCGTTCGATTCGATTCGCTTTAAAGCGAATTCTGGTTTGAAAAAATGGATTCGTTTAATAAATGGGTCAATTCGATTTGATTCGTTTAATAAACGAATCGAATACGAATTTAAAATCATTGATTCGTTTATTCGTTTAGGATTGATTTTATTATTTTTATTTACCAGTTCTTGTTAATTTTCAATTAAGATTCGAGAAATTATAGCTAATTATCATAGAAAAAGTAATATTTTCGATATTTGGTGAGGTATTTTTAGTAAATATATTAATTACATATTTCATATGTATATATTTATGAAGAATTAATGTAAATCAAGTGTGGTAAATTATTTTATTAAATAATATCATTGACTAAACGAATATTCGTATTCGATTCGTTTAATAAACGAATCGAATACGAATCATGATATTAGGATTGTTGGGTTTCTCTAAGGTCCCAGGATCAAATCAAGCAATGAAACACATGTGAATACTCGTAAAAGCATGGCAGAATCATACTTACAACGAACGGCTTTGCGATGCGAGGAATAACAAAAATCTTCAAGCTTTGGCTCCTTGAACTCTCGGCTTTGGGCTCCATTTTTGTCCTCCATTTTCGGCCATGGTGTCCTCCAAGCTCCAAGCTTTGGGTTGTGTATTCCATGCCCACGGGTGGGTTTCCCTATCACCTTCGCAAGACCCCGAATGTGTGCTAGCACTCTAGAAATTTGCCACAAATTTTATTCTTATTTTTGATCCATTCGGCCAAGCCAAATGGAAGAGAAAGAGAGATGGCCATTCGGCAAAGGGAGAGAGAGAGATAATGTGTTTTGTTTTTTAAAAAAATAATGAAAAAAGCTTTACAAAATTTGGTATATCATTTCCAAAAGTCAAACCAAATTTTGGAGATAAAAATCTCATTAAAAGCCCACAACCACCAACATCATGAATAGTGACTACATGTCACTCACCAAAAAGGTGACTTGACATCTATCACTAAAGTGACAAGTGCTGTGACGCTTGACGCGACTTATGGGCCGCACTTGAATTCGAAATGCGAGTGCGCCCGCAAACACTCCCGGGATCGGGTTCGCTAATTCCAAATTAACGAATTTTCCGTTGCGACGTAATTAAATCAAATTCAATTAAATAATTATGCCTAGCAAAATTATTATTCACGTCGCTAACGAATTAATTCTAAATTAACTCGTTTGCCCAAATTAAAATATAATTTCAATTCCGCGTCGAAATCTAATTTCGAATAATATATCGAATATATTATTTTATCGATTAATTCCAAATTAATCGTTCTCTCTCTTTAAATAATATTTTATCCCAGATAAAATATCTCCGCAATTAATCATAGATTAATTTTCTCTCTCATCTAGTTAATCCCAGATTAATAAAGTATGAGTCATACGTCATCGGTGAATCTTCAGGAAGCGACCCATGAGATCCCCGGATATGTTGGCAGTAAATCCGGTCGTCGGACTATCCGAACACGTACGTACCTAGTACTACATTTTTACCGATTTACAAGATATGCTTGGCTTCTAGCAAAGCACCGTGCCTACTCAATTCTCCAGAAATATTCTTACTGGAATATATAATCTATATCAGGCGTAGTATACGTAGTATTGCGTATTACGATCCAGTATCAGATGTCACATACTAGGCCTGTGGCTGGAATTGTGTCTGCCCCGTACGAAGCACATACCGGATCTCTGGTAACTAGTCTCTATAATCGGATAATTATGACCTAGTCATATTATCTCGATGACTGCAGTACATAAGAGAACCAGTTCCGTATCCTACGTGATCATCTTCTCCACTATGACTGGAGTGATACTTCCGTCTTGACATCACACCCAATACACTACGATTCTCAATATACCCAGAAGAGGCGTACACAGAACCGGTTAAAACCCTGGACGACCAAAACCAAAGCATATTGATTGTCGCAAGTATTAGCGGTGCAAGTCTCAGGTTAAGACCAAATACACCCACCCTGATTCGAACTTCCATAGACACATAGTCATACTACCAATGGAATTATGAGGGGTCTATCCAGAGCGAAGCTGTTTCCGTACCATCGGTAAACACAACCTCCTATTACACTTGCATGAGTATCCTATACCCAAATATATGAGAACTATGCCGTTATGCCCTCACAACGCGCACACATGTGATACTAGTCTATTCCGCATTATCGATGTCCAATCTCGATAATACTACGACTAGAGATATTTAATGATTAAACCTTAGTGGATTGATATTGTCTCATATCATCTCAATCCGGAACTAATCATATGGACCTTCTATCATTTATACATCTTGGTGATAAAATACACCCACCCTGATTCGAACTTCCATAGACACATAGTCATACTACCAATTCTGAGGGGTCTATCCAGAGCGAAGCTGTTTCCATACCATCGGTAAACACAACCTCCTATTACACTTGCATGAGTATCCTATACCAAATATATGAGAACTATGTCGTTATGCCCTCACAACGCGCACAAATGTGATAGCAGTCTATTCCGCATTATCGATGTCCAATCTCGATAATACTACGACTAGAGATATTTAATGATTAAACCTTCGTGGATTGATACTGTCTCATATCATCTCAATCCGGAACTAATCATATGGACCTTCTATCATTTATACATCTTGGTGATCTAATCACAAATGATAAAAGAGCAATTTCCTTTGTCCATTGTTAATTGTACAACAACACCATGATTGTTGGACAATTATGACCCATAGCGTCACTATTTGTATAGATCATGGTGTTGTTGTACAAATTAACTATGTGATAAAAGAGCAATTTCCTTTGTCACATAGTTAATTTGTACAACAACACCATGATCTATACAAATAGTGACGCTATGGGTCATAATTGTCCAACAATCTCCCACTTGGCCTATAGCTAGTCACTCAAGTGTCCTACACCCGAACTATGTATGGTTCACTCAAATTTCTGCTGAGGAAAGGTTTTCATCTGCGGATTTGCATGATTATCATCTGATGCGATTTATTCGATCATCACATCGCTACGATGTATGATCTGAACAAATCAGATGAATAGTCGAAGTATATATCTGGATCGTTGATGGGACCATTAATTCTTTAGCCTGTGCTGAAGCCTAGCTCAGCTGCTAACAGAACTACTCCTAATCTGATTAGGATTATTATCGACCCAAATCGCTTCTATTGCTGCCTCAGCTGCAGCAATAATCCACTTTTGTTGTTTATTCGGTAACAGTATCTTGCTTGGAAGATTTCCAGCTCATTGTTCCGTTATTCAAACTGTATAGTACAGTTATTGCGACTTATAGTCGTTATAATCGGTTAGGAAACTTGCAGCAGTGAACCCAAGCACTTCAAGTTCTCCTTCCTTGTAGTATAAGACAGCATCCTTAGTTCTTTAAGATACTAAAGGATGTTCTTAACTTCAATTCAGTGACTATCACTTGGATTGGCTTGATTGTGACTCAATATGCTCAAAGCATATGAGCCACCAGGTCGCGTACATTTATTTCAATGTACGAGTTCTCGGAGAGTGTCAACAACTTTAAATCTATCCCAGTAGATCTTTATTCCTAGAATAAAGGTTGTTTCTCCCAAGAATTCTACGGAGAATTTTCATGAAAGCCAAGCTTTCACCGATTTTTTTATGGGAATATCATTTCCAAGAAATGATATGTCATCATTATTTAGGACATTCATTATCAGTGCGCTCCCACTAACCTCCTTATATACACAAGAATCATTTCGTTTTGAATTAAATCATATACCATTATGATTACATCAAAGCGTTAGTTCCAAGAACGCAATGCTTGCTTCAATCCATATATGGATCGAATAACCTGTAAACCTTGTTTGCTAGTTATTGTACGACAAAACTGTCAGGATGTTTTAAACATCCTCCAAAAGGTTTCCGTTTAAGGAAAACGATTTTGACGTTCTGCTGCCATATTTCATAAATGAAACATGCAGCATTAGCAAGCATTTTCCAAATGGATTTACCGTGGCAACAGGTAAAAGGTTTCGTCGTAATCGACACAATATTGATAACGATACCTTTTCGTTACAAGCCTAGCTTAGTACGTTCGTATGTTGTCTTCCATGTATGTCTTCCTTGAAGACTTATATAGTACCAATAAGCATAATGCCTTCTGGTACATCAACTAGTATCCAAACTTGGTTGATATACATATAATCCATTTCGGATTTCATGACACTTTGCCATGATAGGGAGTCGATACCTTGTATCACTTCCTCATACGTAGTCAGTTCGTATTCCTTAATAAGATTGACATTTTTATGAGGTGAGATCAGAAACCCATACCCCAAGTTATTTTCTGACTCTCTCTGACTTACGCGGTTCTTGTGTATTCGAAGATTACTAGTATAGTTTCATCTTTGATGAACTATTTGTTCCATTAAGGACTCGGTGCCTGGAATAGTATTACTCTGATTTTCATCGAGTTTTACTTTCCTCTCACTTTCCATTGCATATAGGTATTCCTCTTAGGAAAACAGCATGGTGAGCAATAATTACATTGTTCTCTTGTGAGTTGTATAAGTATTATACTTTGGTTTCCCTAGGATAACCTACAATTTAGGCACTTATCCGATTTGGGTTCTAGTTTGGTATCATCCAAACATATGTCTAGCATTGCCAAATCTTCAAGAATGAGAAAACTCGGTTTCTTTCCTGTTCATATCTAATATGAAGTCTGTCAAACAAATTTTTATGGAACCTTATTCAAAATAAGTCTTACACTGTTTAAGCGTATCCATTGAAGGAAATGGTAGCTCAGAGCGACTCATGATTAACCTTATCATGTCCAACAAAATTCGGTTTCTCCGTTTCGACACACCGTCAAATTGACATGTTCCGGGAGGAGTCCTCATTGAAAGAATACTATACTCTTTCAAGTATATATGAGAAACTTATTGCTTAAGTATTTTCATCATGGTATAACCGTGATGGTTTTATACTTTAGCCGATCTGTTTGGCTACTTCGTGTCGAAACTTTCTAAAAGTTTTCGATTCGTGTTTCAAAAGAAACATATAACCATAACGCGATGCCACATCCATAAAGGTCATGAAATATTCATATCCACCTCTAGCCTTGCTATACATGGGCCCACTTACGTCACTATGAATGATGGGTAACAAATCGGTGGCACTTGCACTTTTACCAAGTAAGGTGTTTTAGGCACTTTGCCTAATAAACTAGATTCGTAGACATTATTTGAATAGGATCAAATCAGTCCTAGTAACCACTCTTCGAAAATGTGGATATACGAGTCTTGTTTAATTGTGTCCCAGACAACAATACCACTTTTAAGTCTTAACTGATTTTACTCAGTTTGAGCTATTTGTTTGTCATGTTATACGTTTGAGATTTATTTATATTCAAAATATAAATATTGTTATTCACATCTAATGTGTTTATCTCAATATCATCTTTATAAAATAAAACATTTTAGTGTTCTAGAATATAAAGGTATATCCGCAACGGATTAAACACCGATATAGAGATAATGTATCTAGTCAAACTAGTTACATTTTAACAGTTTCATAATTTAAGTACATATCCGAAGGGTAGTTCCTAAACTTAGGTATCTATGGTTAAAACAGCGACTGTCGTCCCGTTTTAGACTCGCAAATTAATCTCAACTGAAGTCAGTATCCTGCTTATCGGCAGATTCTGCACATCAGTATATATTTATATACCACATCCAGTATCTAAAATCCAATTTTAATACGAGCAGTGAACATGTTTATAACAAACACATTTGAAGTCAGAGCCTTGCACTGTCTTAAATTCCTTCATGTCTACCTTGTCCATACGGCAGTCACGCTTCCGTGAGCCCGTTTGCCACATTTTAGGTAGACATTTTGGGACATGTCCTTTTGTCTTCCCAGAAGATTATAATGATTTTGCCTTTGCCCCTTTTTCACACCCCAGAAGCTTTTGGCCAAGCCTTGGCCTTCTAGAATGTCGAAATAAGATGCGTTTTGCGCTTCTCGCCTTATTGCAAACTTTGGCTTTATCTCATTGAGAATAGCTATTAACTCTCCAAGAGTTTACTATTGCAATTTAGTACTTCTAAGATCTAAGGATAGATCTATGAAGATCCTTCAATTTCATTATCATACTATAAGGATCTAATCCTTAGTTCTGATTTAGAAATTAAAGAGTCTATTTCGCAAGCATAATAGATTAAGCACTAAAGTTATCATCACATGAATATTCCAAATATCATGTTCTACTATTTGCTTAACTCCGGCCTTAGGCCTAAGATGTTATTTTATCAAATAAAGTAACTTCTTAGTTTTCAGGACCATCCTAAAGTTTTATTCCCAATTTGAAAATTAAAGTCGTTTAAATACATTTTCACCCAGGATTATGTTTTAAACACTAATATTTCAATTATCTTGATTCTAATAGTCTAACTATTTAATCAACGATTTTAGGTACTATTGATTATAATGATTACTATAGTCTAACTATATAATCAACTATAATATAATTGGTTAAATCCAATTATATTGATTACTATAATCCAATTATAAAATCAACTATAATTTAATTTGTTAATTCAAATATATTGATTACTATAATCCAATTATATAATCAACTATAAATGAAATAGTTTGAATACAGTTCAACTGTTTTATTAAAACAACAATTAAATATTAGTCCAACTAATATATTAATTTGACAAAAAATTTGAATGAGCGCGTATGGCAAGTAACTAAACGAATATTGAAAATTTAATACTTGCCTCCCACTATTTTTCGGCGAGCCTCTAACCCTCTGTTGAGTACTCGGGAAACCTTGTTTCTTAGTGGGCTAGGATCCCGTTAAATAACACACAATCTTGACTTTGGCCAACAAATTGTATGATAATTAACTAGGTAGATCTCTAAGATCAATTGGATCTCATCCAATTCCTAGATCCAGTAGGTGGACATCCAAGTCCGAAACATATATCTTATATATGCCAATATATCCAATATATTGCTTAACCTTTTTCCTCTGAATCAACTAAGCCTTGGCTTTGGCACAACAAACTTAGTGATCCCAGTTAAGCGTGACTCATTGACCTTGGAAAGCTTCGTAATCAATGTCGATGGACAAGAAGTGATCTTGAATTTGGCCAACAAATCACAACTTGGACAAGACACCGATAGAGAACAAAGCCTTCATGATTCAAACACATCCTCGGCGGACAGAGGCCTTGACTTTGGCCAACAAACCAGTGCCAGTCTTGGATCTTGAGTAAGAATCACTCAATGGAAGGAAAAACACTTAATATGATTTTGAGGGTTTTTCGCGTAATTGGCAACCAATTAATTATCTTTGTTAAGGTCTCATCGTCATACATCCTTAACATGCATTTTAAACACATAATAAGGCGCATATAAATAAAATAATAATGATATGCGGATGGATACTTAACACATTGTTCCTAGAACAAATCTCTCCATTTCCTCTCTCCCGCTAGCACAAGTATTACTTCTACCCGATTACATAACACTTCTAAAGAAACCTCATTTACATTGAGGGGAATAAGTGAGAAGAGAAATACAAAAAGTAAGGAGGTAGTAGGCTGGACATGCAGGTCCAATTAATAAATTCTAAATTTATTACAACAATTTCTAAAATTGCCCCCACCCATCTAATATCCATCTGATATACATTATTCATACATCGCATCCATGTATTCACACAAGCATGTTATCAATCAATCTAATCCAATTAATTAATCTGAATATTAATGACCATTCAATATTCAAACAACGATTTGATTTTGCGCGAGTCCGACTCATTTTGCGAATAAGTACTCAAAGTACGAATTCTCGAATTGTATTAAACTACAACATTAAATCCAATTTAATATGTATTTAATACTAATTCATTTATTTAATTCCAAATTAAATATTACACTTTATTAACGAACCTCTACGACTTAGATTCTAAATCTAATCGTTACGGGTCTCAAAGCCTGATTAACATCCAATGTTAATTTAATTAAAGTCCAATGGGCTTTTAATTAATTTCTTAAGGCATGGAATTTTGGTCAATCTGGGTCAAACCCTAATACCAAAGCCCATTTAAGGAATCACCCTTATTTGCCAAGAAACCAATTTAGGCCCAATTAAAGTTAAAGGTCCATTAGTCATAATTGGACTTTATGGATATGGTTTTGGGCCCAATTGGATCCAACCAATTTAGCCTAAACCTGACTTGGTACAACCAAGCCCATTAAGCCCAATTACAACTTTTAAGGCCCAATTCCAAAATAAGCCCAATTAATTAAATCACAAAATTCCAAATTTCATAACTTAATTAACCTAAGTGTATGCCATAATTAATTACCCAAATTAACATTTCCAAAATATAAATTTGTACAATTAATTATGCTCATTATCATCAATTCATATCCAACACAATTGAATCAAAAAATCAATCATTTTCATGTTATGTCATTCACGGCATTTAGGGTTTGTATGTCCAATTTCAAATTCAATCCAATTAAATCTCAAATTGACATTACCCAATTGTTTCAAGTCATCCAATGATCAAAGAAACAAAAAATACCATGACTTTAGGGCATTGCTAGTTTCGGCCAGCCTAACCAATTGGGGAAAAATGATCCAATCCAATTTTCACAAAATTGATCACAAATAACTCCAAGTCATTCATTTACAAGCATGCTCAAACAATTAATTTCACTCAAACATGCTCAAATTCAATTTACCTCATTTTAACCCTAATTCAAGTTTCATGCTCAAAATGGCTCTGATACCATTGTTGGATATGAATTGATGATAATGAGCATAATTAATTGTACAAATTTGTGTTTTGAAAATGTTAATTTGGGTAATTAATTATGGCATACACTTAGGTTAATTAAGTTATGAAATTTGGAATTTTGTGATTTAATTAATTGGGATTATTATGGAATTGGGCCTTAAAAGTTGTAATTGGGCTTAATGGGCTTGGTTGTACCAAGTTAGGTTTAGGCTAAATTGGTTGGATCCAATTGGGCCCAAAACCATATCCATAAAGTCCAATTATGACTAATGGACCCTTAACTCCAATTTAGGCCCATTAAGCCCAGGATTCATTTAAAAAATGAATCGAATATGAATCTATCATATTTTGATTCGATTCGTTTAGGATTCGATACAAATTCGATTCGTTGATTCGTTTTGCCACTCCTACTCTTACCCTTGTGGATGTGTGGGCTAATGGGCCCTACATGTAAGTCATGTGTGTAGGCTTGGGCTATCGATAGCCAACTGTTGATAGTCATGTAATGACAAGTCTAATACCAATGGACGTCAGCTGTAAGTACTCCAGTTAACTGGAAATAAAATGAACATAGGAGTAATCCCAAATTATAGGCTGACGAAAGTCTTTCTGTTGATAGCCTTGCGTTTGTGCACATTTACCACAATAGACCCATCGTCGACTGAGATAAATGTTGATTGGGGTTCTAGTGGTGGGAACTAGACCCGGCCAAGGTTCCGATTCCGAACCGGAACCTGACCTTGACCGGTTCGGTTAGGGTTCCTACCCTAACCGAACCAGTTGGAACCGCGGGAACCATTTGATTCCAACTGTTCCAACCGGAACAGTAAAGTTCGGGTTATAACCCCCAATGGCTACTAGCCGTTGGGCTGGGTGGGGCAGGGACAAAAAAAGAAAAAGAAAATTTGGGGAATTCCCAAATTACTCGGTTCTAGCGGTTCCAACTGTTCCAACCGGAACTGTAAAATTCCGGTCCAACCCCCAACGGCTACGTTGGGCTGGGTGGGGCAGGGACAAAAAAAATAAAAAGAAAATTTGGGGAATTTCCAAATTACCCCTAATAACAGTAATAAAACGGCTAATTTTAGGGGCATTTTAGGTATCACAAAAATATTCTAAAAATGTATAAATAAATGTCATTTTTCATTATTTCAACACACCAATATCCCAATTCTTTCTCTCGAATCCTATAATTCTCTCACTCTCAATTTTCTAATTCCTTAAAATTTCTTAAACAATAAATGGCAAGCTCATCTAAGAACACAATGTCAAATGTGACAACCAAGATAGCGACCCTAGTATCGATTCACGAATAAGAGAAGTTAAGTCTCGCTCCCCGTTTGTTTTCAAAATTCAAAATTCATTTTCATTTAATCGATACTGATGAAGGTTCAAGAGCGGTATGCAACCATTATGGGGGTCTTACAAATTTACTGGTGGATACGGTAATATGATCAAGCACTGATAAGCGGAAAATATATCAATATTTACCGCCCCTTTTACTTAATATTTTGTTTAGTTTCTCGGGTTTGATGAACATTTTGATGTGTTTTAGTTTATTTTACAGATATAATAATATTGGGACTCAATGGAATCATTTAGGATGAAATTTAGGTCAAATAAGGGTAAAAATTGGACTTCACATATTAATTTTGGAGATTGGAAACTTGAAAGGGCGTTCTAACGAAGTGCAGTTTCGGAAATTCCAATTTTGCACAACTGTCGTATTTTTAGTATAACTTTTTACTCCAATATCGGATTGCACTGATTCAAGTTCCAGATTAAAGAAGACTCAAATATTGACAACTTTGAAGAACAAACTAATTTCGAATTCTGAAGATTTCATGACCGAAATTGATGAAACATCTGTAAGTGTGTTATGTGTAATTATTAAAGTCATTTTCAAATAAACAAATAAATAATAAAAATAGTCAAGCTCCTACCAAACATGATAGAAATTAATAATGGATTTGGTGGAGCAATTAATGGAGGATTTGGTGGAGCATTTGGTGGATGATTTGACGGAGGCAAAATTTTACCTATAAATACCAAGCCATTTCATTTGTAAATTCATACTTTCTTCTTTGAAATTCTTTAAGAATAACTAAGAAGATTGTATCTTGTTTGTTTACTTACAGCTTTCAGTAATTAATTTCTGCTTTCGCACTTTCTTTTCTTTACTTTTCAGTTTTTACTTTCCACAATTTACTTTTACGCATAATACTTTTCTTTCTTTACTTTTTCAGTTTTTACTTTTCAGTAATGAGGAGGTAACTCCCCCTTACTGGGGTAAAAGGTAAAGCTTTTATTATTGCTATTTAGATTAATATCTCATAATTATAATATAATAACTATTTAAAATCTGACTTAACGAGGATACCGCCATATTGGTCGGTTGGTAATTATTTATAAATTAGTTTTAACCTGACTAAGCATGGATACCGCCTGGTTGGTCAGTTGGTAATTAATTATTAATTTGATTTAATCAGGATACCGCCTAAATGACAGGTTGGTAATTATCACGCAAAGTTAATATGATATATTAAGGGAGATATCTAAAATAGTAGTAATAAAAGTGGATCCTCTAACCCCCAGTATTTTCTTTTATTGTACTTTTACTTTATTTACTTTCAGCAATTTACTTTTCAGCAATTTACTTTCAGCAATTTACTTTTCAGCAATTTACTTTTCAGCAAATTTACTTTTCAGCAATTTACTTTCTAGTAATTTACTTTTCAGCAATTTACTTTTCAGCAATTTACTTTCCAGTAATTTAATTTACAGCATTTACTTTATGTCTTTTATTTTATTTAAGTTTCTACTACCCGTAAATATGTGTAGTAACTAAGCCAGTTATCTGGGGTTGTGATGAAATCCAATATCACCGGTTTATAAGGGGTTAAATTACAGTTTGTGTAATATAAAGGTTTATTTATTGAACCTTAATCCTAATGCTTTTTATTAACTGGCCATTAATAAAGTTGAACTGGTAAACTTAAAATAAACTTGGAAAAGAGATTTTAGGTTAAGGACCTTAGACTCAATAGCCCACGATCTTCCTTGAGGATAGATAACCCTTTAATAGATTTCCTTACAGGATATTAATATACCTATCGGGCGGGGGTAACCATAATTGGAACTTAATCTTAATGAATTCAGATAACTTGGTTAACATATGAATATGATTAATTGGGTTATACTGGGTATTTGTATTTGACCATCGGAATAGGCTTTTACATAATTTAGTGTTCCAGGTTAATAAACCAATATATTACACAAACGTAAAATAACCACTTCATCGTTTAAAAAAGATATTGGAAGGATTCACAAACCTGGATAGTTTTATAAATTTGAATTTTCTTCAATCTACTTTCAAGTAATTTATTTACTTGTTTTAATTTTAAAGTCACCACCCAATCAAACAATCAATCCATTAGATACTTGTAAACATTTAACTTCATAAATTGATAACAAAAGATTTTAAGTCTAAGTGGGATCAATACTTTTTATACTACTTGAATGATACGTGCGCTTGCGTTATACGTGTGTGATTACGCACCGGTAAAGCACCTGGAAAGACATCATACGGTTGAACTTGAACTTGATACGACACAAACTCAAATGGCCAGGTACGTATTATCTAGTAGAGGTACGAGTGCTTTAGATTTATTTAAATATTCTGATGCTAAAAATAGATAAGAATTTGCTAAATTAACTTGTATGACACAATTCTTTTTTTAAGTTTTGGTCAAAAAATTGCTTTTACTAATTACGTTCAAAATGCTTTAAATCCTGCTGCATGTAGAATGACTAGAAATACAACAAAACGTCAAGTTTTTAAATTAGTTTAAATAAAATATTTAGAGATATTAAAGGACGTCTATCTATTTGTTATGATATTTTGAGTGACCATTGGCGAGCACACTCATACATGGGTGTGACTTGTCATTGGATTGATGCATCATGGAACATGCAAAAATGACTTATTGCATTTAGAGTTTTTGATGAACAACATATTGCACAAAATATTTATAGAATGATGAAAGTAATTTTTGATGAATATGGTTTATTAGGTAAAATTTTAACAGTTGGATTTGATAATGCATCTGCAAATACTGCATCAATCACTGATTTAATAGAAATATGCGAACAAAATTTAGGGGGTCGATTTTTTCATGTTCGTTGCACATGTCATGTCCTTAATTTATGTGTTCAAGATGGTTTGGAAAAATTATCACATTTCATTGATCCTATTAAGAAAACATTTAATTGTATTTGGTCATATTCTCAAGTTAGGAGAGAATTGGCCAAGTTTTGTAAATTTAATGGTATTAAACCGATAAAACTTTAACAAGATGTTCCAACACGTTGGAACTCAACTTATTTTCTTTTATGTCAAGCTTTGCAATACAAAGACGCATTATGTAGTTTTTTTCTCAACATGTTCAACATATCACACTTTTTCTTAGTCAATGGGAAATTTGTGATAAAATTTTAGAGATTTTAAAAGTTTTTAATGATGCTACAAAAAATTTTAGCGGAGTTTATTATCCTACAACACATTTATTTATTCTTGAAAGTTTGAATATTGTTGGTACTCTCGATGAGCATGTTGATAGTGATGATCCTAATGATATTATTTTGTTTCAAGCTATTAATGTTATGAAACGAAAATGGTTCTATTATTTTAGAGACATTCATTTACTTTATCTTATTACTGCTGTTTTTTATCCTAGATTTAAATTAGAAGGTTTGACTAGTGCTTTACCCGATTACTATGGATATTTATGAATATCATATGAAATTGATATTACAAGAATAATAGCTAAAATACAAAATTGATTTAATAGAGTTATTTAATGATTATATTAGAAGATATAACTTGCAATCCGTATGACAATCTAGTAGTAGTGAAATGACTGTAATGCAATCAAGACTTAGCACGAGTAATCGTTGATTATTACAACGAAATAAAAAAATATAGGGATAACACGACTAATAACCCGGAATTAGATAATTATTTATCTACAAATTTTGAGTTTTCAACTGAAAGTTTAGTTAGTAAAAATTTTCAAATCCTTGAATGGTGGAACCGACATCAAAATGCATATCTTGTATTATCAATTATTGCTAAAGAGATATTGGCAGCAACTGTTTCCACCGTTGCGGTTGAGAAAGCCTTCAGCATGGGAGGCAATATATTGGAAGTCAGACGGTCTTCATTACATCAAAGCACTCTAGAAGCAATAACATTTGTGGATGATTGGACCCGAGCTTATCTGAGGCAACAAGAAGATGCCCCTGATGAATTTGAAGACTTGTTCGATATTGCATCTGCAAGTATAATCGGAACTGGAGCTGAATGATCAACATACACTGATGATGATTGATAATTAAATAATTGTAAAATTACAATGGGGAAATATCTTTAAAATATAATGGAACTACGTGAGCTTTGATTCCTCTCACCCCTGTAGGATACGTATGCAACTTAAGTTTTTAAAAATTTAAGTTCAAGCTCTTTAATTTAATAATTTTTTTTAAATTTTGTTAGATAAGAATTTTATTTGTAATTTAATATAATTATGTAATGTAAGTTTATTATATAAATGCAAATTCATAATTTTAAATTATATTAATTTATCAATCTCAATTTTTTATTTTCAATAAAAATTTTTAAAAAAAAACGAATGGAACCGGAACCGGATGTGGAACCGGGAACCGAACAGGACCGCCGGTCGGGTCTAGTGGGAACCCTTATTGTTTAGGTCTTGGCAGAATCCCGTGGTGCCATTTAGGTCAGATGAAGGCTATGAGACATAATCTTCAGCAAGTGGGTTTGCTAGAAGACCATGTGTTGTTTGGGCTCAAGGGTCGACTAAGACACTGACGTGTGTGTCCTTACCCTAAATTTGACCCGCACAATGTAGTGATCGCTCAAAAAAATAGTTTTTATAAAAAATACACCTACAGAATTGAGAAATGATACTGAAAAATTACTAAGAAATGTTGGAGAAAAAAGAGGGGATCTTGCTTCGTGAATTGAATGGATTTTCCGTATTTGTGATTATTCTCCGATGATCAACGATAGTCATATAATTTTCTTTCAAGGCCGGTCTAAGATTATTTTTATATTTTGGGGTCATTAACCATAACAAATATTTGAAGGTCATAAGCAGTTGATGATATAAAAAAAAAAAAAAAAATAGGAGTCTTTGTCCATTAGATTTTTGAAAATTATAATAAAAAATATTTGTGGGTCATAAGTAGATGCCTCACCCATTTAGCCCAGGCTATACTTCCTTTTGATCCAAGCTTCCACACCAATAACCCCCCAAAAAATACAATTTATTGTGTGGTTATGGTATTATATGAAATGATACTCGAAAATCATCATTAGATAGTTATTTTCTCATAGATGGATTTATATTCTATTTATTAGCCATTCGAAGGGATAAAAAGACAAAGAGCCGAGTTTCTTCTTCTCATCATATAGAGTCAATTTGAACTTCTTATTTGTTAATAGATTGTGCTATACATTGTTGGCAACTTGGGACAAAAAATTAGGTACTTAGTGAATCTATGGTTTCTTGTTGTCTTTAGTGCAAAGAATAATAATATATAGTTGAAGAATGATTAGGCATAATCTCCCCCCACATAAAATTGTTAACAACTTGTGATATTATATATTTATTTATATCATTTTAAATACTATATAGTTGTTAAATTTCTTGTCATTCAAATTTTTAATTGGATAATTATAATGCTTTAAATACTTTTCAACAGACCCTCTTGGTACGGTACCACCACCATCATGTATGACCTAAAGAAGATTTTATTAAGTGAATTTGGGACAAGCAGTAGCCAATAATTGATCACTAATTAACAGCATTACTCATATAGATATTATTATTATCATCTTTATTAAGTATTGTTTTTCTTATTATTAGGAAAGCATGACATAATTCATTGTTGTCAGTACAGATTCAATGCCCTAATTCCAGCTGGTAATATGATAAACTATAGTGCATAATGCACATTAATAATTGAAGAAAATGTGTCAACAAATATCCACTAATAATAACTAGCAAACCATTAATTGTATAGGCAAGTCTCTTAATAAGGTTGAGAGTTTAAGTTTATTTATATATTGTGTGTAGAGTTCGCAATCGGTCGGAACGGATTGAGATTCAATCTCAATTATGTCCCAATTATGAGATGAAAATTTGTCCTAAATAATGGGTTTTTGAATCGAGACGAGAATCATCCCATATCTCAGATTGAACGGTTCGAAATACAAGATGTTTTTAGTAAAAAAAATATATATTAGAATTTGTGAAGAAAAATTATCTCAAATTCCTGCCTGATTCATTATTTGGGAAGAAAAATCAGGATCCCGAATTTCAATCGAGATTCGAAATTTTTTGATCCACTTATAATTGTGTTAGCATATTTTTCAATTGTAAAATTTGATTATACTTAACTTTCTAGACTAGGCTTCAATTTTGATAAATCAAAACAAGTCTCCACAAATTTCTAATACACCTATCAATAAAAAATAAATTAAAATAAGAGACTTTTAGTGCTTCGTTTTAGGCTTCCACATTGTTGTTGCCAACTAAAAAAAAAAATTCAAAAAGTATGACTATGACAAGATTATGCTATAAAGATAATGACAAAAATATATACTTTGGTATGATCTCATTAATTGGAGAATTACTAGATGCATAAATATAAATGAAAATGGGAAAGAAAAAATAAAACTAGAAATAGAAGGAACCTTCCTCTTTGTTTTTCTCTCATTGTGTTGTGACAATGTCATCAAGACATCAACCACCAAGAGGAAGACCAAATGGAATTATATATATACATAACTTGTGATGCACTCTTCTAAAAATAAAGCAAGATTTTGACATCTCAACAATTATAATTTCTTTATAATACATCTTCCATTTTTTTTTCCCGATCTCTCTTCTTTCTTGTAAAACTAACCAATTGAAACCCTAAATGTTGGTTGCTGATATATACAATATAATTTTTTCTCTGATAAAACTTGAATTTGGCATCGGCCCATCGATCGTTGAGTGTCAAGCAAGAGAGAAACAAATTGAAGATCTTGGTGTTATTATGTGGTAAGAGTAAGAAATTAAAAACCGATCGGGATGTTGGAACGGCTCAATCAAATCAAATCTCTCATAGAATATTGGGACTTTTAATTTGATTGAGCCGTGCCAATATCAGGTTTCATGATTCCTTATCTTTTCAATTTCCTCTTGTTTAAAGCATATTTATCGTGAAGCAAATAAGGTGGTAGACTTGCTAGTGGTTCGTCCTCTTTTGTAGAATCTACTTGTCATTTTCCTGTTTGTTTTCTTGGATATAATTTTTCAGCCTGTATTTCATCATTTCGTTTTTCTATATAACCTCGGTTTTTTCCTTGTCAAAAATGAAGGCTTTCTAATAATTCATGGATATCAAATCAAATGTTTAAAGATTCTACCATGATCCCAATTCTCGTGCATATAGTTACGTACTCTTTACATGGCTAGGCTGCAATTTGAAAATTATAGGATTAGGCATGTCATCCCTACCTGCATCATTTAGGAATTATGTGAATGAATAGTGTAAAAGGGATGACTTTCCTTATAAACTCATACCAATAATAAAATTTACTAATCGAGAATAATATCGTATGATTTGCCGGTTCATCAAGTTGGTTCCTCGATTTAGGCTATCGGCTAGCCATTAAATGCTATTGGTTACCGTCCAGAAAGATTGCATTTTGGATACCAAAATAGCTTACCGATTAGTTACAGTTGGTTAGTCATTATCATATAATCTGCTAGCCGATTGTGAATTGATGCATATTCTAATTCGCAAGATAAACAGCTAGTCGGTTCAAAGCATTCAGTTAACCATTTTGCCCACGAATTTCAGCATCCAATGCTCATATGGGAACAATTCATGCATAACTTGAAATTTTAGTTACTATTACCCAAGAATTTGACATATATATAACTCAAAAATAATTTTAGGTCAATCAAAGTAGTCAATTGATTATAAAATGGTAGCTTAAATAAGTTAACATTTAACCTAACTATATGAAAACTTAATAATAAGAATCATCCATCATCTATGTAACAATTGCATCGTTTCATTCAAAGCATACACACACATACACACATACATACACTCACTCAAAAGTTAACTCCATTAAATGAAATCAACAAACAATTCAAGAGAAGATTTTAGGCTTACCAAATGAGCCTTGAAACCAAATTGAAACACTTTCTATACCACCATTGTACTTGTCCAAATTCAAACCGTGTGGATAGGATTTTGGCTTATATAAAATAAAGAAAAAATCTCATCAAATGCTACTCAATTTTCCAAGCCTTGCCACTTTAAATGTTTGCTTTGCCAACAAGCAACATTCTCTAGAATCACACAAGTGATAACTATTCACACACTTGTGAAATGGTGGGATTAATGCAATAATACTATTTTGTCTATTTGTGATGTTTATTTAATAATTAAAAAAATCAAATCAAATAATTTAATCTGTAATAATAAATAATCAATATTATTATATAGCCATTAATTACTCGATTCAATAATCAACACAGTTGTTATTGATGAGCGGAAAATATATCAATATTTATCGTCCCTTTTACTTAATATTTTGTATAATTTCTCGAGTTTTATGAACATTTTGATGTGTTTTAGTTTATTTTGTAGATAAAATAAAATCAGGACTCAATTGAATCAATTACGATGAAATGTGGAACAAATAAGGGTAAAAACTGAACTTTACATTTGGATTTTGGAGGTTGGAAACTTGAAATGGCGTTCTAACGAAGTACAATTTCAGAAATTTCAACTTTGCGCAATTTTGGTATTTTGGCCATAACTTTTTACTCTGATATCGGATTGAGGTGATTCAAGTTCCAGATTAAAGAAGACTCAAATATTTACAACTTTGACGCTCATAATAATTTCGAATTCGGAATTTTTTATGACCGAAATTGATAAAATATCTGAAAGTGTGTTATGTGTAATTATTAAAGTCATTTTCAAAACAAAAAAAATAAAATAAAATAAAAAATGGAAATTTTCAAACTTCCATGTTTGGTGGAGGATTTGGTGTCATATTTGGTGTCATGTTTGATTCCATATTTGGTGTCATGTTTGGTGGAGAAATTGGTGGAAGCTTTTAGATTTTCCTATAATACCAAGCTAAACTTTGTAAATTTTTCGTGCTTTATTTGGTGGATTTCTCCATGAAAACCTAAAATAAAGTGTCTTGCATGTTTATTTAAGTTTTCTTGTATTTTCTCTTTATTTATTTAATAAACTTTTATGTCTTTTTAATTTGAGTTGGCAATCTCTTTTTGGTGGAGTCTGGGGTGAAACTTTTAATATAATAATTTAGATTTACTCCCTTAATTTAAATAAGTAAATTGAATTAATTATTTACCGCCTATATGACTGGTTTTACATTATTAAACTTAGTTTCCGCCTATATGGTCGGTTTAGGTGCTAACCTTGTTACTGCCTACATGGTCAGTTTATATGATTTTGTTATCGCCTATATGGTCGGTTGACAAATGACATTCATCGCCTATATGATCAGTTTTAATATAATTAATTCAAGAAATGATTAATTGATAAGGGAGTAATCTATATTTGAAGTATTAAAAGTGAAACCCCTAGCTCCATCACTTTCTTTTATTGTTGTAATTTTCTTTACTTTTTGATTTTTTATTATATTATTTTGTTTAACTATGCATTTTGTAATTTTAGGTATATTTTGTAACTAAAAATATTATCTAGGTTGTGATGAATTTCAATATCACCGTTTTATAAGTGGTTATTTTATGTTTTGGGTAGTATATTGGTTTATTTATTGAGTCTTAAGCTTAATGCTTCTTGTTAACTGGCCATTAATAAGATTGATTTGGTAAAATTAAAATGAACTTGGAAAAGGGATTTTAGGTTTTAGCCATAGACTCAATAGCTCACGATCTCACCTTGGGGTAAATGTCTCTTAGGTAGATTTCCTTACAGCATAGGAATATACCTGCGGACGGGGGTAGCCATAATTGGAACTTAATCTTAATGAATTTAGAGTTTCTTAATTAACATAGGAATATAGTTAATTGGGTTACTTTGGGTATTTACATCTGACCATCGAAAGAGGCTTTTGCATAACTTCATGTTCCAGGTTAATAAACCGATATATTGCACAAACATGAGATAATCACTTCATCTTTAAAAGATATTGGAAGGATTCACAACCCTGGATATTTTCATATCATTGTTTAAAACTTAAAATCTACCTTTATTTTGTTTTAATTACTTGTCTTTAGTTTAAAATCATCATCCAATCAAAAATCAATCAATTAGATACTCGTAGATATTTAGCTTCATAAATTAATAGCTTAGGTATTAAGTCCTCGTGGGATCGATATATTTTATACTACTTGAGCGATACGTGTGCTTACGTTACGTATGTGTTTACTACCGATCAAGTTTTTGGCGCTGTTGTCGGGGACTTATTTATCTTTCACTATTAATTTTGGGGTTAGATATATTTACTTGTGTCTAATTTGTTTTTATTTATTATTTATGCTTTCTTGTGTTTTAGGTTCTCAGACACTACATGAGAAGAACCAGAAGCTTTGAAATCCGTCCACTTGACCCAGAGATTGAAAGAACCATCAGACAGTTGATAAGGGAAAGACGAGAAGGCCAAGAAGCACTCATCAACATGGAACCTGAACCTTTGGAGGTTGTACCACCAATTTCCATTCGAGACAGAACTATTCCGGTGGTTGACGGCTTCATTTCATGCATTGTACTTCCTCTCTTACCAGTAAATATGTGTGACATCAAAACATGCATTCAGATGATACAACAGTCAGTTCAATTTGGGGGAATGCAACTGAAGATCCTAATGCCCACATCAGCAACTTCATGGAAGTTTGTGGCACTTTCAATTACAATCAAGCGGCTGAAGAAGTAATGAGACTATATGTTTTCTGATATTCCTTGAAAGACGGAGCTAAGGCTTGGCTACATTCACTACCAGCAGGTTCCATCACAACTTGGAACACTCTTGCCACCAAATTTCTTGTAAAGTACTTTCCCCCAGCCAGAACTGCAAAGTTGAGGAATGACATCACATCCTTTGTACAACATGATTCAGAATCCCTCTGCGAAGCTTGGAAAAGATACAAGGAGTTGCTCAGAAAATGTCCACACCGTGAGATTGTAAAGTGGCTACAAGTCCAAACATTCTATAATGGACTTTCTGGACTAATGAGAATTACAATTGATGCTGCTGCTGGAGGAGCTTTAATGGCAAAATGAGAAGTTCATGCCTGAGATATAATTGAAGAAATGGCCAACATAAATGAGCATGATTCCAGGAACAGCAGGAATCCACGAAGTTGGAGCTAACACAACAATGAATGCCAAGCTGAAACAGATGTGCAAATTCATGGAAACACTTAGCACGCAAGTTGTAAACATCACCGGTGCCATAAGTTCACCATATGGAGGAGCACCAGAGATAAACCAACATGATGAGACGGTGAATTATGTCAACAATTTTAACAGACAGGGAAACACTCCATATTCCAACACCTACAATCCAGGGTGGAGGAATCATCTCAATTTCACATGGAGCAATAATTCAGGGCAAAAGAACAATCCACCACCGAATTCCAACAGTAGAACAAAGGCCAAGAGTATGAAAAAGAACCAGAAATAAAAGAAATGCTTGCAGAGATGTTCAAAAAGCAAGAAGCCAAATACGATGCCATGTTTCAAGCCCAAGCAGCATTCAATCAAATCCAATCAGCATCTATAAAAGCACTGGAAAATCAAATAGGACAACAAGCCAATGCTTAGAGTTACAGACCGCAAGCTACCCTTCCTAACAACACATAACCAAATCCAAGGAACATAGGAAAGGAAAAATGCCATGCCATCACTTTGAAAAGTGGTACTGAGATCAACAAAGATGTTAGAATCAAAGCATTCATTGTGGAATTTCCAAAAGAAAGCAGCGAAACAGATCAACAGATGGAGGAAAGAGAAGCAAAAGAAAATGATCGAGAAAGATTCACTCCACCTCCACCTTTTCCACAGTGTCTCCAGAAAAATAAACTAGACAAGCAGTTTGCTAGATTTCTGGAGATCTTCAAAAAGCTGCATATCAACATTCCATTTGCAAAAGCGTTGGAACAAATGCCTAGCTACATCAAATTCATGAAAGACATTCTATCACGAAAGCGAAGATTGGGAGATTACGAGACAGTAGCATTGATAGAATAATACAACACCATTATTTAGAGAAAGCTTCCCCCAAAGTTAAAAGATCTTGGCATTTTCACTATCTCTTGCATCATAGGAGAACATAACTTCGGTAAGGCTTTGTGTGATTTAGGTGATAGTGTTAACTTGATGCCTTTTTCTATTTATAGAAAACTACAAATTCTAGAAGCAATGCCCACCTCAGTCCCTCTGTAACTTGCTGATAGATCGCTCGTATTTTCGAGAGGTTTAGTTGAAGATGTGTTGGTCAAAGTTGACAAACTCATTCTCCCAACAGACTTTATTGTCCTTGACATGGAGGAAGATGAATACATGCCCATCATCCTCGGGAGACCATTCTTGGCTATGGGTCGAACCATTATTGATGTACAAAAAGGATAACTAACCATGAGGGTACAAGACCAAGAAGTAAAATTCAATGTTTTCAAAGCCATGGAATTCCCGAATCATGAAAAGAATGAGGAATGTTTCAGACTTGATGTGATAGATGGTACCATCCAGAACTCAGATGAAAATCAAAGTTTAACTAACAAACTTAAAGCATGTCATCTGTCTGAAGATAAAGCGTACTGCAAACTGAACAAGTTAAATCTTGAACTACAAGCAAATGAAGCGAAATGATTCCACCAACTCAACCAATTGGAGGAATTTCATATACAGCCTTTTGAGAATGCCAAATTGTACAAAAAAAAGGCCAAGAAGAGACATGATGAGAAATTAGTGCGCATATAACTGGAACCGGGGTAGCAGGTATTGTTTAGAAAATCAAGGTTGAAATTTTTCCCTTTGAGGTTAAAATCACGGTGGTCAAGTCCATTCTTAATCACCCAAGTTTTACCAGATAGAGCCGTTGAGTTACATGATCCCAACTCCAATAAAATCTTCAAAGTTAAAAGCAAGTGTGTCAAGCACTATTGGGGAGAATCATTGGAGCGAAAAAAAGAAAGTGTCAAACTTTCAAATCCAGCATAACATTCGGGCAGTCATGTCTAGCTGACGACGTTAAACTTAGAGCTAGCAGGGAGGCAACCCATGCAATTTGTGTATATATTCAAATTTGGTGTATTTTATTTTTGTGATAAGTTAAATCACAGACATGATGGAAGACGTTCTCACAAATCTTCACAAGCAATTTCCTTCTCTCCCTCAAAACTCTCTAATGAAAGTCTACAAAGCTCGTATAGAATAAATGAGACTTCTGATGATCAAAGGTATTCCTAATGACATTCATTGGATTATTGAAGCACAGGTCCAATTAGCAGGTGAGTCCTCTGACTCTTTTATTTCATATCTGTCTGGTTTAGGAAGAAACACTTATACTAAGAAAATAAGAGCTAAAAGACTAGGTGTTTGCTATAAATGTGCACGCATGATATGTAATACTCATTGTCGTTCTTTAGAAATGGTGTTTGATAACCGTGAAGATAAAATTAAATTCATTAGGGATGTCATGAGTAAAGAGTCTTTGGATGACATATCATAGACTCTTGAGACGTATTCCAGTGGATATGTGTTGGGTTTCTAGGTTAGTCCCAAGATCAATTTAAGCATAGAAACATGTGTGAATACTAATAAGAAGTATGGCGGAATCATACTTACATAGATCGGCTTTGCGATGCGTCGAACATAAAAAACTTTTCTCCTCCAAGAAGCTCTCGGCAATGGCTTGTATTTGTGCTCCTTGATTTTCGGTCATGCCCTCCATTGATGCTCTAAGCTCCAAGCTTTGCAAATGGTGATTCCATGCCCATGGGTGGGTTTCCCTATCACCTTTGGATGACTCCTAATGTGTGCTAGCACCTTGGAATTTTGCCACAAAATTCCCTTATTTGTTCCTTGTTGCTCTCGGCATTTGGCAAGAAAAAATGAGAGAGAAGTGGCCCTTGGCCGAATAGAAGAGAGGAGAAGAGAGAGTGAGAGTTGTGTTGGTTTTTGAATTTGGTTTTTCCAAAAAACTAATACCAAAAATTCTTTTCCAAAATTTTTAAATGCCTTTCAAAAAATCAAATAAAATTTTGGAGCCAAAAGGCAATTAATGCCTTCCAACCACCACCATCAATCACTCATGAATAATGACTGACATCACATCACTCAAAGTGACAAGACATCCATCACTTGAATGACTAATGATTTGACGCTTGATGTGACTTGTGGGCCGCACTTGAATTCAAAATGCGAGTAGACCCGCAAACACTCACGGGCTCGGGTTCGCTAATTTCGAATTAACAAATTTTCCGTTACGACGTAATTAAATCAAATTTAATTAAATAATTGTGCCTAGCAAAATTACTATTCACATCGCTAACGAATTAATTCTAAATTAACTCGTTCGCCCGAATTAAAATCTAATTTTAATTCCGCGTCGAAATCTAATTTCGTATAATATATCGAATATATTATTCTATCGATTAATTCCAAATTAATCGTTCTCTCTCTTTAAACAATATTTTATCGCAGATAAAATATCTCCGTAATTAATCCCAGATTAATTTTCTCTCTCTTATAATTAATCCCAGATTAATAAAGTGTGAGTCATACGTCATCGGCGAATCTTCGGGAAGCGACCCATGAGATCCTCGGATATGTTGGCAGTAAATCTGGTCGTCGGACTATCCGAACAAGTACGTACCTAGTACTACGTTTTTACCGATTTACAAGACATGGTTGGCTTCTAGCAAAGCACCGTGCCTACCCAATTCTCCAGAAATATTCTTAAAGGAATATGTGATCTATATCAGACTTAGTATACGTAGTATTACGTATTTCGATCCAGCATCGGATGTCACGTGCAAGGCCTGTGGCTGGAATTGTGTTTGTCCCGTACGAAGCACATATCAGATCTCTAGTAACTAGTCTCTATAATCGGATAATCATGACCGAGTCATATTATCCCGATGACTGCAGTACAAAATAGCACCAGTTTCGTATCCTACATGATCATCATCTCCACTATGACTGTAGTGATACTTTCATCTTGACATCACACCCAATACACTACGATTCTCAATATACCCAGAAGAGGCATACACAGAACCTGTTAAAGCCCTGTACGACCAAAACCAAAGTATATTGATTGTCACAAGTATTAGCGGTGCAAGTCTCAAGTTAAGACCAAATACACCTACCCTGATTCGGACTTCCATAGACACATAGTCATACTACCAATGGAATTCTGAGGGGTCTATTCAAAGCGAAGCTGTTCCGGTACCATCGGTAAACACAACCTCTTATTACACTTGCATGAGTATCCTATACCCAAATATATGAGAACTATGCCGTTATGCTCCCACAACCCTCACAAGTGTAATACTAGTCTTTTACGCATTATCGATGTCCAATCTCGATAATACTCTGACTAGGGATATTTAATGATTAAACCTTCGTGGATTGATATTGTCTCATATCATCTCAATCCGGAACTAATCATAAGGACCTTCTATCATTTATATATCTTGGTAATCTAATTACAAATGATAAAAGGGCAAATTCTTTTGTCACATAGTTAATTTGTACAACAACACCATGATCTGTACAAATAGTGATGTTATGGGTCATAATTGTCCAACAATATGTGCATCACACAATTCAGATATTATATGCACAGTTTCGAAAAGAAAGACAACATTTAAGTCTCGGGAATCTGACTTTAAAAGACCATATTTTCCAATTTATAAGAAAATTGGATGGGAAGTTTGTCCCTGACGCATAGATGTCAATCAAGTCGTTACTTCTTGTAAATAATATCTCTTTGTCTTTATCTAATAATTGTAATTTATTTTGTTATTTTCTTTTATTTTCACCGACAGGATCTAGACTTTTTGACTTTCACGATATATTTTACTGTTTAGTTAATAATTGTCGTTTGGCAGGTACTACTGCTATTACTCACCCTTTTTCAGGTTCTATAAATTCAGCTTGTCATTGCACTCTTGAAGACATCCATATTTCAGAAAGAAATATATATATATATATATAATATATATATATATATATATATATATAAAAACCAACACCTTAAGAAGAATAAGCAACTTCAAGAAGACGAGTTGTAAATATATGTGTGTTTTATAGTACTAGTGTCGGTTCTAAGCCAGAATTCGTTGCGGCAGCACAGGAATTGGGTAGAGTTATAGCTGAAAGGAATATGCACCAAGTATATGGTGGTGGCAATCTTGGACTAATGGGGTACGTTTCAAGGGTCGTACAGGAATGAGGTAGGTAAGTTCTAGGAATTATCCCAAAACCTTTGGCAGAGGCGAATCTTATAGGACCATCAAACAGAGATGAATATACTATCCCAGGTATGTCCGAAAGACTTATGGAAATGATTAAATGTGCTGATGCTTTTATTGCTTTGCCAGCTGGCTTGGGCATGATATAGGAAATTCTTACAGTGCTATCTTGGGCGAACCTGAACATACACCAGAAACCGATTGGACTGTTTAACACTGATGCATTTTATGATTTTCTTTGTGTGTTTCTTGATGATATCCGGAGAAATGGGTTCATGTCAAAACCTGTAAAAGATATCCTCTTTACTGCCAGAACTGTCCATGATTTAATTGACCAACTTTTAGCCTTTGAACCACAAATTGACCCTATCCTTTCCAAGATACACTGGTTTGAAAATGATCGTGGTAAGAAGCGTCGGATAAATCTGGATCTTAACCTTTAATTTTCTTTTTAGATGTAGAATTTCAGCTAATAGGGGTGAACAAAATCGGTTTCGGTTCCGCATGGAACCGGAACCTACCCGGAAAAAATCGGTTCCTAACTAAGTGGAACCGGAACCTACCCAGTTAAATAGGGTATCCTATTATTCGGTTCCGGTCCGATTCTGGTCCGGTTCCGAATTACCTTATTAATATAACATTGTCATTTAATAGCAAGTAACCATTTGATAAATCCTACTTTGGCAAAGTGTCTTTCCTGCTACGGTCTAAGGAAGTGGCTTCATAAATTCCTACAAAATTATGTATGATAAATCGATAATATGCATTAGCTATCAAAATTTCAAAACTTAGAACATCTGAGTTCAAGAGATAAATGATAACCACAACCAAGTATGCTACGGTCCAAGGAAGTAGCCTCATATATTCCTACAAAATTATGTATGATAATATGCATAAGCTATCAAATATTAGAACATCTGAGTTCTGGAGAAATATATGATAACCACAACTATGTATCTTTAAATGTTTAGGAGTCGAATTCAGATGTCAGATAAAAGTGCATCTGTTCACAAGTGTGTATGTAATTCTTTTTCTTGATTTTAAAGTTTCATGTTTTTTCTTCTTTCAACTGCATTATACTAAATGAGTAAATGTTGACTCATATTTATTTATTTATTTATTTGTGTATGTGTGTGTATTTATAAGAAGCCAAGCTTTAATTGTGAAGATACAGAAATGGAACCCACAACAAACTAGAAAAAGATATTTCAGTGTACCTGTTATATCAGTTAGACACTGCACCCATTCCTAATAATCAAAATCGGGTATCAAAATCAGGTATTCAAATTGGTTCTCAAATGTGATTCCGGTTCTGGTTCTATGGTCCGGTTCCGGTTCAGATTATTTTGGAACCGGAACTGGACCGGTTACAATCGGTTCCGTATATTTGGAATTGAAATCGAACCGGTTACAACCGGTTCCGGTTCCAAACCCAAATTTCCGGTCCAATTTCAACTGGTTTCCGGTAGACCCGGAACGGATGCTCACCCCTATCAGCTAACGAGGTACTGTTTTCTAAACTCTTCTTCTACTTTTTAGACATTAGGGACAATGTCTCAATTAGGTTTGGGGGAAGGAAATAGTTAACTAGTATTTTATTTTATTTTTCGTTGTGTTGTTTTTACTTGATTTTTAGTCAAAAAATTTTCAAAAATTCAAAAAAATAAAAAATATTTTGTTTTTGTGTTTTTAATTTGACTAAGGTGAAATTAGTGTGAGATGGCTGTGTAAGGAATTTCCACTCCTGAGACGTATCTCAACCTATTTCATAACAAGTTAATTTTTATTTATTTCCTTTTGAATTATTTCCTTTTAATTTGTGAATTCTCCATAATTCTAATTAAATTGGATCTTCGTATGCTCAGTTGACAGGTATTATCAATATTCATAGTAACATACGACCATGAGTTGTAATTGAAAAGTTTGA
Source organism: Zanthoxylum bungeanum (assembly GCA_019454045.1). Classification (NCBI taxonomy): domain Eukaryota; kingdom Viridiplantae; phylum Streptophyta; class Magnoliopsida; order Sapindales; family Rutaceae; genus Zanthoxylum; species Zanthoxylum bungeanum. The sequence continues at coordinate 187,514 of SKCR01017063.1, read as the reverse complement.
AATATTCAGTGCTCTAGTTTAATTGGAGGAAGCATCTAAAAAAGCGATGGAATAAAAAAAACATATGAGATCCGAGTAATTAAGTCCGTATGGGGGTTTTAACACCTTGTGCCCTAAAGCCAACTGGCTTGAGAGTCACTGGCCCAAAGCTCGCAACATGGATTGAAGATGTTGTAAATAAATAAATAAAAAAAAAAAAGAAATATATCTGAAATTCGAGTAATTAAGTCTGTAAGGGTGTCTTAACACCTAGTGCTTTAAAGTCAACTGGCTTGGGAGTCACTGGCCCAAAGCTCGCTACATGGATTAAAGATGTTGTAAGAAAAAATCCATTGCTAAAAAAAGATATGAATTCTGATATAACTTTAGGACAAAAATATTACTATATTTTCAACTATACTTATGAATATTGTGGGCACAATGAGCTGATTAATACCTTGTTGGTTATGTATATGGAGAATGGTAAAAATAATTGGAGAATTTACTTATTTGGTAATTTAGAAAGAAAGAAAACAACTACTAACTTGGATAAGAAGTTTCACTTGTTTAGTCACTAACTTGTTTATTCTATTTTCTCTTGTCTTTTTACTTTTATGAGCATTAGATTGACGTTTGTGGGTATCGTTGCTGTAAGCCCTCACAAGACTACAACTCGTCCATTAGGGACACCTAGGGGTTTAAAGGCTTGTTGCATACGCTAAATGCAACTGTGATCCCTACAAAAGTGGCTTAGTTTAATTTTAATTATTTATTGTATTTTATTTTATTGTTTTGCTCGAGGACTAGCAAAATATTAGGTTTTGAGGTGTGATGAGCGAAAAATATATCAATATTTACAGCCCATTTTACTTAGTATTTTGTATAGTTTCTCGAGTTTTATGAACGTTTTGATGTGTTTTAATTTATTTTGCAGATAAAATAAAATCGGGACTCAAAGGAATCAATCAGGACGAAATGTGAAATAAATAAGGGCAAAAACTGGACTTTAGAGGTTGGAAACTAGAAATGGCGTTCTAATGAAGTACAATTTCATAAATTTCAACTTTGCGCAATTTTCTTATTTTGGCCATAACTTTCTACTCCGATATCAGATTGAGGTGATTCAGGTTCCAAATTAAAAAAGACTCAAAGATCTAAAATTTGGACGTCATAATAATTTCGAATTCTAAAGATTTCATGATCGAAATTGATAAAATATTCGAAAGTATGTTATGTGTAATTATTAAAGTCATTTTCAAAACAAAAAAAATAAAATAAAAATAAAAAATGGAAATTGTTAAACTTCCACCAAACATGAATTTGATGTCATGTTTGGTGCTAGGTTTATTGCCATGTTTGGTGTAGAAATTGGTGAAAGCCTTTAGATTTACCTATAAATACCAAGCTAAACTTTGTAAATTTTTCATGCTTTCTTTGGTGGATTTCTCCATGAAAACCTAAAAGAAAGTCTCTTGCATGTTTATTTAAAGTTTCTTATATTTTCTCTTTATTTATTTAATAAATTTTTATGTATTTTTAATTACATCATAAGTAGGTAATCTCTTTTTGCTGGAGTCTGGGGTGAAACTTTTAATATAATAATTTAGATTTACTACCTTAATTTAAATAAGTAAATTGAATTAATTATTTACCGCCTATATGGTCGGTTTTATATTATTGGACTAAGTTTCCGCCTATATGGTTGGTTTAGGTGCTAACTTTGTTACCGCTTACATGATCGGTTTATATGATTTTATTTCCGCCTATATGGTCGGTTGGACTTTGGACAAATGACATTCACCGCCTATATGGTCAGTTTTAATATAATTAATTCAAGAAATGATTAATTGATAAGGGAGTAATCTATATTTGAAGTATTAAAAGTGAAACCCCTAGCTCCATCACTTTCTTTTATTGTTGTAATTTTCTTTACTTTTTAATTTTCTATTATGTTATTTTGTTTAACTATGCATTTTGTAATTTTAGGTATGTTTTGTAACTAAAAATATTATATAGGGTTGTGATGAATTTCAATATCACTGTTTTATAAGTGGTTATTTTATGTTTTGGGTGGTATATTGGTTTATTTATTGAGTCTTAAGCTTAATGCTTCTTGTTAACTGGTCATTAATAAGATTGATTTGGAAAACTTAAAATAAACTTGGAAAATGGATTTTAGGTTTTAGCCATAGACTCAATAGCTCACGGTCTCACTTTGGGGTAAATATCTCTTAGGTAGATTTCCTTACAAGATAGACAAATATACTCGTCGGGCGGGGTAGCCATAATTGGAACGTAATCTTAATGAATTCAGAGTTTTTAATTAACATAGGAATATAGTTAATTGGGTTACTTTGGGTATTTACATTTGACCATCGGAAGAGGCTTTTGCATAACTTCGTGTTCCAGGTGATAGAAACCTGCCTGGAACAAAGCCAAGCAAACCCCTCCACGTGTTCTAAGCCCCAAGAATCGTGAATCGTGATTTTATAAGAACAAAATCCTTCCAAGATCAAGTCCAACCCTGAAGGATCCTTGCCCTTAAGAACCTTTCTTTATTTCTTTGGAGAATCCTGAACAGCGATACAACGCCACAACGCTTGCCACACGTTGATAAGCTTTTATTCCGTAGAAATAAGGAAGAATCCACTCCCTCAAGATGACACAAATCACTTTATTTTGTAAAAAGATATATTCTTTGTTAATTGTCAATTATAATGAATAATGCCCTTTTAAATAGGTGGCTAACCCTAATTATACCCAAATATAATAAAAACCTAGCAAAATAAACCCAATAAAATATAAAATACTTTAAAATTTCGTGCATGGGCTTTGTAATATAATTAAAGTTCAGCCCAACACTTAAACAACACATAACCTTAAAAAATATAAAATATAAAAACTGTAAGGATATGTTGCGTCCTTACTTTGACCAAGAAGAAGTCCGAACTAGACTTTTCTATAAGCTACAAAGTTGTAGATACATGAGTCTTCTTTCCAATGCAACTAGAATCACCAAAATCGGACATCGGATGAGAAAGGTACGGCCAAAATATGAAGACTGCATAAATCCCGCCACTACTAATGCATCATTCGGAAATTAAGCCCAAAATCAATCAAGGCAGCCCATGCATGTCCAAGACCCATTCCATTCTTGACTTAGACATAATAATGCCTTCATATAAAGTCTAATACATAGACCAAACTCCAGAACCCAAGGAATCTTCCAAATCCACCAAAATGGCCCAAATATACCAATCTGATCAAGCCATGCAATCAGCCACAACTTCAAGTTAACTTGGCCCAACAAACAGAGCTCATTCTGGATCACATCACCAGGTTAATAAACCGATATATTTGAAAAACATAAGATAATCACTTCATCTTTAAAAGATATTGGAAGGATTCACAACCCTGGATATTTTCATATCATTGTTTAAAACTTAAAATCTATCTTTGTTTTGTTTAAATTATTTGTCTTTAGTTTAAAATCACCATCCAATCAAAAATCAATCAATTAGATACTCGTAGACATTTTTACTTCATAAATTAATAGCTTAGGTATTAAGTCCTCGTGGGATCGTTATATTTTATACAACTTGAACGATACGTGCGCTTGCGTTACGTGTGTGTTTACCACCGATCAGTTATCAACTATCCAAGTATTTAATGAGTACATTTCATATTTTGGACCTATAGGTTTAGGTATGTTTGTCAAATGAAATGGTTTCATATGTCTGTAATTTATCCACTACAAATTACGATGACCATAAATGACCTCGTCGAACCATATAAGTCGAGATCCTTATATATCGTGCAATCTCTTCGACAAAGCAATCTGAGTTGTATGAAGAGACAAAGATGAACGTCAAATCTCATTTATGTATTATTCATCTTATTTATAAATATATATTTTCGATAATAACTAGAAAATCATTTTCTAATATTATCATAAACAACATAAATATTTTCTGAGATTAACTCTCTCCAAAGATTTAGGAAATATAATCTTGAAATCAGAATGCCTAAACCTCAATGCACGGGCCGATCGATCATATCTCGATACACACAAGTTCTCGTGGACATCAGTCCACACCCAACAAACATCCAAAGATCAAATCATAAAAGGTTTTTGAAATGCATGGAATTAAAGTGTGGATGACTACCATAGAACCACAGTGGTATCTCAAGGTTGAGGATCACATATACTACCATTGACCAAAATGACTTGAAAAGACCTCTTACTAACATTGGTGTGTATTTTCTATTAGGAGTTTTCTAATGAATCATCCAGTATTCTTTCCAAATAAATAACTATATGTCTATACGAGCTTAAAAAGCTCATAATGTCATGCATGGTTAATTTTTGTTATGAAGCTTGAAACATAGCATATCCATTGATATAAATAATTAAAAAAAAATCATATCTTTTTTTTTCTTTTTAGACTTCGGTTTATTTTAGCTTAGTCAGAGGTAAGTTCATGTTCAAGATAGAGATAGATTATCAAATAATCGCATATAATTTCCCATATTTAGTTGTCAATATTTACAAATATTATTATATACTTTTTAATTAATTTGTTTTCTATTTGGTTTTGTGTGTGGATTGTAATTATATGAATGAACAAAGCTCGGTTGCAGATAAATATAATTCTCCAAAGAATACATGAAAACTGATTTCAGTATTCATTTGTAGTTTTGAAATCAATTGAATTCGAACAGACTAAGCTTTCTCTATTTGGTTACCGAGAAAGTGAAAGAAAATGAAAAGGAAAGTTTCAGTGAGGAGGAGAGAAAAAAAGTGAAGATAAATTTGAAATTTTTATTATTCACAAAAGCACTTTCTATATTGCTATTTGAACAAACTCAACAACTAAGAAGACGATGTGGCAGCAAGCTGACGTGGCTAACTATTCTCATAACATCCCCCTCAAGCTAATAGACAAGGAAAGATCATGAGCTTAGATCGTAGAGCAGCAAAGTGATCAAAGCCTAAAGGCTTAATGAGAATGTCAGTAATTTGATAGTGACCAGGATCATGTTTAACCAGAACTTCCTGCCGAGCTATATGGTCTCGAATTAAGTGGAGATCAAGCTCGATGTGTTTAGTGTTTGGATGATACACGGACTTCTTTGCTATGGTTTCTGCACTTTTGCTATCACATCATAGCGTAGGAACAGACAACAATCAAATGCGAAGCTCATCAAGTAAATGTTAGACAATTATGACCCATAGCATCACTATTTGTACAGAACATGGTGTTGTTGTACAAATTAACTATGTGATAAAGGAAATTGCTCTTTTATCATTTGTAATTGGATTACTCAGATATATAAATGATAAAAGTCCTTATGATTAGTTCCGGATTAATAAGATATGAGACAGTATTAATCCACTAAGGTTTAATCATTAAATATCCCTAGTCGTAGTATTATCGAGACTGGACATCGATAATGTGGAATAGGCTAGTATTACACTTGTGCGTGTTATGGAAGTGTAACGACATAGTTCTCATATATTTGGGTATTGGATACTCATGCAAGTGTAATAGGAGGTTCTGTTTACCGATGGTACGGAAACAGCTTCGCTCTGGATAGACCCCTCAGAATCTCATTGGTAGTATGATTATGTGTCTATGGGAGTCCGAATCAAGGTAGGTGTATTTGGTCTTAACCTGAGACTTGCATCGCTAATACTTGCGACAATCAATATACTTTGGTTTTGGTCGTCCGAGGCTTTAACAGGTTCTGTGTACGCCTCTTCTGGGTATACTGAGAATCATAGTGTATTGGGTGTGATGTCAAGATGGAAGTATCACTTCAGTCATATGGAGATGATGATCACACAGGGATATAGAACTGGTACTCTAAGTGCTATAGCCATCGGGGAAGTATGACTAGGTCATGACTTTCCGATCATAAAGAGACTAGTTGCTAGTGATCTGATATATGCTTTGTACGGGGCAGACACAACTCCAGCCCCAGGTCTTGCATGTGACATCCGATACTGGATCGTAATGTGCAATACTACGTATACTACGCCTGACAAAGATCTTGTATTTCGTAGAAGAATATTTCTAGAGAATTGGGTAGGCACGGTGCTTTGCTAGAAGCCAACCATGTCTTGTAAATCGATAAGAATGTGGTACTGGGTACGCACATGTTCGGATAGTCCGATGACCGTATTTACTGCCAACATATACATGGATCTCTTGGGTCGCATCCCAAAGATTCACCGATGATGTTTGACTCGAACAATATTAATATGGGATTAATTAAGAGAGAGAATATTAATCTGGGATTAATTAAGAGAGAGAATATTAATCTGGGATTAATAAAGAGAAAGAAAATTAATCTGGGATTAATTACGGCAAGAATTAATCTGGGATTAATTATCATAGAAAGAATTAATCTGGGATTAATTGCGTCGAGAATTTATCTGGGATTAAATTCATCGAGAGGAGAGAACGTGATTAATTTGGAATTAATCGGTAAAATAAATTTAATAGTTAAATTAGATTTTACTATTTAATTTATTTAATTGGGCCAAATAATATATTAGATATATTAATTGAAATTGGATTTCAACGGGAAATTAAATTGGATTTTAATTTTAGCGAACAAATTAATTTGGAATTAATTCGCGAGCGATTTTCGTAATAATTTTACTGGGTATTATTTAATTAAATTAAATTTAATTGTACCGCGACAAAAAATTCGTTTAATCGGATTAAACGAATCTGAGCTCGAAGTGTGTTGAGCAAGCCCACTTGAATTTTGAATTTAAAGTGGGGCCCACTTCACTTATATCATTAGTCATTTTGGTGATAGATATGAGTGATGGGTTTTGGTTGAATCTTATGAAACACTCAATATATTTAATTTTGGAAATTAATTTATTTCTCTCTCCTTGGCATTTTGGCCGAATGGCCATTAAATGTTTTTGGGCGAGAGCCCATTTGTCTCTGACATTTTGCTTTAATAGGTTATAGTGGCCATTTAATGCTTTGATATATAAGCAAAAGTGGCTTTGCTTTTCATTGTGTGAAAATGGCCTCTGAACTTGTTTTTGGCCGAGAAAAACCATAACCCTTTTTGACTTTTCAAAATGAAAGGTAATTGGCAATTTTGATCTCTCATTGGCCGAAAGCAACAAAAGGCCACTGACTTCTATTTCCTTTGGCCTTTTGCTTTGGAAGCTTGGCCGAATGGCCTTTACTTTGCTTTAGCTGATTGCCTCTATTTTGAAGCTTGGCCGAATGGCCTTGTTTCAAATTTGGGGATCACTCTTCTCTCTCTCGGGCAAATTTGTTTCTCCTTGTGAGATAAAATTTGTTCCATTTGTTCTTGCTAGCACATAAGGGAGTCAAAAGAAGGTGATATGGATACTCACCCATGAGCTTGGAAGCTTCAACATACATGGAAGGTTTTGAACTCAACCGATCAATGTAAGTCCTCCGTAACTTATTTTTGATTTTTATTCACACACGAATCACGCTTAGAGAACTCGTGGCATGTCTAGGACACTAACAGTAAATAGAAGATCCAAATAACTTCTGAAGTGACAAGTACCAAAGCCTTGTATTCAGCTTCAGCAGATGACCGAGAAACTATGTTTTACTTCTTCGAAGACCAATCAACTAGATTTGAGCCAAGATAGACACAGAGACCACCTATTGATTTTCTATCATCAGGATCTGATCCCCAATCTGCATCTGAATACCCATTCAGAGTCGATGTGCCAGTAGGAAGAAACTGTAAACCAAAGTTTGAAGTGTTTTGCAGATATCTCAACACTCGTTTACAGGCTTACCAGTGAAAGACTGTTGGTGAAGCAAGAAATTGACTGAGTTATTGAATAGAGTAGGAAATTTCTGGTCTGGTAAGGGTGATATATTGTAATGAACCAACAATGCTTCTGTATAATGAGGGATTCTCAAATAACTTCCCTTTGTCCTTCTGCAGTTTCTATGTTGGACACATGGGAGTAAGAAAACCTTTGCTTTCAAGCATGTGAGTCTTCTTTAAGATATCCCATATTTACTTAGTTTGAGATAAATGAAGACCATTAGCAGAAAGTATAACCTCGATCCCCAAAAAGAAGTTAACAATGCCCAAATCTTTGAGAGCATATACAGAACCCAATTAAGAGATTATTTCTTCCACCAAACTGATCTTAGAACCAGTGATTAAGATGTCATCAACATAGACTATAATAATGACTATCTCTGAGTTGATAAGCTTGATAAACAAAAAAGAATCTGATTGAGACTTGATGTATCCCCAACTTACTAAAGAATTTTCAAGAGCATCATACCAAGCTCGTGAGGCCTGTTTGAGACCATAATTGTGACTGATAAAGCCTTCTGGCTGATGTACATATACATCTTCAGAGAGTGAGCCGTTCAAGAAAGCATTGTTCACATCCAACTGTCTGACTTTCCAGTTATTCATGACTGTTAAACTCAGTACAACTCGTATTGTAGATGGTTTCACGACAGGGCTATAAGTTTCAAAGTAGTCAAGACCACGAGTTTGATGAAACCCTTTGGCAACTAACCTTGCCTTGTACCTTCAGATAATACCATCATAATTATAATGGACTCGAAACACCCATTTGGTACCAATAACTTTAGAGGTTGAGTCAGGAGGAACCAATGTCCAGGTTTGAGTTCTCTGTAAAGCTTCAAACTCTTCTTTCATAGCAGTAAACCAATGAGAATTACTAAGTACTTCTTTGACACTGACTGGCTCAATACTGGCAATGATAGAAAGATACGATTTGGGTCTAAAAATTCCAGACTTGGATCTTGTCTGCATATGATGTATAGAGGGGAGATCTGTAACATAATGATTAGAGATATGATGGGAGGTTCCTGGAGGCTGAAATGTTTGGGTTGAATGAGAGGGTACTGGAGGATGAAGTGTTTGGGTTGAATATGACGGTATTAAAGAAGAGTTAACTGATCTTACCAAGGCAGGTTGAGAGGAACCTTCTGTCTCCAGGGAAGCTGCTGAGAGATGGTCAAGAGTGGGAGTAGTATTGTTGGAAGATAGAACATTGAGTGTATGAGATATTATTGATATATCATGAGAAGAATATAGGATGCTCTGATTATTAAAAGTAGTGAATGTGAAGAGCTCTTTTTAGGGAAAGTTAGTCTCATCAAAACTAACATGTCTAGCTATATACAACTTTCCTGAGCTATGTAAGCATTTGTACCCCTTGTGTAGTGGACTGTATCCTAGGAAAAGACACTTAGCTAAGTGGAAATCTAGCTTCTGCTGATTATAGGGTCTAAGAAGCACAACCAAAGACTCTAAGAAATGCATAGTCTAGCTTGAGATGGTATAGTTTTTCAAAAGGTGAGATATTAGCTACAACTGAAGTATGCATCTTATTTATCAAGTATGAAGCTGTGAGAAAGGCTTCCCACCAAAAGGAGAGAGGCCTATTGGTCTGTGCTAGAAGATTAACACCTGTTTCTACCAAATTTATGTGTTTCCTTTCAACTACACCATTTTGGTGATGAGTGTGAGGACAGTTATGCCTGAAAAGAATCTCTTGTGACTTAAGAAATGGTTCAAAACTTCTGAATACTCCCCCCAATCTGACTGAAGGATTTTGATGGGCAAGTCAAACTGTTTTTCTACAAGGAGTTGGAATTATTTAAAGGTGGGTAATGATTCTGATTTGACTTTTAAGGGAAATAACCAGTTGTACCTAGTGAAATCATCCACAAAGTTTATGTAGTATCTATAACCATCTAAAGACAGTAAATAGAAAGGCCCCCAAACATCTGTATGAATAAGTTCTAGTGGTGTTGAGGTTTTGATTTGAGTGGATGGAAAGTGCAGCCTATACATTTTGCCAAGTTGACATACAGTACATAAATCAAATGAGCTCAATGTGGAAATTTGTGACATGTTATGATGAATAGATTGAGATTTAGCAATTGTTTTGAGTACATATAGACTTGGATGTCCAAGTCTCTGATGAAACAGTTTTGCAGTAGTCAAAGAAGTATTAAAAGCAGCTAAAGATAATGAATGGTTACTGTTCAAAGCTAGAGGCGAATGAACAGACTTAGCAAAATAGGTAACCATTGACCTAGGATTGTAAACAAAGTGATTAACTTGAAATGCATTGACATGATTTCTGGATAGAAGTTGAAAGAGACCACTCTCAGAAACTCTCTGTGCTAGCAGTGTACCCTTCTTCTTATCCTTGATAAGGCAGCCATGAGAAAAGAACTCAATTAGTACATCATTATCTTGTAGCAACTTGGATATGCTTAAGAGATTTTTGGTAATACTAGGAACACAAAATATATCTTTCAAATCTAGTTCAAAACCAAGAGAAGAGTGAAAGATACTTGTACCTATATGAGAGATTTTAAGTCCTTCATCATTTCCAATTAGAAGGGAACCGTTACCTATGAATTCAGCAACAGTGGAAAGGTTTTGGAGATTGTTTCTTATATGGTGAGTTGCTCTACTATCAAGGTACCAACCTTGATCAGCCATGACATCTGATGAAGCTAAGTAAGCTGCTTGATTGGTTGGAAACTATTGTTGAGGAGGTGGTCCCAGATGTGGTGGCGCAAAATGTTGCAGAGGTCCAAATGATCCTGATGTAAACTCTCGATTGAATCTGTTTCTACACACCATAGAAGTATGCCTTGGTTTGAAGCAATTCTGACAGACCAATCCTTTATTAAGATTACCTCTTCCTCCATTTAATCATCTACCATTGTTACCTCTTCCTTGTTGTGGCCAGTAACCATATTAGCTTCTTCTGTTGCCATTAGTCTAGGTGTTCCATGTATTACCTCATCTGCCTGGATTGTTCTAGTTAGCAAACTGACTGTTATTCCAGTTTTTATTCCAATTAAAGTTACCACGAACTTGTCATCCCTTATTAAAAAATCCTCTGCTATTGAAACTACCTCGACCTTAAGCATTTTTCTGATTATGACCAGTTTGTGCAACATTGGCACTATAATTTCCTTTGGATTCACCAGAGAGAGTACTATGATGTGCTTCTAATCTGCCTTCTTGTAAGAGCAACATTGCATAAGCATTATTAACACTTAGGTTGGCCAGGTTAGCTGTGATCAACACTACTACTGGATCATATTCTTGTCCTAGTTGATTGATCAAATGTGTGATGAAATCAGAGGTGCTCACCTTACAATCAGCCACAACTTCAAGTTACTTGGCCCAACAAACAGAGCTCATTCTGGATCACATCATTCTCCCTCTCTTGAAAAGGATTCGACCTCGAATCTGAACCCAAATTATAGATAAAAATGACAAGATCAATGTGACGAAAATCCTGAAACAAAATAAAATCACATGGAAAAGAATGGTTAAGGTGAGCAAAATTCAATAAAGCCAATGAATGACTTTTTTCAATATTTTTCCCCTCTCAGTCTCTCCATTACTACTCGTATTCTTAATTCCACTTGCAACCCCAAAGAGATTCCTATATGGATTCACGTTTGAAACCTCATTTAAAAAAAAAACTCAACATGCGCATGTCGCTTCCTCTAACAATCAACACACTCATCCATGATCTGATCACACTCTATATATTCGACCACATGCACTTTGTGCACCTCATAACTCAAGGTCTCACAACCAAAATCGAATTGCTCCATATTATATTCACCCATAACAGTAACTTCAAGCACCATATTGTCATCATGAACAACCAAATCGGCATCACTAATGTTATTGCTCACATCAATATCATCAACATCATCAACCACCTCACGCTTATTCATAAAAACGTCAACATGTTTCATTTCATTACTCAAGGTTACGCTCATATCCTTCTTGACTTCACATTTTGCTAATGTTTTTTTCTCTATCAATTCTGGAAGCTCTCCTAAGAACATTCTAAATTCAGCACTCTCACTTTTCCTTTTAGCCCACTCATCTTCACTCTTCTGCATGTACAACTCTTCCTTATAGACCTCTTGTAGGGTTAAAGGAGCAGGCTTGATAATTTTTCCACCATACCAAAATTTATACATATTCATATCCATATCATAAAGTACTTTATTGAATTTATACCAAGGCTTACCCAATAAAACATGCGTATGACACATAGGAACCACGTCACACACTACTTGGTCAACATACTTTCCAATTGCAAAACATACCACAACCTATTTATCAACATTGAACTCTCCAAAATCACTCATCCACTGATAAGGTCTATCAAGAGGTATCAAATTATCAATGGTAATCCCAATTTTCCCACAATGGTAGTTGATCGGGTGAAATCACACACGTAACGCAAGTGCACGTATCACTCAAGTAGTATAAAAATATCGATCCCATGAGGATTTAATTTCTACTGTTGTTATTAATTATTGATTCTATTTATTTACAAGTATCTAATTAAGGTGAAAAGGAAATGATTGTTGATTGGTTGATTGAATATGGATTTGCTAAATAAATAAAAATACAAAAAATACAAAGGAAATTAATAATAAAGAAAAAATCTAGGGTTATGAATCCTCCCAATATTACTCTAATGATGAATTAATTCTCCTATACATGTGTAATAAATCATTTGTTAACCTGAAACATGAAGATATGCAAAAGCCTCTTCCGATAGTCATATGCAAATACCCAAAGTAACCCAATTAACTATATTCCTATGTTAACTAAGTTACCCGAATTCATTAAGTTCAAGTTCCAATTGTGGCTACCCATGCCCGACAGGTATATTCCTATCCTGGAAGGAAATCTCCCCTTAAAGTGAGATCGTGAGCTATTGAATCTAAGGCTGAAACCTAAAATCCCTTTTCCAAGTTCATTTTAAGTTTACCACATCAATCTTATTGGTGATCAGGCAACAAGAAGAATTAAGATTAAGATTCAATAAACAAGCCTAATGTATTACCCATTATATTAGAAAATCAATTATTAACTCGTGAATAATGTGCTTCATCACTTCTCTAGATTAAATATAAAATATTTGGGTTAGCGGATCCACCTTTACTATTTCAAATATAGAAATCTCCCTTATTATAATATATAAATTTACATTATATTACCAACCAACCATATAGGTGGTATCCTGATTAAGTCATGATTTAATTAATACCAACCGATCATAAAGACGGTATCCAATTAAGTCAGGTTAAAATTAATTTAATTAAGTCCAACCGACCATAAAAGCGATATCCAATTAAGTCAGGTCTTAAGATAATTTATATATTATAATTTAAGGGAGATTAATCTAAATTATCATAATAAAAGTTTCACCCTTCCCCCAGCAGAAATTAACTACAAAACATAAAAGAAAGATAAAATAAACAAACTATTATTACTACTACTAAAAATAAAAATACATTACTATTAATATATAAAAACAAGATACAATCCTCAGTTCCTTATTAAGAACCTTAAGGAAAGTATGAATTTGGAAAATGAAATCAACTTCAATTTATAGGAAAAATTCGGGCTTGCGCGTCGCAACGCGTGAAAGCTTACGTGTCGCGAAGCTCGTGGATAGCTGACACATGTACGCGGCTTGCTGAGATGTTGACACATGGCACACGTTTGTCGGTAGACTGAATTTTTGGCTCGGTGTCGTGACACGTGAAGGCTTGGGCGTCGCGACGCGTGCTACAGTAGATGGCGGCTGTCGGCAGATCAATAATTATGATGAAGTCATGATGATGTGGTGATGACGCACGTGATGATGCGTGTCGGCAGCTGAATAATTGAGGCACGTCGTGACGTAGAGAAGTGTGCGCGTCGCGACGCATGAACATTAAATTTCCCATTTTGCCTTTTTTGTCTGTTTTTCATCGTTTTAGCCCCAAGTTGATTCCATTGAGTCTAAAAACTTTATTTATCTGCAAAACAAATAAAAACACATCAAAACGTTTATAAAACCCGAGAAACCATACAAAATATTAGTTCAAAAGGGCGGTAAATATTGATATATTTTCCGCTAATCACACCATCAAACTTAACATTTTGCTAGTCCTCGAGCAAAACAACAAAACATAATGAAATAAACAATTAAAACTAAATTAATCTAAGCCACTTTCGTAAGGATCACGGTTACATTTAGCGTATGCAACAAGTCTTTAAACCCCTAGGTGTCCCTAGTGTACGAGTTATAGTCTCGTGAGGGCTTACAGCGACGATATCCACAAATGTCAATTAAATGCACATGCAATCACACATAAAAAAAAGAAAGAAATAAAGAAAATAAACTAAAATAATACCTATATATACAATGTTATCAGAGAATGTCTAGCAACAAAGTTAAATGAACCTTCAAAATACATACTACAACTAAAATCCATTCCTTTGAACAAAGTATCTAAATCAGACTCTAAGTGTGTGTGTGAATAGCTCTACAAACAGCTTTGATTCTAAGTTATTAACTAGGTGAGTTTGTCTCAATTCTCAGTAGTTAATGAGTCAAACCAACCTTACTATCTAACAATTGTTATGTCTGCTACAATATACGTAAAGTGAGGTATGATCTTTTTTTTTGAAGCTTACCGTTTGACGCGAATGATCACTGCTTACTGAGGCAAGATATCTGGTTATTAAGTAAAAGCTTATTTATTAACAAACTCAAGTCGTACCGTTTGACGTGAATAGTCACTGTTGGCTAGGCAAGACGCCTGGTTACTAAGTAAAAGCTTATTAAGTTTTTTTATTCATCATTTTTTATATACCTCATATCATAAATAAATGTAGACAGAAGCATATATTCAAGCAAACGGTCATCCATCATCCATCGATTATTTCAACTAGTCACTTTGTCAATTCCTTATTATCTAACTACTACATAACTATTTTTTAGTGCACATGAGTCTAACCTAGATATTATGCTCAAAATATAGGATAAAAGTGAAATTAGCATTTATCTTTTCCTAGAACTTTTTACTAAGACAAACAATCTCATCATTAGATAATTTTTTTTGAATAAAGCATGCAAAAATTGAAACACGCCAACATGCAAGACACGCAAGACACACGACATACAGGGAAGAAAAACATACAGGAAAGAAAAAAATAACGGAGAAGAAAAAAATAAACAACCTCACCCTTAAACGAAACCTAGCATTGTCCTTAATGCGTTACAAAATAAAAGAATAATAAAAGAATAATGGTACCGTTGTTTAACCATTCCTCAGCCCCGTCGTCGTCGATGTCGTCCTCCAGAAGGCCAAGGAATACATGAATTTTTTCATCGCTCATGTTGAGATGACGAGCCATTTGTTGAAGCAATTATCTCATGGCCATACTATCTTTTACTATGAAGTCAATGCGATATTCCATTCGTTCTATGCGCTATGTCAGAGAATGGGATCGCGATGGTCGCCGAATGGGTTGAGGTTGTTGTTGTGGTGCTGCAGGTGTAGAGGAAGAACTGGCATGTGCAAACCTCTCTATTTGGAGTTGTTGAATTATTCTAGTGGTCAATACAGTGGTGGGCTGCATCGTTTCTTCCCTTCTATCGATGGGCACCCTGGCCAGTGTGCATAGGTTTGTAATTAAGCTGCATTATAGCAGGCCAGTTTGTGTAGACTGTGCTTCCCAAACTATATTAGTAGATATTAGCCCACCCACATCAATGGTATGTCCCTCCAGTAGAGAATACAACATGATCATTCGTTCTTTGGTTACATTGGTGATATGGGTGTCTGGCAGCAATATACGAGAAATGAAATGAAATCAAACCCTGGCATCTGGCTTAAGATATCGTGAACTCATCTTCAAATATTCCCTGCTGCTACTAATATCCCATACAGCATTGGGGATGCAAAATGTTTGTGTTAGATGAGTCATATCTAGATGCTCCATGGCTGCCGTGTATTCATCTATCTCCATAAGAGGCAACCCATAATACTGGTTAATTGTGGATCTATCAAACGTCACATGTTTACCTCTCACTGTCACCTGGTACGTCTGATGCTCGTAAGCATTGGCGTAAAACTCAGGAACTACAGGTATACATGCATGGGTAGGCTGCTGGCAAAGCTTATGCCAATGACAGGCGGTGATAATTCTATCTATCTAGGGAAACTGCCCGGGGTTAATGTCAAAACCCATCTCCATAATCAAGACTTTTTGTCACATCCCCTTTTTATATCGATGCTCAGTGACTACCGACACAAATTTTGTGGCATCATAACTCGATCCATCAGCCACTGAGGTTCGCATTCTCTTAGGGGCCATTTGTTAAAAAATTTTATAAAAATTTCTACATAACCTACCCTAATTTTCAAGAATTCCAAATTTCACCCTAACACTAACACTTCACAATTTATTCCACAACCGCAAAAACTTCGCCCCCAATACTACGAATTCAACAACCACAGTACAAAATTGCCAAAACAGAATCACACAAAAGCCACACCCACGAATTTTCAATTTTATCACAAATCCTACCACACACCGCAAATCACAGATTTGGAAACAAATATACACAAATTCGCACAAACACCAAAAAAATTGAAGATAAGAGGAACGAAGGTACCTGAATTTGCAAACTTGAGTCCCAAATTCGAGCAACTCACACGCAAATGGAGGAAGCTTGAGTCCCAAATCCAAGTTTTACACGCGTAAATGAGGATTGGGTTTTGTTTGGGAAGTGATTTCATAGGTTTTAATGAGTTTGGTTGAGGGATTTTTGGCGAATTGAATGACAGATTTGTGGAGGAAATTGAGAGAAAATGAAGAAAATGGAGATAAGATGTGAAGAAGATGAGTTGTGGCTGCTGTTTTTAGACCTATAATCACGTATGTGTCGTGATGCATTAACCTTCTGCGCATCGCGATGCGCAGCCCTTAAAATTTAGGGATTTTCACATGTTAGGTTAGAGTGTCGCGACGCGCAGGGTCTTCGACGTCGCGACTCGATTTGTTTTTTTGGCAAAATATGAATCCTTCGACGAACATATTCACAAAGACACGTCTCAAGAATTGACTCCTTACTCTGCCATTTCTGATGAATTGAATTTTTATCTTCGTGATTTTGTCAAACATTCTTCTGTGATAACCCCGTTTTCACTGGTTTTCTTTGCCTTAAATGCTCCGTCTATGCTTTTCCCTGCAAAAATAACACACAAAATTAAAATTGCTACAACATGTATACACAAAATTCAAAAATAAAATTTTAAATGAAAATAAAAATAAAAATTTTGCAAGGGTTGCCTCCCTGCTAGCGCTAAATTTATCGCCTTCAGTCAGACGTGTTTAAATACCATCTGTCAATGAGGCTTCAGCGTGGTTTTGGACGTTCGATTGAGGATGATTCCATGTGTGTTGCTTTTGAAGGGTCTCTTCCAATGATGAGGTGGCCAAAAGAATTTTGTCTCATTTAATGCTCATGCCACATTCTTGAACTTTATCGCACCAGTGGTTTCTGAAAAGAAATAAATAAAATCATGAGGTCTCATATGGTGCTTGACTTTGAATGGTTGTTCCATTCTGTCAAGCTTCTGGGCGGTGTCCTCGATGTGTACTCCCCAATACAGTGATATTTCTCCTTAAGTCATGAGATTTTCAATGATTTCAGACACTTGCTCTTCCATTTGTCATGCATCTTGCTCCACTTTTTTGTCACAAATGTATTTCAGGATCTCCTCATTTAGCTCTCCATCTGTCATCTGTGCAATGCATGCTCCAAGATCTTCATTTTGAGGATGAAGAGATATGTCTGATTGTAAGTCTTTATCCTTTGTGGTTGGTATGAATGGCTCGGATAGCTCTTCTGCTTGTTTCTATTTACAAACGCAATCAGCGACCAGAGAATTATCCAGATCAAATTGAAACTCTGCTTGTTCGGGCTCCTGAACTGATATCTCTACCTCAGCCTCCTCACATGTTAAGGAGTTATCATGAAACTCTTGGTACTCGAAGGCTTCATCAGTGTCATCTAAAATTGCTCCGTGAGGTATGTAGTTCTGGTTGTTGATTAATTGTCTCAATTGATTTGTCAGCCTCTGTAAGGTTTTTATTTGACTCAGAAACATTACATCAAGTTTAGCTTCCCGTTTCTTGAGCATATTCATCAACTATCTTTCCACTGATGGTTTTGGTTCTTGAAGATCATAGGTTGATGGTGGATAAGATGGAAAATATGGTTCAGTGAAATATGTTGGTTCATTATATCAAGGTCTCTGATAGCTCTGCCATCTTGAATTTTAGTGGTACATGCATTGATCGCTTGGGTGGTTACCATCACATATCTCACATCTCTGAAATGATTGAGCAAATGTTGTTGATTGGCTCTGACATCCATAGATAATTGTTGGGATGGACAACAGGCCTTAGAACACCGGACTCCTACTCCCTGATATGGGGTGTATCTTCACCTCTTAAAGCTCGTAATGCTTCCATCGCCTAATAGATGACATGTGTATGTGGCTTGCTGAGATGTTGACATATGGCACACATTTGTCAGTAGACTAAATTATTGGCTCGGTGCGCGACGCGTGAAGGCTTGGGCGTCGCGATGTGCACTACAGTAGATAGTGGCTGTCAGCAGATCAATAATTATGCTGATGTCATGATGACGCGGTGATGACGCAAGCGATGACTCGGTGATGATGCGTGTCGGTAGCTGAATAATTGAGGCACGTCGCGACGCAGAGAAGTGTGCGGGTCGCGATGTGTGAATAGTAAATTTCTCATTTTACCCTTTTTGTCCGTTTTTCATCGTTTTTATCCCCAAGTTGATTCCATTGAGTCCCAAAACTTTATTTATTTGTAAAACAAACAAAAACATATCAAAACGTTCATAAAACCCAAGAAACTATACAAAATATTAGGTCAAAAGGGCGGTAAATACTGATATATTTTCTGTTCATCAGTAGTGCTGGCTAAATTTGTGTGATTCCCTCTATTAATAATTATATTACATATTTTATTATTGATAAGGCATCTCGTACGAAAGATAAATACCCCTTGGTCCATCAGATTATGTATATAAATCAACCTATTACTTGAAAGACACCAATAATGATTAAAGACTCAAAGAATCACTAAGAAAACATGAAAACAAACAAAAAGAAACTGAGTAAAAAAAAAACACCAAAAGTAAAACAGAACTCAAACTGAAGTGAAACTGGATAAAATTCGTAACTATTATTTGAAAGAGATTTTGAGACTCGAAATGTAAACAGACTTAGTGCGGCTAACCACTAATGAATGCCTCTCCTCGAGTACGTATAAATCGATATATTACGGGTCTCGTAGCTCTTTCTAGATCAAAAGTTACAACCGTTTTAAAATCAGTGCGCGGCTGAAAAATTCTGACCGAACTGATCTGAACATTACAGACAAATTCAACCCTAATTGACTCAAAAATCTAAGAATTGAATCCTATATGCTATTATCATGGAAGAAAATTATAATAACATCCAAGATTCAGTAATAAACATGAAAAACACAAAGGAAATAAAAAAAAATTGAAATTAGAAGAGACAAAAAAAAGAATATGAAGACTTCATAAAACGATAAAGATAGAGAAAATCTTAACCTTAGAACCATGAGCTCCTTATACCAAATGATAAGAACCTGCCTGGAACAAGCCAAGCAAACCCCTCCACGTGTTCTAAGCCCCAAGAACCACGAATCTTGATTTTTGTAAAAATAAAATCCATCCAATATCAAGTTCAACCCTCAGGGAACATTGCCCTTAAGAAATTTTCTTTATTTTTTTGGAGAATCTTGAACAGCCACACAGCGCAAAAACGTTTGCCACACATTGATAAGCTTTTTTTTCGTATAACCAATGAAGAATCCACTCCCTCAAAATGACACAAGTCACTTTGTTTTGTAAAAAATTTGTCCTCAATTAATTTTCAATTATAATGAATAATGCCCCTTTAAATAGGTAGGTAACCATAATTCTATCCAAATATAATAAAACCCTAGTAAGATAAACCCAATAACACATAAAATACTTTAAAATTTCACGCATGGTCTTTCTAATTTTTTTTTTAAAAAAAAAAACCAGCACTTAAACATCACATAACCTTAAAAATATGAAACATAAAAGCTGTAGGGATAACTTGCTTCTGTATTTGACCAGAAAGGCTTCTGAATTGGACTCTGATGTAAACTATAAAAGTTGTAGATCCATGCGTCCTCTTTCCAATACAACTTGAATCACTAATATCAGACATTGGATGAGAAAGTTACGTCCAAAATATGAAGACTGCGCAAATCTCACCACTACAAATGCACCATTCAAAAATTAAGCCTGAAATCAATCAAGGAAGCCCATGCACGTCCAAAACCCATTAAATTCTTGCCTTAGACATAATAAAGCCTTCATATAAAGTTTCATGCATGGACCAAACTCCAGAACCCAAGGAATATTCCAAATCCACCAAAAAGGCCCAAATACACCAATCTGACCAAGCCATGCAATCAGCTACAACTTCAAGTTAACTTGGCCAAACAAACAAAGCTCATTCTGGATCACATCATGTGTAAAAAATAACTCAAACAAAAGTACCTAATACCCGAACTGTACTAGATACATCATCACCGCCATCATGTACCTTCTACTCTATCATGGTGAAGACTCGTTCTCTATCAGCATCTGGTACAACAGGTGTCTGAGATGTCTGTCCTCACCACTATATGCTCCACTCGAAGTCCCAATGCCTCTACTATGCGTGAAACCCGAGCCTTGCCTATGGCTACCACTGGAACCTGTCCATATACCCCGTCATGCTGCTACTACTCCTTCTATTGCTGGCTCAGCTCATCGAGATCCATCACCAGTAGGGCAATCTCTGGCAAGATGTCCAAACTGCTGACATTCGAAGTATATATTTCCTCTGATGCAATGTATACTGATGTGACCCTTCTGGCCACAGTTGTAGCATTGACGTGGGCCAGTAGGTCGTGATGATACACTTATTGTACTCTGATCAACATGTGGTATTATATCCATACTATAATCTTGCTTAGTCTGACCCCACGGAGATGTCCTCTAGAAGGTGAATTTTGTGTTCCCCTCAGTGGTATCCCATTATAACTCTGTTGTACGGAATAGATCTATTATTTGATATGTCATGTCTCTTCTCAAATGCCTCATCTCACATCTTCTTCATGGCCTCACGAAAAGCTGCTATGTTCTCTCTCTCGATTTTGATATCACTTTTTGCAATCATAGTCATGCCAATCGGTACCGTGTAGGAAAACTTTTTTAAAATTCAGATCCTCGATCTAATCTCTTGTCTCAATCCACCTTTGAACTTCTCGCATTTGTCTTCCTCTCGTCAAATTAACTCTGGATAATACCAAGATAAGGAAATTATCCACCTCTCATACTCCATCAGTGTCTCTAATGGTCCCTGAACCATATGCTGGAACTAACGATGTTGCTCACTCTGATAAGCATAAGGGAAATACTTCTCATTAAAGGCTTCCTCGAACATGTCTCAGGTGATATACTAAGGTTTTCTAGGTCCATCAACTCTCCAATAATCTAGTGATCTCAATCTATCCATCAGTACAATCTCAGTGTGCTTCTACCAGGTCTCTACCTCACCTCTCATCATAAAAGCAACAAACTTAACATTCTCTTGATCGGTCAGATCTAACATGTTGAATATGTGCTCGATGTTTTTCTTCAATTTCTCTACAGTAATAGGATCAACTGTATTATGAAACTGATGAGGCCTCAAATTAAGAAACTGGTCCAGCTTGCTCGTGTTACCATCAGTGCAACTACGTCAATAAACCTCCCAAATATATCTTCTAAATGTGTGGTTGTTGGGGTAACTGAAGAAGAAGTGGCATGGGTCATATTAGGTACAGCAGCATGAATAATGTTAGGTGTAGATGCGGGAAAATGAGTGGGAGTAGCTGCCGAAACTACTAGAGGTATAGATCTAGAACCCCCATCGTCCTCAACAATCATAGAACACCAGATGAGCCTACATCGGGTTCAAGTTCTTCAAGCTGGGTATGAGGTCCCTCAATATCAATACCAGACATTCTCACGTATTGTCAACCCATTCATCTCCAATGTAGAGTATCAGTACCACGGCCACATCCAGACATTTTCTTACAAACATAAAACTACTATTTAATACCCTCGTCGAATGTAATGTGTCTACATAATCTAAAACCACGCTCTGATACCCAAATTTATCATGACCGCATCCCTTGAGCCAGTCTAACCCTAGAAAGTGGTCTGTGAACCTCTTCAGATCGAGTATTCTACATGTCATGTAATGTAAGAAAATATTTGTAAGAAAAATAATACTTCTTAAAATAATAATTATCAATCTCCGGGAGACTCAGTAAAAGTTTTGAAAATATGAAAATAATGTCATAGATCTTCTATCACGATAAAAATATTTGGACCAACCCGAATGACGGCTGTGGTAAGCGAATTAAAACCTGGTATTGCTACTATTGAGCTTGCGAACTACCTGGGATGTTTGGGGAAAAAGGAGTGAGCTTAAAGAGCTTAGTAAGTAAAGCACTCAAACTCTCAACATGACCTCACCCAAAAAAAAATATATATATATAATAATTTAATTTCAAATATAACAATTTATATACAAGAACTATCACAGTCAAATCATGCTCACAATAATATAAACATCAACCAAATAAGATTTGCTTATCGGATTCGGAATAATAGTGGATTGAAACCGTTGGAGAGTATCAACATCTCTTCCAAGGTTCCCACTATATAACCTCGCATAAATGTGCAAGAAGTGGTCTGAACCACACGCCTCTACTAACCTCGCATTACCTTGTATTTTCGACCACCATTATACTAAACTCAGCAGCATAACAACAATAACACACATCATCCAATATAGCACACATCATCGCACTTAATCCATCAATCTCATGTCAAAAATCACGGAATAACCAAAGAGCTCGACTCCTAACACAATTGAACAATAATGCTCGCAATCATATTCATGAATTTATAATTCGCATACTATCAATAACTCAATAAAAATATGAACCATGAATATATATATATATATTATATATATATATAATATATATATATATATATATACATACATATATATTTATACAATATTATATAAACTTTTATATCAAACATCAACTAGCAACCAATTATGTTAAGGGAATCATCGTGCATTGTACTTACCTCAATCCACACAAAAATCCTCTAAATAGCTATATCCTCCCTAAGATCTGAAAAAGCATAAATTACGATCATGTACCTAGGTTTTACTAAAATTACGAGTTTACCCCAAACTTTGTAAATTTCCAAATTAACCCCAAAATTTTTTTACATTATCAATTTAGTCCTACAACTCTCAAATATCACTTATTAACCCCAAAAAATCAGAATTTATAGATTTGTATCCTAATTATGATAAAATTATAATTTAGTCTAAAATTTTTAAAATTTACATTTACATCCCAAAATTATAACAATAACGTGCCGAGCTCCAACGAATTCAAAATGCCACAACATGGTGATCAATGGACAAAACATGTCACAAGGATCACGATGGTGGTGGTGGTGACAGTTAATGCACAGTGGTTATCAATGAACGATCAAACGGCAATAACTCTCATTTTGACTCGTTTCACGACAACCGATGGTCAGATTTGGGAAATTGAAGTACCCATCGTATGTATCTCGATGAGGGGAAGATTTTGCTCCGGGAGGTGAGGTTCACGACGGCGACGCGTGGAGAAGTGTGGTGGCGCGTGGGTGGTGCATGAGGGCGTGTGCAGTG
Source organism: Zanthoxylum bungeanum (assembly GCA_019454045.1). Classification (NCBI taxonomy): domain Eukaryota; kingdom Viridiplantae; phylum Streptophyta; class Magnoliopsida; order Sapindales; family Rutaceae; genus Zanthoxylum; species Zanthoxylum bungeanum. The sequence goes on along the minus strand of SKCR01017063.1, from coordinate 163,779 downwards.
GAGTTAGGTCGTCAGACCGGCGGCGTTGGCTTTATCTCGTCGAGATGATTCTCCTAGTGTGGTCACTTGTCGGAAACGATGGTCGGATGATGTCGAACAACCTCTTTCTCTCTCCTATCCTTACTTTCTCTCTCTACTGGTTCAACTCTCTCTTTAAATGCTCACTGAAAATTTGCCTTCAATTCCCTTTTTCTACCAGTTAAACACTCACTCACCCCCTCTCCCTAAAGTTTTAGCGTTAAAAAAAAAAAGTGTTAGCTTTTATTTTATTTTATTTATTTTTATTTTAATAGCAAGTTTGTGTTTTAGTGGGATTAGGATTGTGTGTGTGGTTGTTGTTTAGGGGATAAGGAAGAATTCAATTTTGTTAGCACCTTTTTTTATTGGCATGTGTCTGTGACAAAACAAGTTCAATTGAGTTGTAATCTTTCTTGAAGATCTTTGTGCAATTGGACTGTTTTCTGGCTGCTGTGCATCAGACATACGTTCGTGGTGCGTTCGTTGCAGTGTTCGAACGGTTGGCGTTAGTGTCACGTTCTCTATTGGGTTCGAACGGGCGCATTCCAGAGAGCAAACGTTCGAGGCACGTTCTTGTGGGGTTCGAACGGGAGCATTCCAGATAGCTCACGTTCGTTGTGCGTTCGATTGGCGTTCGAACGAGTCTTCACAAAAAGGGCGCGTTCGTGTAGCGTTCTAGTAAGCATTCGAACGCGACTGCGATCTGAACGCGTTTTTGGCCTGCAAAACCCTAGTTTTTCACCCTACCTATAAATATAACACTTAGCCGCCATTCCCCTTTAGTTGAAAGAGCTGAAACACTTTTCCCTTGAGCCAAATCTCTCAAAGCTTTCAACTCTCTTTGATTCCACCATTGAAGACTTCATCATCTTCTTGTCTTTCTCGTTAATGGTGAGAATCCTTCTTTGATCAACCTTCAACACAATATAACCCAAAATCCCTAATCCTTTAGAGTTCTATAGGAGGAATTTTGGTAGTCGGAGTTCCGGCGTTCAGGGTGATACAATCTACTCAGAGACTTCAGAGGTTCTGAAGAAAATCGTGGGTCGCGGGCTTGAGGAGTTGCCTTGAGTTCTTGCAGTATATAGGTACTTGAGTCGGTGGAGTTGCCACCATAGGTCTTGACCATCGCTGTAAGTTTTTCTCTATATAGTGGATTCGGGTGGTAGCCTATACCCGGAGTGGTTTTTTACTCGGAAGAGTTTTCCACTTTGTCACCAAAATCATTGTGTTGAATTTTGTGTGATTGATTTTATTTGCTGCTTTATTTATCGTTATTGTTTTTATATTTGCAGCATATTTTATTTATTTGTTATTGTGGTTGCTTGTTAATTTGCCTGTTGCAATTCCATAGTAGCAGTAACAGGACTTGTCTTGCTTATTGTTTATAATTCCGCATAGGGTCAGAAATTTGTGTAAAATCGAACTTTCAATTGGTATCAGAGCCTGAACTCGATCCTTGACCATTAGCTATGGAACATAGTCAACCCTTAAATTGTGATACCCTCACATCGTGATTTGGCCTTGTTTACAAATAAGTTTAAGAAATTTCTTAAACCTAAGAAGAGTGGCCATAACAGTGATAGGGATATGGAGAATAAGCCTAGAGAGAGTAGGCATAGCAGGAGAGAGTTTAGAGGGGATATGGATAATAGATCCCGAGGTGTCCAGTGCCATGAATGTGAAGGATATGGGCACGTTAGATCTGAGTGTCCCACATACCTTAAGGCTAAAGGCAAGAAAGCCATGGCAGGATCCCCTAGTGATTTTGAAGGTGATGATTCTCCTAAAGGCAATTATATTGCTTTTACTGCTAGTGTGACTGATGTGAGAGAGAATGTAGCCAATGATGTAGATTCTGATATTTCTCTTGATGAGTCTGTTGATGAGGAAAGTCTTCAAGTAGCTTATATTGAACTGTTTAATGAGAGTTTAGCTATTAAGAAGACTAATTTAGAGGTCAATAAAAGGCTGAAACTAGTTGAGTTAGAAAAGAATGAAGCTCAAGCTAAATTTGAGCAAAGCCTTTTGATGGTTGATGACCTAGAGAGAGGAATAGAGGCCTAGTTGATAGGGTCCAAATTTTAGAGACTGAGCTTGAAGATGCTAGAACTCAGTTGTCTGCATTTTCTAGTGGAAATAAAAAGGTGGACCGGATGTTTGGTATTAGTTCTGAGCCTAACTGTGATAAGGCTTCTTCATCCAGAGCTGTGCTTGTCTCAGCTAAACATGACCTAGGTAAGAAACCTGTTGTTTTTAGTCATGTGACTCCTCCTGTTATTCCTCGTCCTGTTTCCCAACCTCATTCTAGAGGTGTTATGGGAAAACCTCGCTCTCATCCGAGGTTTGTGCCTGTGTGCCACCACTGTGGCAAGGCTGGACATATTAGGCCTAAGTGCTTAATGTTGCATAAGCAAAAGAAAAGGCCTAAGAGTGTGTCGCCTAGATTTGATTCTTCAAATCTTGCTTCTCAAGTTTCTGCACTACTAAAAAACAGACACAATTCTTAGTGAGAAACTTTCTTTGTTGGCTAGGAATTCTCAAGTGGATGAGGTTCCTAGAAAGGTTTGGGTGAGGAAGCAAGATGATTTCCCATCTACTTCTGCATGTCCTGATGGATATGATGAGAGTGCACTTCGGTGTAACTCTGCTTAAAAGATGCATTTGTATTTTCCCATTGCATGTGTGTGTGCGTGTGTTTTATATTTTTTTTGCACGTTTATTTTTTTTTACAGCAAATGGGTGTGTGTGTGTCTTGTTTTTGTTATATATCCCTTGGTATATAGGATGGAAACCCGGACATAAATTTCATAGCCGATTCCGAATGGACGGTAGTATGATCTGCACTCGGGATACAACTCCACGTATCATTGGATGTTTTACAAGCTGTGTTTGTCTTTATTATTTTTTTTTTTTGCTTTAAAACTGAAAAATTCAAAAAAAAATAGAAAATGAAAAAGACAAATTTTTTTTTTACGGCTTGTTAGAGCATGAAAAGCTTATGCATGTGATCCTGGTATGTAGGATATATGATTATGCATGTATGATATGCTTTTATTTTTCTTGATGCTCTATATACATGAGTGTGTGTGATAAAAACCTTTGGTATATCATGTGCTTGCACCTCACATACACGTTTTTATTTTATCAAGGCTTGGTCGCATGTATGAGTTTTTGGACTGGCAATCTAATTTCTATCATACTTTGTTCATTTAAATAATGTGACATTTGACTAGATGACCTTGCTATCCCCTTTTGCAAAAGTATAAAGAAATAAATTTAAAAAGAAAAATGAGACTCAAGTGCAAAAGAACCAAAATGTCCAAATTCAAAAGATAAGGGCAAAAACCCTTCACTCGAAAGAGTTGTTAAAAATGAGCTCATGATATTTCTGGGGTAAATAATATAGCATGCAACCAATGTTGCTTATTTTCAGGTCCTAGTGGTGCTGGGTTTGAACACTTATTTTGTGGACTTGGTTTGTTTAGAGATGGATTTCTTTGGCTGTGTCCAGCTCATAAAATAAGGTCTTAAGCCTTGATTTGTTGTGCACTTTATTTTTCCACGCAAGTGATTTATATGCTTTGGTGTTTATGTCATATGCATAAGTGTTGTATTCAGTCACTTTTAAAATGATGCATATTGTTTCATGTCATAAACAGTTGAATACTGACTGGGTATCATTGTATCAGCTTGAAATGATGTTTCAGTCAATTTTGACAGGATTTTTATTTATCTCAGTATGTGCCTGTGTGTGCTTCCATTTATTACATACCAACTTTTTTTCCTGTGCATTTTTCTGAGTTTTTGGTTTGCTTCCCGTGTGTTATTTTGCTAACTATATGTGCCTGTTAGTGTGGGGGAGTATTTCCTGTTTGTTTATGCTCTTGCATGTGTTGTCTCTTGTTCTCCTGTTATTTTCCTGTTTCTTTTACCCTTTGTCATTTCGTGACAAAAATGGGGAGAGTAATATATTAAGGGGGAGAGCCTTAATATATATGAGAGAGCCGTAGAATACCCTTTGGATATCTCCATTTTAAGGGGAGTTAAGATTAAGGGGGAGAGGGATTTCTACTTGTACATGCATGAGATTTTTACCTGCTTTATGTTCTATTTGATTATCCCAATGTTTTTCACGGTATATTGTTGTTTGTGGATGTTTCAGGTAGCAGGTATGTTGCTGCAGTAGCATTAATCTCAAGACTACTTTGTTAGGTGTTAGATCGAGTCCATTGTAATAAGTCACTGTTTTGATGGTTGACAGTTGACTTCTTTGCTTTTTGGGTCTATTACCGTAGTCTTTGTATTAGGTAGTGTTTTGTCACGGAATGCCAAAGGGGGAGATTGTTAGCACCTTTTTTATTGGCATGTGTCCGTGACAAAACAAGTTCAATTGAGTTGTAATCTTTCTTGAAGATCTTTGTGCAATTGGACTGTTTTCTGGCTGCTGTGCATCAGACATACGTTCGTGGTGCGTTCGTTGCAGTGTTCGAACGGTTGGCGTTAGTGTCACGTTCTCTATTGGGTTCGAACCGGCGCATTCCAGAGAGCGAACGTTCGAGGCACGTTCTTGTGGGGTTCGAACGGGAGCATTCCAGAGAGCTCACGTTCGTTGTGCGTTCGATTGGCGTTCGAACGAGTCTTCACAAAAAGGGCGCGTTCGTGTAGCGTTCTAGTAAGCGTTCGAACGCGACTGCGATCTGAACGCGTTTTTGGCCTGCAAAACCCTAGTTTTTCACCCTACCTATAAATATAACACTTAGCCGCCATTCCCCTTTAGTTGAAAGAGCTGAAACACTTTTCCCTTGAGCCAAATCTCTCAAAGCTTTCAACTCTCTTTGATTCCACCATTGAAGACTTCATCATCTTCTTGTCTTCTCTATTAATGGTGAGAATCCTTCTTTGATAAACCTTCAACACAATATAACCCAAAATCCTAATCCTTTAGAGTTCTATAGGAGGAGTTTTGGTAGTCGGAGTTCCGGCGTTCAGAGGTGATACAATCTACTCAGAGACTTCAGAGGTTCTGAAGAAAACCGTGGGTCGCGGGCTTGAGGAGTTGCCTTGAGTTCTTGCAGTATAGAGGTACTTGAGTCGGTGGAGTTGTCAACATAAGTCTTGACCATCGCTGTAAGTTTTTCTCTATATAGTGGATTCGGGTGGTAGCCTATACCCGGAGTGGTTTTTTACTCGGAAGAGTTTTCCACTTCGTCACCAAAATCATTGTGTTGAATTTTGTGTGATTGATTTTATTTGCTGCTTTATTTATCGTTATTGTTTTTATATTTGCAGCATATTTTATTTATTTGTTATTGTGGTTGCTTGTTAATTTGCCTGTTGCAATTCCATAGTAGCAGTAACAGGACTTGTCTTGCTTATTGTTTATAATTCCGCATAGGGTCAGAACTTTGTGTAAATTCGAACTTTCAAATTTAATTTAAATAATAAGTAAAAAGAACGAGATATTACAATAACAATCAGAAATTCATTCATTAAAATGATTTTTGAGTACCATTAGAATTGTCGACATCCCTTTAAAATACAAGAGCAACAGCATCAAAGAAGCACAAATTCCCAGTGTAATTTTGAGAATTCTCCACACTTTTAAACAAGAAGCATCACCCACAGTTACTGTTTCCTCAGGCAAGCCATAATCTAACAAATTTCAAGAGCTCACAATCATAAGAAGCCCCTTATATCTAAGCATAAATATATTTTCATATATGAACAGAGAGTGCAGTACTCACCAATCAATCTCCGCAAGAATTAATTGGTCTTATGTCAATATTTTTATCCTATAACATAATCATGAGATATATCAGAAGCTCAAAGAAGTAAGCTCTGATCTCAAAGAAACATAAGACTAATGGATCTTCATTAAATGGGAACATCGAAAACTTGGTACAGGACTTGCTCCAAACAATATGATCCCATTAGGGGATTTGTGCCCTAAAAGGCTAAAACAGGGTTGAATAATGCTTAATATCCATCTGAAACTTATCAACAATGGCAAATTCAGGTTCCTGGAGACATCAATAAAATCTTAGTCACTGTTGATGGTGTTTTTTAAGCACTATGATATTTAAGCAGTACGGCAGGGGTAAAAGGGTAACTCCCTTCTTGATCGAGACCACTAATGCTGACCCGACCATTCGATGTTGCATACGCCAACGGTAAAGACCGACCAGATATCGAGATATGCTCCAGATGATAAGTTATCATATTCTTATGGGATAAAGAGATAAGTTATCATATTCTTATGGGGTAAGGAGATAAGTTATCTTATTCTTATGGGGTAAGGAGATAAGTTATCATACTTTCATGGGGAAAGGTTGATGAGTTAGTATCCTAATAGGATATGGAAATGAAGGTAGTTTTCAACTAGGAATCCTTATGGGAAAAGGAATCTGATTTCTTCACTATTATAAATAGAATGGGAAAGTGTAAGTAAGAGGCATCAGTATCAATATCAATATCATTACCATGAGACTTGTAAACAAAAGAAAGATCAGAGAAGCATATCTTAGTAATAAAAGTATCATCCTTTTGTGCCCGTGGACGTAGATCGGACCAAGATCCGCCGAACCACGTTAAATCTCCTTGTCAATGGGCGTATTTATCTGTCTTTGCTAAGTTTGTTTTTGGTCCCCCATAACCAAACAAATTCACTATTGAGGGAGGATTGTCTCGGGAGTAATATTCTCATATTGCCCTGAGACCAAAATCAGCCGTCAACAGTTGGCGCCGTCTGTGGGGAATTCAACAAAAAGCAGCTCGCGTAGTAAGACGATGGCAGAAGATGGAAATCACCGGTCGTCAGGGAGTTCAACAGCAGATTGGATGAAGAAGATGGAGGAAAATATAAGGAAAGATAGGGAGGAAAATCAAATCCTTCTAAAATCCATGATGGACAAACTGGAGAGGATGGAAGAGACGAATAATGAAAGGGCTTGAAGCTGGAGCCAGACGGAGAAGAGGCGAAAAAGAGGAAGGAAACAGATCCCAAAAATGTGAGTAAGACCTCTTCTGTTTTAGGCTGACATTTGATTATGATTGTTTGTTGTGGCCCACACAATGGTTTTGATATTTGTTTTACGGCTCGGGTCTGCTCTTGTACCGCCGAGTCCGTTTTGTTGATATATGTTTTACGGCTCGGGTCTGCTCTTGTACCGCCGAGACCGATGTTTCTTTCCGGTTCGGGTCTACTCTCGTACCGCCGAGACCTATGTTTCTTTCCGGCTCGGGTCTGCTCTTGTACCGCCGAGACCGATGTTTCTTTCCGGCTCGGGTCTGCTCTTGTACCGCCGAGACCGATGTTTCCTTTCGGCTCGGGGCTGGATTTCGTTCCGCCAATGCCACTTGGTTATTCAGCTCGGGGCTGGATTTCGTTCCGCCGAGGCCACTTGTTTATTCAGCTCGGGGCTGGATTTCGATCCGCCGATGCCACTTGGTTATTGGGCTCAGGGCTAGATTTCGCTCCGCCGAGGAGGCCATTATGGTTTCTCTCAGCTCGGGGTCGGGTTACGTCCCACCGAGTCCGTCTTTTGGACTGGGGATGTAATATTCCCCCAGAGCCAAGTCTTTCTTTTAGCTCAGGGTCGGGTTACGTCCCACCGAGTCGGCTTCTTTGGACTAGGGATGTAACATTCCCCCAGAGCCAAGTCTTTCTTTCAGCTCGGGGTCGGGTTACGTCCCACCGAGTCGGCTTCTTTGGACTGGGGATGTAACATTCTCCCAGAGCCAAGTCTTTCTTTCAGCTCGGGGTCGGGTTACGTCCCACCGAGTCGGCTTCTTTGGACTGGGGATATAACATTCCCCCAGAGCCAAGTCTTTCTTTCAGCTTGGGGTCGGGTTACGTCCCACCGAGTCGGTTTCTTTGGACTGGGGATGTAACATTCCCCCAGAGCCAAGTCTTTCTTTCAGCTCGGGGTCGGGTTACGTCCCACAGAGTCGGCTTCTTTGGACTGGGGATGTAATATTCCCCCATAGCCAAGTCTTTCTTTCAGCTCGGGGTCGGATTACGTCCCTCCGAGTCTGTTTCTTTGTACTGGGGATGTAACATTCCCCCAGAGCCAAGTCTTTCTTTCAGCTCGGGGTCGGGTTACGTCCCACCGAATCAGTTTCTTTGGACTGGGGATATAACATTCCCCCAGAGCCAAGTCTTTCTAACACAATCTATGCGAAGTATTGTGACTTCGACTTGTTACCTCCTTTGATCGTAATAGTGGGATGCTGTCAACTTTAAGTCTAGGTTCATATCCAACAACCAAAAGGACTCCAGAACAATGATCGAAATCATTATGCAAATTCTCTTCAAGTAATGCCCATTTTACCTAAATGACATTTTCATCACAAAATATAATTTGCTACATCATTTTTAACCAAGGATTAATTATGCAAACCTCGCACAGTTCATCCAAAAGTGCATCTAAACCGATTATCCCAGTAACAATATTAGTAATGACGGGGGTTTCAGCTCCTAGCCTTGCTGTAACCTAAAGCATATGAAAATAAAGTAATCAAACACAAGAACTTTAGGTACATTTAAAGTCTTTTTACTCAATCTATGGAAAAGGCAAAAGTCTGAGCATAGATGAATGCATACAAGTTGGTGAAAGTTTGCCAATTTAGACTGTAACCCAACAGAGACAATGGCAAATCGTGGACGAATTGACTTGGAGAGAACCTTATCAAGAACTCTGTTACTGCAACCTATTACAAAACATAACATAACAAAACTTAGTTAGCCTCTCCACGTGCCAGCTTGTTCAGTTCGTAAAATCTCTAGAAAAAAAAACTTACAGGAAGATAAGGAGAAAGAGAGAGAGCATATGCAAGCTTAGGCTTAAAGAGAATTCGAGTACAAACTTTGTTCCAGGATTTGTTAATACATGCTGCTGATGCAAATTGTTAGTTCCAGTTTTATTGGCTTATATCCGTGACAAATCAAGTTCAATTGAGTTATAATCTGTCGTGAAGATTGGTATGCATTTGGACTGGTTTTGACTGCTGTGCTTCTGTCTTTCGTTGGTGGTGCGTTCTTCCTCCCGTTCGAACCTCTGCGTTATTGCTGCGTTGGTCAACAGGTTCGATCTTTGGCGTTAGTGTTGGGTTTGTTAATCTGTTCGAACGAGTTGCATTAGTGTACCGTTCTTATTTGTGTTCGAACGTGATCATTCCAGTGAGCTATCGTTCGAGTCCCGTTCTTATTGCGTTCGAACAGTGCCATTCCAGAGAGCTCCCGTTTGAGGTTCGTTTCCATTTTGTTCGAACGGCCTTTGCAGTTTTCATCGCGTTCGAAACGCGTTCGTTGTGCGTTCGAACGGTCTGCGCTTTTCCTGTTTTATTGATGCGCCCTTTTAACCTAATGGAGCCCTTTCTAAACCCTTCATATAAAAAGGTTTCTCAGCCTCCATTTTCTTTTGGAGAAAATACATTAACCTAAAGCCTTAGCTTTTGTTTTCCCTCTCTATTGAAGATCCCTCCTTAAGATTAAATCTTATTTCATGTGAGTGATCCTCTTGTTTCTTCACCCCTCACCATACTCACACAACTACCTGTCAGATTCAATCCACAGAGACTTCAGAAGGTCTGAAGGAAGTTGCTTGGTGCATGCTCATGGAGTTCCTTGGGTGATTATGGTTGTGGGTTAAGAGTCGGTAAAGTTGTTGCCCTAGGTCTTTTCACCATCTCTGTAAGTTTTCTCTTATAGTGGATTTGGTGGTGTAGCCTATACCCGGAGTGGTTTTTTACTCTAACGAGTTTTCCACTTCGTAAACAAATCTCATTGTCTTCATTTACCTTTACTGCCTTTTGCTTGTGAGATATTTGTTTTGTGTTTGAAGTAATTTATCTTATCTTGGTTGACTATTCTTCCACTGTGTGTTCTCTATTCGAAACGTGTTTTGAATAGTGTAGAAATTTTTATTTTCCGCTTGTTACACCTATTCCCCCCCCATAGGTGTGTTGGGTCAGAACTTTAGTATTTTCAATTGGTATCAGAGCTTGACATCGATCCTTGACCCTTTTCCTAATGGAAAGAAGTCAACCCTTGAACTGCCCCCCATTCTTTGATGGGACTGAATATTCCCATTGGAAAGTTCGTATGAAGGGATTTCTAAAGTCCCTAGATGAGAGAGTTTGGATGTCGGTGGAGTATGGGTGGAAACCACCTGTTGTTACTGTAGAAGGAGTTACCTCTCCTAAGGACAAACTCTCTTGGTCCAAGGATGAGTTTGAGGAGTGCAATAGAAATAGTAAAGCTATCAATGCTATACATGGCGCTATTTGCACGTCTGAATTTAGAAGGGTTTCTATGTGTGAAATTGCTAAGGATGCTTGGGACATTTTGGAGACTGTTCATGAAGGTACTTCGTCCGTCAGAAACAATAGATTACAAGATCTAGCCACTAGGTTTGAAATGGCTAGGATGAAAGAGGATGAAACCTTTGATGAATTTTATGCTGAAATAAATGACGTCGTCAACTCTAGTTTTAACTTAGGAGAAATTATTCCCACCAGTCGTATTGTTAGAAAAATCCTTAGATCTCCCAGAAAAATTTCTTCCTAAGATCACTGCTATAGAGGAGAGCAAAGACGTGGATAAGCTGAAACTAGATGATCTTGTAGGTAATCTTCAGATCTATGAGAGCAAACTTCCTGGTTTTAGAAAGACCAAAAATATAGCCATGAAATCTGTGAAAGTTGAAAAACGTGAAGAATCTGATGATGACAAAGCTTCGTCCCTTTCAGATGCTGACATGGTCATGTTTGTGAAAAGGTTTAAGAAATTCTTGAACCCTAAGAAAAATGACAATTATCCTGATAAGCGATGGACTGAGAAACCTAGAGACAATACCAATCGGTATAGGACAGGTAGGAAAGATAATAGAGAAGAGAAGGATAAGAAATCTCAATCCATTAGGTGTCATGAGTGTCAAGGTTTTGGTCACATTCGTGCTGAATGTCCCACTTTCCTGAAATCGAAAGGAAAGAAAGCCATGGCTGTGTCTCTATCTGATGATGAAGAAAGAGATGAGGAATATTCTGATGACTCAGAATCAGAAAGAAATTTCTCTCACATGGCTTTTACCTGTAGTGTGGATGGCGTAGAAGAAGAAGGAGCCGTCAACGAAAAGTTGGAGAGATCTGAGTGTTTTGAACCTAGTGACTCTGAAGGTGAGGATGATATTCAGACCGCTTTTACCGAATTGTTCAATGAGAGTTTGAGCATCAAACAGTCTAATGCTGAAATAACCAAACAACTCAGAGAGACTGAACTCGAAAGAAATGAGGCTCAAATCAAACTCGAAAAGAATCAGATTATTGTTGCTGATCTCAAGGAAAGAAACAAGGGACTGGAAGCTAGGATCAAGATGTTGGAAAGTGAACTAGAACAGACTCAGTCTAAATTGTCTGCCTTTTCGTGTGGCTCCCAAAAGATTGATCATATGATAGGGCTAGGTGTGTCCTCTGGTGATAAGAGAGGTCTAGGTTATGCTAAGACTGATGGCAATAGTGCTTCCTCCTCCAAAACTGTTTTTGTTCCTGCTAAAAACTTGAGTACTAAACCTGTTAGAGAAGTTTTCCCTAGAGTATCAGGTGATCATTCCGTCACCATTAACAACTCTACTGATGATCAGCCAAAAGTCGCTAGTGCTCTTCCTAGGTTTGTTCCCACATGTCACTATTGTGGCAAAATTGGTCACACCCGACCCAAGTGTTTCAAGCTCAGAAAGAACAACACTAGACCTAGGAAGACCTCTCACCAAAAAGACTCTAGCTCGTTAGCTCAACAGTTCTTTGAACTTGCTCGTCAGACCAAAGTTATTAGTGAAAAATTAGCTTTGTTGACCAAGAACTCAGGATCCAATAAAGATCACAGACAGGCTTGGGTTAGAAAGGAAGAGTGTTTCGTTGCTCAAATAGCCCTCAAGGCTAGGGACAATCAAATGTGGTACTTCGATAGCGGATGCTCCAGACACATGTGTGGAGATAAAGCTATGTTTGTTTCTCTTGAAGAGAACATGACTGGGATTGTGACTTTTGGTGATGGAGGAAAAGCTCCGATTATGGGAAAAGGAAGAATAGCCTTGCCTGGTTTTCCCATCCTTGATGGCGTCCTGTATGTGGAAGGATTGACAGCAAATTTATTGAGTGTCAGTCATTTCTGTGACACTGGGCTTGATGTTCGCTTTGAGAAGAGAACGTGTTCGGTGTTTAATGCTCAAGGTGAGTGTATCATTAAGGGTATTAGAACCACCAACAATTGTTACGGTATCTTCGTTGGACAGTCCTCTACGTGTAATGCTACTCATTTAGATGAGATTGATTTGTGGCATCAACGGTTGGGACACATAAATTACCATGATCTTTCGAAAGTCTCGAAAAGAAACCTCATTGTTGGCCTTCCTAAATTAGGAAAGAACCGTAATCTTGTGTGTGGTCCCTGTCAGTTAGGAAAACAGACTAGAGCTAGTCATACTCGTGTTCCTCACATTCTTACCAAAAGGCCTTTAGAACTTCTTCATATGGATCTTATGGGTCCTTCCAAGTCAGAAAGTCTAGGGGGTAAAAAATATATTCTGGTTGTTGTGGATGACTTTTCTAGATACACTTGGGTTGATCTCCTTCGTGAAAAATCTGAAGCTGCTGAAGTCATCCAAGTCTTATGCAGGAGGCTGATGAATGAGAAGGATCTAAACATCTCGAGGATTCGCACTGACCATGGTCGTGAATTCCAAAATTCTAGTCTCGGATCGTTTTGTTCCGACAAGGGTATAAAACAAGAGTTCTCGGCTCCCATCACTCCTCAGCAGAATGGTATTGTAGAGAGGAAAAACAGAGTTATCCAGGAAATGGCTCGCGTCATGATTCACAGCAAAGGAGTTGCTTTGCACTTTTGGGGAGAAGCTGTTTTCACTGCCTGCCACATTATTAATCGTGTGTTTCTGAGGCCTGGAACTGAGAAGACCCCTTATGAAATATGGAAAGGGAAGAAACCTACTGTCAAATACTTCAGGGTTTTTGGTAGCTCTTGCTACATTCTGAGAGATAGAGAAAATCTCGCAAAATTTGATGCCAAAAGTGATGAAGGCATATTCTTAGGGTACTCTCAGAATAGTAGGGCCTATAGAGTGTTCAATAAACGTACTCTTACGGTTATGGAAACCATCAATGTGACTGTTAATGATGGTGATCGTAGTCCTGATAATGAGAGAGAGTCTGTCCTGTCATTGATAGTTATGAAGAACCTGATGGTGTAGGACCCTCTGACAGCACGACCAAGACTGATCATTCTGAAAGATGTGATTCCCCTGAGAATGACAAATCTCGTGAATTGGTCCCATCGTCTCGTGTTAAGCTACATCATCCTAAAGAAAATGTGCTAGGAGATGTTGCTGAGGGGTTGCGGCTTCGTGGAAGATTGATAAATCAATTATCATTTACTTGTTATGTGTCTCAGATTGAGCCTAAAAAGGTTGAAGAGGCTCTTTTGGATGAAAACTGGGTGTGGGTGCATGCCATGCATGAGAGTTAAATCAATTCACTCGTAATGAGGTCTGGAAACTTGTCCCTAGACCCAAGACTACTAATGTTATTGGAACCAAATGGATTTTCAAGAATAAAACTGATGAACATGGTACCATAACTAGAAACAAGGCTCGTCTTGTGGCTCAAGGATATACTCAGGTTGAAGGGATTGATTATGATGAGACTTTTGCTCCTGTGGCGAGATTAGAGTCCATTCGCATTCTTCTTGCTGTTGCTTGTAGTATGAAATTCAAACTCTATCAAATGGATGTCAAAAGTGCTTTTCTGAATGGATTCCTACAAGAAGAAGTCTATGTAGAACAACCCAAAGGGTTTGTGAACACTGATTATCCCGACTCCGTCTATAGGTTAAAAAAGGCTCTATATGGTCTCAAACAAGCTCCTAGAGCTTGGTATGATCGTCTTACTGGCTATCTTCTTGATCATGGTTACTCTCGAGGGGGAGTTGACCGGACTATGTTCATTCGGAAGGTTGACGGTATAATCACCATTGCCCAAGTTTATGTCGATGACATTGTTTTTGGTTCTCCTTGTGATTCTCTTGCACATGAGTTTGCAAATGACATGACTCAAGAGTTTGAAATGAGCATGATGGGGGAGCTCAATTATTTTCTTGGTCTTCAAGTTAAACAACTTGGAACTGAGACGTACGTCTCTCAATCCAAGTATGCAAGGAACCTCGTCAAACGTTTCGGATTGGAAAGTAAGAAACATACTAGAACTCCCATGAGTACTAGCCTGAAGCTTACTAGTGATTTATGTGGGAAGAGTGTAGATCATACGTTGTACCGTAGTATGATAGGCAGTCTGTTGTACTTGACTGCTAGCAGACCTGACATTGCTTTTAGTGTGGGAGTTTGTGCTCGATTTCAGGCAAATCCTAAGGAATCTCATTTAAGTGCTGTTAAACGTATCATTCGATATGTTCACGGCACTGTTGACTATGGGTTAATGTATACCGAAAACTCTAATACTGTTCTAGCAGGTTACTCTGATGCTGATTGGGCTGGTTGCGCGGAAGATAGGAAGAGTACTACTGGTGGATGCTTCTATGTGGGTACTAATCTTGTTGCTTGGATGAGCAAGAAGCAGAATGCCATTTCCTTATCCACGGCCGAGGCCGAATACATGGCAGCTGGGAGCTGTTGCACTCAACTGCTATGGATGAAACAAATGCTACATGACTATGGGATCTCCCAATCGACCATGACAGTCTTTTGTGACAATTCTAGTGCGATAAACATATCTAAAAATCCTGTTCAACATTCTCGAACCAAACACATTGACATCCGTCATCATTTCATTCGCGAATTGGTTGAGTCTAAGATCGTGTCTCTTGAGTATCTCTCCACTGAACTTCAACTTGCTGACCTGTTCACTAAACCTCTTGACAACACTCGGTTTGAGTTTCTTCGGTCATCCATAGGGATGTGTGTCTTCCCGTAGCTTGTTGTCCTTTCTTGTGTCAGTATGAGTAAAGTCTTTTCTTTTTCTTCTTTTCTTTTCTTTTGTTCTCTGGTTGTTGTTTTATTTTTCTTATTTTCTTTTCTCTAAATGTGATGCAAATGAGGAGTCTATGGCATGGTTAGCATATACATGTGATCCCGGTGTGTAGAATATATGATTGTGCATGCATGATATGATTCATTTTTCTTGATGCTCTATATACATGAGTTTGTCTGATAAAAACCTTTGGTATATCTTGTGCTTGCACTTTCACTTACACGTTTTTAATTTGTCAAGGCTTGGTCGCATGTATGAGTTTTTGGAATGGCAATCTAATCTCTTTCATGCTTTGTTTGCTTAATTGTGTGACCTTTGACTAGATGACCTTGCTATCCCCTTGTATCAGTAAAAAGAAATAAATTAAAAAAAAAAAATGAGACTCAAGTGCAAAAGAGCCAAAATGGCCAAATTCAAAAGATAAGGGCAAAAACCCTTCACTCGAAAGAGTTATTCAATATGAGCTCATGATATTTCTGGGGTAAATATTATAGCATGCAACCATTGTTGCTTATTTTCAGGTCCTAGTGGTGTTGGGTTTGAACACATATTTTGTGGTCTTGGTTTGTTTAGAGTTGGATTTCTTTGGCTGTGTCCAGCTCATAAAATAAGATCTTAAGCCTTGATTCGTTGTGCACTTTATTTCTCACGCAAGTGCTTTATATGCCTCAGTGTTTGAATCATATTCATAAGTGTTGTGTTTAGCAAATTGTAAAATGATGCATGTTGCTTCATGTCTTGATTATTTTTCTCTTTTCTGGGTGTCATTGTATCTGCTCTTCTGCTGTGCACTGTCTTCATTTCGTTAGTGTTTCGTTCTTGTTTTCGTTCGCACTATTTTCGTTGGTGTCTCGTTCTCACTTCGTTCGAACGCCGTGTCGGTATTTAAATACCATCGTGCGGTTTCTGTTCGCACGATTCGTTCCTCTTCTCTTCCTCTTCTGGTTTTTACTCTTCCTCGCTATTCTCCTCCATTTTTGGTCAGATCCAGCCTCTCAACCTCTGATTCTCGGCCTCGTATTCATCTTCAAGGTAATCTTTCCCTCTCTCTTCACTGATCTTGCCTGTTTGTCAGATCTCATTTCTAGGGTTTCGCACTTTCCATTTTTTTTAGCCTTATCTCTTGATTTAAGGCGGATGGTATATTGTGTTTGTGTCTTATGTTGCTTATTGGTGTCTATTGTGGCGTATTGCATCTTCTAGTGGTGTTTTGTGGCTCGGTTTTACGCCATCGCGTTCGAACGCCCATGAATTTGCGTTCGAACGTTCATTGAATCTTTCTCAGTTTTGTGAAGTCTGTTTTGGGTTGTCTCTCATTTCTGTGGTTCTTGTGTTTCTCTAGATGCCTAAGAAGAGTGTTGCTTCGAAGAAACGTCCCCGAGACTCTCTTCCTCGCGATAGTTTTCGCAGTCCAGCTGCAGCTAAACTGTTCGATGATCAATTCTCTCAGCGCAGTCTGTTTTTGGAACGCAATGTCCTGGTTGATGAACTGCAAGATTCCGGCATTGTTCCTCTTCTGATTACTCGTGGATGGGGTCCTCTCTTATCCGGTTTCGTTGGGCCATCACCTCGTCTTGTCCAGGAGTTCTACTCCAACTTGGAGGTTGTGTCCGCAACTTCGTTTTCCGTGTACATTCGGGGTCATTATTTGGATATCGATCCCTCTGTTTTATCCCGGATTCTTGCTATACCTGAGGTCCCCTACCCTCAGTTCCCCTGGTCCCCTACAGATGGACCTCTGATCAGCTTGTCCTGGACGTTGCCACTGGCCAGCATCGTCCGTTTGTCGGAGGGACAATTGTCGTTGCTACATTGCTGCCGGCCTATCGCCTACTTAACCGCATTGTGTGCCATAATCTGTGGCCCAAATCTCATGTCAACACTCAGCCCTTTGCACGGATTGCATTCCTATATGCCATTGAGCAGGGTTTATCCATTGACATCCTTAGTGTCATTGTGCGGGAGATGATTCGTATTCGCACTGCTTCTTATGCTTCTCACACCCTTCCCTATGGGTGTCTTATTCGCCGGATCATCTCGGCTTTAGTTCCGGACTTTGTGCATGATCCTCCTCTTCCTCTCCTCAAGCCAATTGGTCGACAGACTGTCTCTGCCGGCGCTGCTCATCTTCGTGCTCCTGCTCCAGCGGCTGCTCCTGCTCCTGCTCCTGCTCCTGCCCCGTTCCTCGGCTGCTGCCTCCTCCTCTTCAGCTGGTCCTCCTCCAGATTTTTACCAGCGCATCCTGGACTCTCATGCCACTATCCTGGCCGAGCTTCGTCTCCTCTCAGGCGGCCAATCGGAGCTTCGTTCGTCTGTTCGTAACTTGGAAGCTCAGTTTGCTAGCCATATTGCGGAGTGTAATGCGCTTCTGATAATGAGGGTTCCTCTGCCAGTTCAGAGTCTGACTAGCAGCTTTGTTTTATTTGAGTTAGGGTCTGTTTTATTTTGGGATCATAATTTTTGTAACCTGTTATGATGTCCTCCACCCTTTGTTGTTTATGATGTATTGCAAACTTTTAACGCATTTAATGAAAATATTCTCTCTTGAATGTCTCTCTTACTGTCTGTCATGGCTTTGTCATTTCGTAACAAAAAGGGGGAGTAAATGGGTGATTTTTCTGTTCAGGAGTTCAGATTAAGGGGGAGAAAAATGATTTACCTGTTTATGTTATACTTGATAATCTCAATGCTTTTCACGGTATATTGTTGTTTGTGAATGTTTTCAGGTAAACAGGTTATCTGCTGGTGTTGTTATTCCTTCAAGACTCTTGGTTAGGTATTAGATCGAGTCCTTTTGTAATAAGTCTCTGTTTTGATGGTGGACAGTTGACTTTTTGCCTTTTCGGTCTTTTATCGTAGTTCTTGTATTAGGTAGTGTTTTGTCACGGAATGCCAAAGGGGGAGATTGTTAGTTCCAGTTTTATTGGCTTATATCCGTGACAAATCAAGTTCAATTGAGTTGTAATCTGTCGTGAAGATTGGTATGCAATTGGACTGGTTTTGACTGCTGTGCTTCTGTCTTCCGTTGGTGGTGCGTTCTTCCTCCAGTTCGAACCTCTGCGTTATTGCTGCGTTGGTCAACAGGTTCGATCTTTGGCGTTAGTGTTGGGTTTGTTAATCTGTTCGAACGAGTTGCGTTAGTGTACCGTTCTTATTTGTGTTCGAACGTGATCATTCCAGTGAGCTATCGTTCGAGTCCCGTTCTTATTGGGTTCGAACAGTGCCATTCCAGAGAGCTCCCGTTTGAGGTTCGTTTCCATTTTGTTCGAACGGCCTTTGCAGTTTTCATCGCGTTCGAAACGCGTTCGTTGTGCGTTCGAACGGTCTGCGCTTTTCCTGTTTTATTGATGCGCCCTTTTAACCTAATGGAGCCCTTTCTAAACCCTTCATATAAAAAGGTTTCTCAGCCCCCATTTTCTTTTTGAGGAAAACACATTAACCTAAAGCCTTAGCTTTTGTTTTCCCTCTCTATTGAAGATCCCTCCTTAAGATTAAATCTTATTTCATGTGAGTGATCCTCTTGTTTCTTCACCCCTCACCATACACACACAACTACCTGTCAGATTCAATCCACAGAGACTTCAGAAGGTCTGAAGGAAGTTGCTTGGTGCATGCTCATGGAGTTCCTTGGGTGATTATGGTTGTGGGTTAAGAGTCGGCAAAGTTGTTGCTAGGTCTTTTCACCATCTCTGTAAGTTTTCTCTTATAGTGGATTTGGGTGGTAGCCTATACCCGGAGTGGTTTTTTACTCTAACGAGTTTTCCACTTCGTAAACAAATCTCATTGTCTTCATTTACCTTTACTGCCTTTTGCTTGTGAGATATTTTGTTTGTGTTTGAAGTAATTTATCTTATCTTGGTTGACTATTCTTCCACTGTGTGTTCTCTATTCGAAACGTGTTTTGAATAGTGTAGAAATTTTTATTTTCCGCTTGTTACACCCTTCCCCCCATAGGTGTGTTGGGTCAGAACTTTAGTATTTTTAAACAAATGATTAAAGTGGTAATCTTGACAGTAATTTCTGTGTGAAGAATATCTTCATTCCCCAAAGCCAAAAACACTAGGCATCATAATCTCTTTCTCTTCAATATTGTTTTGTTTTCCATTTGTTCTTCTTCTATGGCATCAAGTAGTAACCAGCTGCTTATAGCATTTTTAGTATGAGATGGGGAGTTTAATGTTCTTTTGCATAAACCCAAAGAGGTTACTTCAGCCATTAAGGTCATTAATGGAATTTTAGATTCTTTTCCTTATTTTAATAATGGGTATCTGGATTGTATTCTTGAATTGATTAGCTCTTGGTGTTTCTTCGCCAACTCCTATACTTTTGTTGTTTTTTCATGCATTGAGCATCAACTCAAAAAGTAATTTTTTGATATAATTATTATATAGGAAACGTGATATCAATAATCACTAGTATATAATATGTTGTATTTTGAAATATAAAGAAATTTTCCAAATCAACACGAGTGATTTTGCCTTTTGTGTGCACATGGACATTTTAAGCTAAGAGAAAGCAATTAATTTTTGCTTGTATCTAAAATATTTACTAGTATTAGATTCATTCTTCGTATACCTCCATTGTCTGTCAGATGCATGATCGAGGGAGCAATTTAATAAATGCCACATGTCACAATCTCACAATGGATAGATCATAGATAGATGGAAAATGCTGCATCACCCAATAAATCTTATAATCACGACCAATTTGAAATTTTGCTCATCTCAAAGCCATGCGAATTGCTCTATAAACACATAATTGAACGAGGGAATTTGATCAGAGCTCTAGTTTTACCATAAACTCTTCCTACGCAATCCGGTTATTATCATTTGCAAATGGGCACGAGAAGTATTTACCGTTCTACTTGAAAATTAACATCTCATGTTACTAGCTTGTGCGCAAGTAATATTCTGAATCCAAACTTGATTTAATAATATGCATGAAATTTTCATACAGCTATAAATCAAAACACTGACCTAAATCAAGAAATTTATTTCATCCAGATATCAGAATGAGGAAACAGGTTATGATGAAAGTCGAAAGACGATCTTCAATAAACCATAATTCCATGTCTAGAGGATAAATTTATTGCGGCAGTATTTTCAAGAACGTTACAGTGACTTGCTACTCCCACTGAAAGGGAAATGTTTGAGGGGCATCATTGGCCGCAGACCCATCTGACCCCAGGTGAAACATTCCAGGGCAATGAACATTAGCATCCCGACCACTGGATACCAGAACAGATTCCATGGGCTCTACACTGTTATTACGAAAGCTCGTGCCTAAAGAATGCACCAGTGGCATTGAACTAGGCGGCAGCATGTGGCTCAAACTGATACCAGATCTCTGTGTTGTTGGTGTTGACAGAAGAGAGAGAGCACAATCCGAGTCTAGAGTTGTTGACCTGTCACAGAACATATTGTGGCTACCCCCACTTTGTTCTGACAAAGTGGCAGTCCTCAGAAGCGGCTGGCTGACAGAAGCTTCAGGAGATGCTTGACTGTTACCAAGAGTGTGGTTACCGCCTTGCAAGAATGTGAATTGCTTCCCAGCTTTGAAGCTGCTTGAAGGAGATCCGAGAAATAGGTTCTTTTTGTCAGGCAAGTTTAGACGATAATGCTGGTTGTAGTGGCTAGCATCTGCTTCAGCATTGACAACTCCAGCCCAGATGGGGTTCACCACAGTTGCGGACGCATACATATGTGAACTAGAGAATGGTAATAACAGGGCACCTGAAAATAAAAATGACAAACACCTGTAAATTAGAAGGATCAAACTAGTATTATTGTAGATTAGTATTGTTAATAAGTCTCCTCTCCAAAAACAATTTCAGAGCAATACATTAACTGGAGGCCCTATCGAGTCATCACAAGATGCATCCTGTGTTTAAAGCCAAATTTAAAAATAAATCTTGAATTAGAATACTTTAATCCCCTGACATTCATACAAGTTTCTAGATCTGTATGATTCATATACATCAATCATATTTCAGTTGAAAGCATTGGCACTTAGGCTGGTTTGCAAGGGGCCACCCTGGACACTGATAGAGAACCACCAAAGGGAAGTGACAGCTAACTCCATGTATTCAGATTAACGTAAATGATTTCTGAGTAGAAAGGAAAAGAGTGCGTTGAAGATGCTAGACTTCCCAGAATCACTTTTGTAAATCTGTAGATTAGGGCTATGTTTCGTATTGCTATAAAAAAAGTGTGGTGAACAAACGTGTGGTTGATAAACAGTGAAATGTAAAAAAAGTTTGTAGCTAAACGCTAAACGATGCATTTTTTACTTTTTTGATGGCGAGTAAAAGTTCAACATTTTAGCTTTTGCAAAACTCAATTTTTAAAAAAAATCACGAGTCATTAACCAAACAGTTAAAAATTATATTTTGACCAAAACATGATTTTGTCATCTCACCATAGATCAAACAACAATATTAAATAGAGCCTAAGGCCTCAGCTGAGTAGCTCTTCATGCTAAAGAGAATTGGAAAATTACAACTATTCAAGTTGGTTAATGTGTGTTGAAGTGTTCATTTCTGGCTTTAGAGCTGAAATTGCCTCTACTCAAATGTTGATAGCAGATTACCTTGATAATTGGACAAAAAGGGTCCACGATTTGACAGGGGATCCGGCTGAGGTTTCCGTCGCCTTCTGTTGTGTCCATCAAGAAGTTTCCTGCAGCTTCTCTTTCCTTCATCAAACTCCTCCAGGCAATGAAATCTAACAAAAATGTCTCAAATTGATGAGTAATTTGTGGATTGCAGGACAATAAAAGAGGTGACGGTCAAAGCCATCATGTTTGCATAAAAAGGAACGAATGTAAGAAACAATTAAAGGGAAGATTGCGTGGTCACCATCATAGTATTTCTGAAGAACTAAAGTATCCACTACCTCAATTTTTTTTCCCTGTTCTGCGACTTCACTTAACTTCTAACTTTCATTGTGGCTGCATTTTCTTAGAAAAGTAAAACAACTTGCAAAAAATATATAAAAATCCCTCAAGAGTACAAACAATAAAAGGAGCACAGGTAGAATTAAGATGCGAGAAGGCCTCTTTAAGTTCTAGAACTCATTTTCCTAGGTAGAGGGACACAGAAACACAATCAGCAGGGAAAATAGAAGTATCTAATCAATTTCATATAATAAAGTTTCAGTATTTGTAGAATCCTTCAGTAATTAGTACCTGAATTCACATAAAAATATCTGATTTCTATACTGCTGCAAGCATTAGACTATATGTAACACCCTTTCTTTGATCTTTGCATTTTATCCATAACATTACATCCCAGTTCATTATAAACCCATTAGACACAAGCATGAGATGCCTCGATCAGAAGCCTAAGATTAAGGCCATTAGTCGAGCATTTCCCAGAAACGGCAATTCTACAGATTTTAACAGCAGCAGAACTCCAAAGATAAGTAAGAATTCGAACAAATAAATCAGCTATAATCCATAATAATCAACAAGAAGAGAGAACAGATAGCCACTATTATATAGTCACAATCACTAAAAAACTACATATTTCTAAATCAAAATTCAAGTAAATTTAGCATGCAACACAAAAAATAAATAAATAAATAAATAAACCTGCTGCATTGCTGACAGAACCGTTGCTTCTGGCCGCGAATCAAAACCTGAGAGGTCTTTGAGTGAAGTTCACACACCTTATGTCTCCTATGGTAATCCCTACCATTACTAAGGTCCGAGTCACACCCATCAACAAGACATGACACGGTCTGGCTTCTATTGTTAGCTGCTCTAGCCCTCTTGGATGACCCTGAAGGTGAAGACTCCATTTTGAGACTACTCCAGGCTCCTTACACTTACTCAAAGAATGGTCAGCAGAATTATTAACCTGACCAAGCTTCAATTCTTGCTCAAATTCAGCAAAATCCCAAGTTTTTTTTTCATGTTCCAGTCCATAAACTCTTAGCAATTCAAGATTCCCTCAACACCTTATAAAACACAGCCAATCCTGCTTCCCTTTTACTGTTTCTACCATCAAATTAATATCTATTATACAATCAGATGGAAACAAATAGAAACAGTTAACTAACTAACATAAACTAACAAACTGTAAATTATTTTCCCTTAATTAAGAGAGGATGGAAAAACAAAGAAGCAAGAAAAAACCCATTTCAGCAAAATCCTTTTATTTTATTTTTTTAATTAATTATAAATTACTTAACAATGTAGTTGCGGAGTTAGTTCCAAAAAGGTTTGAAGGTTAAGAAATAAGAATAGTTGATTTGGTGGTGTAGGATTGAGGATCTACCTTCAGGTTTTGGGTTCGAATTCGAAAAGTGTGTTTTTTATAAGAATTTAGGACAGTCGGAGATTTTACATGTTTCGTTTAAGCCCGAAATAGATGATTTAACGGCGGGATCTCCAACGATCCTAAAAATAAATAAATAAAAAGAAATATGAGAGGGTACTTACAACAGGTTCAGCATAAGGAGGCTGGTTGCTCTTTGCGGCAATTTATTCACTGACGTTGATTCCATTACTAACCATGAAGTGGCTTAGTCAAGACTCGAGATAATAATAAAGTTCAATGGAAGATGTTAAGAAATATTACTCCAGCGGGAAATTTTAAATTCAGATTTTTTTTTATATATATATTTTACTGTTTATCATATGTTCAGAATGATTTTTAGGTGACTTAAAAGGAAGTAGATTTTATTTATTTTTTGTAAATTAAAATTCATTATTTTATTATTATGTTATTATTTTCATATTTGAGTTTGATTTGAAAATGAATGAGTAGTATAGGGACAGGCTGTTTGTTCCTTTTCACTTTTATGAGCTATGTGAAAAAAAGTACAAGGATGGATGCTTGATTTGCTTATGACAAAGCATGTGGCTTTGTGTTTCACACTCCATGGCATATCTTTCTTTTAGGTCCGGAGACTCCAATACATTTTATATTAGAATCTGTTTAAGTATAATTTGGATTGTTAAATTTTAATCCAATGATTTAGATTTGGGTTGCGAAAACAATTTTCTCCTTTTAAATTTTAATTTTGTTACTTAGTACGTGGAAAATTCAACGGCCCATGTGTTCTGGAGCCCCCGATCCACTTTCTTTTAGGTTTCTTATGTTTGGAGAAGCATAGCATATCCCACGCTCCGTTACAGTGAGTGATCAACAAACACTCATTTTTTTTTTACCCCTAAATTTGAAGCCTGTTCTGTTTGTTTCTTTCAAAAACCAAGTATGGACATGTTTAAGTTTTTTCAATATTAAATTACAATTTATACTAATATTATAATTAAAAATCCAACACAAAGATCATGAGATTATAAATTATCCTGATTAAAACCCCTATCGAATTTTGAGAATCAATCAATCATTTATGTAGACTATTTCTAATACCGTCTTTGACAACGATAGGTGTAACCCAAAATCCAAAGAAGCTACTTAAGTAAAGAAAAATCTACCTATAATTTATCAATGGTGAAGATTAAATGAGCACTGATCCTCCCCCACTCCCCCTGCAAAATCTCTCCCTTGTCCTCTTATGGAATTACAAAAGTACTCATTTGCTTAAAAAAATTCCAAAACAAATATTTACATGTATCTTGTTAAAAAATTATTTTATTATTTTATTAATTAAATTTATTTATTTTGTTAAATTTATTTTTATTTTTAAAACTTTTAAATCCGAAAACAAATCTAAGACATCTATATTGGAAAACACATCATGTTTTAAAACATTTTCATGATTAGCACATTAAGTTTTGTTAAATCTTTGTCGCAAATTATTCGTCGATTGATTAAACAATCAAGACGCAAGATTTTTACCGTGGTTCGCCGGAAAAATTCCCGACTACATTCACGTTGAACTCCGGAATAGGGAGCTCGCTGCACTAAGCAATTTCAAGATTACACACGGAATCTTGAATCCGTTTACAAATTGTAATTCCCCAAATCTCACAAACCCTAATCTCTAAAAGTGTCAATCTCTCAAATTACCCAATTGAGAATTACACTAACTTGGACTAAGGAACAAGGCTCAACACTTAGCCAAAAATAAGGGAATACAAATAATGAAAACCTCTTCTAAATCTCAACCTAAGTGGCATTTATATATGATGAGCAAATACATGTAATTGGGACAACGGCAAGGATTGCGCCACGTGTCCCTTATCCAACGGATGATAAAGCTTCACATTTTACAATCTCCACCTTGAAGCCAAAAACATCTATCACTTCCAATCATACACAACGACACACTAAGGTCAAGATAGCACAGCAAACTCACCTACTCACATCATCGCTCATGTCGGCTGCAAGGTCAGCCAACCCCCACCTGCAACAGCTTCATGCAGTGGGAGAGTTTGGTTGCAGCCACAATTTTTGTCCCCATGTCCGATGGGTTAACTTCTGTTGGAACCTTCTTTATCTCAATCTTACCACTTGTGATGACTTCCCTCACAAAATGATACTTCACATCCACATGCTTGGTTCTCTCATGATGTACTGGATTCTTGCTCAGATGTATTGCACTCTGACTGTCAGAATACACAACTGTCTTCCCCTGCAGCTGTTGTATTTTGGTTAAGATACCCTGAAGCCAAATAGCTTCCTTGAACACATCAGTTATGGCTATATACTCCGCTTCGGTATTTGAGAGTGTAACCAACGGTTGCAGGCTTGACTTCCAGCTGATGCAATTTCCACCAAGTGTGAAATAGTAAGTGTGGTTGACTTTCTCGAGTCTCTGTCACCTGCAAAATCAGAATCAACATACCCTACCAAATCTAAAGTGTTAGATTTGTTAAAACAAAAGGCATAATCAACAATAGTATTCAAGTATCTTAACAACCATTGCAAAGCACTCCAGTGTGCTCCACCTGGATTAGACATAAACCTACTCAATAAAGATACAGCATAAGGCAAGTCAGGTCTAGTACTAATCATGGCATACATCACAGAACCTATAGCATTTGTATAAGGCACATTTTCCATTTTAATCACCTCAGGTCTAGTACTAAGAGAATACATCTCCTCTTCCATAGCCACTTCCCATTCAAGTTTATGGGTAGACTTTAATGCCTCTCCTAAGCTAGCAAGCTCAACCCCATTAATTTCATGACTTGATATTAATGCACAGAAATACAAATCATTGGTTGAGTAATCATACCTGGTAGGAGGCCTTACCTGCCTCCTACTTCTGTCTCTTGCTAGCTGGTAGTTGGCCAATGTGTCTTGTGGTGTTTCATCATGCTGCTCAGTTTGATCCACTTGATCTAATGTGTCCTCTTCAATTTGTTCTTGTATATTTGCTACTTCATTTCTGTTTTCCTCCTGGTTATTTCTCCTGGGCTGGGTGTCCTCAGATGTCTCCGTGTCTGACATGTCACCAACTTGCTCAGCGGTCTTGATGTCCCTGGCTCCACCTGCATCTGAGCTCCACCTGCAAAATCAAAATCTGCTAGATCCTTTTCTAAGGCACCTGCATTGTTGTTAGTAGATTTACAAGGAAAACAAAGTTCATTGAATATAACATCCCGACTAACTATGACTTTGACTCCAGGTGACTCCCTTTCCCATAACCTATACCCTTTTGTCCCTTCTTGATATCCTAGGAAAACACACTTGATAGACCCCGGTTCAAGTTTACCTATGGACTGGTGAGCATAAGTTTCACAGCCAAACACTCTAAGGTGGGCAAGCTTATGAGCCCTACCAGACCAGATTTCTTCTGGTGTCTTAAACTGAACGGAACTATTAGGGCTAAGGTTAATCAAATGAGTAGCAGTATTGAGGGCTTCACCCCAAAAGGCCCTCGGAAGTTCGGAAGAAAATAAAAGACATCTGATCTTTTCTAATAGGGTTCTATTCATTCTTTCCGCAACTCCATTCTGTTGAGGGGTGTTTCTAACAGTCCTATGTCTCAGGATACCCTCACTCGTACTGTATTGATCAAACTCAGTATTACAAAATTCTAAGCCATTATCAGTTCTCAAGACTTTTACTTTGTTACTAGTTTGATTTTCTACCAATACTTTCCATTTTTTAAATTTAGTCAAAGTTTCATCCTTTGATTTTAGTAAGAATGTCCATACCTTCCTACTGTAGTCATCAACAATAGAGAGGAAATATTTCTTACCCCCATGGGTCTGGACCTTTGCTGGTCCTCACAAATCACAATGAAGATACTCCAGACTCGCCTTTGACAAATGAATTCCAGTTGGGAAGCTCTGTCTGTGCTGTTTACCCAACACACAGATCTCACAAAACTCAAGTGGCTTCAACTGGTCCTTTCCAAATTGTCCTTGCTTACTGAGTACCTGCATTCCTTTCTGGCCAATATGGCCAAGTCTCAAGTGTCATATATTAGTCATATCAACATTAGAAGTTAAAGTAGAAATGGGTTTATCCGAGAATACATGTTGGTCATTTAGAACATACAATCCATTTCTCTTAATACCAGTTAGGATTAGTTTATTACCCTTAGATATGTGCATGTTTCCTTTGTGTGCTTTATATGTGAAACCTAATTCATCTAGTGTTCCTAGTGATATCAGGTTCTGTTTCAAGTCAGGTACATATCTAACGTCAGTAAGAATCCTAACTTTACCATCATGAAGTTTAAGTGTTATGTCCCCAACTCCATATATCCTACAAGTATTGTCATTACCCATACACACAGTCTCTTGGTCAGAATTTCTAAAGTTGACAAACCAGTCCCTATACGGACTCATGTGGAAGGAACACCCGGAGTCCAGAATCCATTCTCTACTAATGTGATCTCTACACACAGTCAATGCCTCAGATAGGCACATCGACTCCTTTTCGGCAGCCACAGTGGCGCTGCCTTCATTTTCCTGTTCCCTAATGAACTTATAACAATTCCTTTTAAGGTGTCCCATCTTCCCACAATGATAGCACTTCTTGTCACTATTCTTATTCTTATCCTGTTTGTTCTTTGTCTTCCCTTTAGGTTCTTGGTTATTAGTCTGATGATTATTCGGACCATTATATTTCCTTTCATTTTTACCTTTCACAAATAAGTTCGCTCCTCCTCTCCCACTGGTTCTAAGTTCTAGTTCTCTATCTCTTATACCAGATATCACCAAGTCTAGCCTAGGTACAACTCCTGTGTACTGTAGAGAATTCTTGACGACATTATATTCTTCAGGCAATGCATTTAATAGAATCATAGCTTCGCTAGAGTCTCCTAGGGCTTGGTCAGTTCCTTTAAGGATTTGAGTCATTTTCGTGAATTCATCTAAATTATCATCAATCGACTTATTAGTATCCATCTTGTAATTAAACAAATTTCCTTTTAAGAACACTAAATTTGGTGCAGAAATAA
The DNA here is from genome assembly GCA_019454045.1 of Zanthoxylum bungeanum. NCBI lineage: Eukaryota > Viridiplantae > Streptophyta > Magnoliopsida > Sapindales > Rutaceae > Zanthoxylum > Zanthoxylum bungeanum. The sequence goes on along the minus strand of SKCR01017063.1, from coordinate 135,376 downwards.
CAGAGTAAAGAGATTCGAGTTTACCCCAGAGTTGAATGGCGGTGTCCATTCCGTCAACCTTTCTGATGACCGAGTCTCCAAAGTGGAGGAAAATCAAGTTGTACGCCTCTTCCAGGATTTCGTCCTTCGCTTCCTTTTCCATCTTTGGCCACTTTTCTGGATCCGGTTCCAGTGCCAAAGCCACCTTATGGTGGGAGAGCAGAACTCTCATTTTCTTCTTCCATGTGGTGAAATCCCCTTTTCCGTCAAAGATGCCAATGTCGAGTCTCATGGTCGGCATTTCTATTTCCTTTTACAGTAATCACCCGATGACAATTCTGCAATCACACTCGGCAATTACTCCCCAAACACCCTTAGGTAAATCACACCCAAACTGCCTTACGCACAATTCGCCAATACACAATTCAATCTGTCTTAATGTGACAGAATCTAAATCTCTCAACAAGGCAGCAAATTACAACACACACAGGCCCTCAATTCCGCAACACAGTGTGTAACAGTTTCACACCCAGAAACAATTCAATTTGGCAACACACAGTTGATCAACCAAACAGTAATCGGTCAGTACATAATCACTTTCACTCAACAGCCAAATTGACTTCGACACTCAATCAGCAAATTACTAAACACCTTAGCGCCAACTCACAGAGGCTTAACCTCCAGAACACACACCAGAACACACACCAAAAACACACACTGTGAACTACTGTTCTATGAGACCCAAGGGGCTTCAATCGGAAACAATAGGTCCTAATTTGGCACCCCTCTGCAACTCCTACGATCGACGGCTTCCCCTGTTACTCAGATCTTGGTCGGTCACTGCAATTTTGTAATTGTCAACTCAAACTCTCAGGCTGAATTCGATCTTGAATCTCGGCAGCCTTTGAGATATGATCGGCATCGTCTGGTGGCAAAGACTGGATCTTTTGGCTTGTTCTTGGGGTCAGCAAGTTGGGGTTTTCCTTCTTGATTCGTTGATCGACAATACCTGGGCATGTTCGTCACTTTCAGGGATCTCTTCAATAGCTCTTAGGTTTTTTGTTTCTGCCGCCTATTCTTTCTCAGATTTTAGGGTTGTGATTGTTTCTTGCTTTCGTTGATTTGGCTTCACTGTTCTTCAATTTTTGAATCTTGATCTCTATTCTTGTCTTTGGCCGTGATCTACACAGTTTACGTCGATGGCTCCTCCGTATGTCAAAACCAAAAATTAGGGATTCTTCTTTCTGCTTTTTGCCGCCCAATTCGGTCACTGCTCTGGAATGAAGAAGATGGGTTGGGCTTCTTGATCACCAGTCTCAGATCAGTCTTCCAGCCCACTGGATCTTTAATCAGCTCTGATACCAATTGTTAAATCTTTGTCGCAAATTATTCGTATCGAACAATCAAGACGCAAGATTTTTACCGTGGTTCGCCGGAAAAATTCCCGACTACATCCACGTTGAACTCCGGAATAGGGAGCTCGCTGCACTAAGCAATTTCAAGATTACACACGGAATCTTGAATCCGTTTACAAATTGTAATTCCCCAAATCTCACAAACCCTAATCTCTAAAAGTGTCAATCTCTCAAATTACCCAATTGAGAATTACACTAACTTGGACTAAGGAACAAGGCTCAACACTTAGCCAAAAATAAGGGAATACAAATAATGAAAACCTCTTCTAAATCTCAACCTAAGTGGCCTTTATATATGATGAGTAAATACATGTAATTGGGATAACGGCAAGGATTGCGCCACGTATCCCTTATCCAACGGATGATAAGGCTTCACATTTTACAAGTTTGTAAAGCATCATCACTTAATAATTGTAATTTTAACCCTGTTTGTTTCTTTCAAAAACCAAGTATGGACATGTTTAAGTTTTTTCAATATTACATTACAATTTATACTAATATTATAATTAAAAATCCAACACAAAGATCATGAGATTATAAATTATCCTGATTAAAACCCCTATCAAATTTTCAGAATCAATCAATCATTTATGTAGACTATTTCTAATACCGTCTTTGACAACGATAGGTGTAACCCAAAATTCAAAGAAGCTACTTAAGTAAAGAAAAATCTACCTATAATTTATCAATGGTGAAGATTAAATGAGCACTGATCCTCCCCACTCTCCCCGCAAAATCTCTCCCCTGTCCTCTTATGGAATTACAAAAGTACCCATTTGCTTAGAAAAATTTCCAAAACAAATATTTACATGTATCTTGTTAAAAAATTATTTTATTATTTTATTAATTAAATTTATTTATTTTGTTAAATTTATTTTTATTTTTAAAACTTTTAAATCCGAAAACAAATCTAAGACATCTATATTGGAAAACACATCATGTTTTAAAACATTTTCATGATTAGCACATTAAGTTTTGTTAAATCTTTGTCGCAAATTATTCGTCAAACCAATCAATCGAACAATCAAGACGCAAGATTTTTACCGTGGTTCGCCGGAAAAATTCCCGACTACATCCACGTTGAACTCCGGAATAGGGATCTCGCTGCACTAAGCAATTTCAAGATTACACACGGAATCTTGAATCCGTTTACAAATTGTAATTCCCCAAATCTCACAAACCCTAATCTCTAAAAGTGTCAATCTCTCAAATTACCCAATTGAGAATTACACTAACTTGGACTAAGGAACAAGGCTCAACACTTAGCCAAAAATAAGGGAATACAAATAATGAAAACCTCTTCTAAATCTCAACCTAAGTGGCCTTTATATATGATGAGCAAATACATGTAATTGGGACAACGGCAAGGATTGGGCCACGTGTCCCTTATCCAACGGATGATAAGGCTTCACATTTTACAAGTTTGTAAAGCATCATCACTTAATAATTGTAATTTTTTGAAATTAAAACAAAAATCTTCGGGAGGAAATTTTTTTTTAATAAATATATTAAAAATTATTAAACAAATAAATTATCAAAAAAATTATTTTATAATTTAATTTTATTTGGTTAAATTATATTATTTTTATACATATGTAGTATTAATTAAATTAAAAATGAATCAAAAAAATAAATGAATAGATACGAAATCTGTAATATTTATTAACAAAAATCAAAAAATTATAAAATAAAAATAATTAATAAAATGACAAATGCAGTTATAATTAGTATATGATTATTTTTAAATTAATATATATATAAATATATAAATTTAAATGAGTCATTTTACATATTGATAGGCGTATTGTGGTAAATGAATAAGGAGATGAGGAGAGGGTTGTCAGGGGAGGGAATGATCAATTTTTAGATTAAATTATTCTCTAAAAAATTTAAAATAAAATTAAAAAAAAGTGTGGAAACCAGCCCAAAAAAAAAAAAGAGATGGCTGGACATTTATTTTATTATTTTAATTTTTTTTTTTTTTTGAAAAGGATGGTTGGACACTTGACTTGATGGAAGTTTGATTTGAAGGAAAGCTAAATTGAGCTATCTGCTAACATTAATAGTGGAGCCTACTCTTTCTTGTAGGGACCTGCAATTGGCTTTTCACAAATGGCATGTGTACTTAATATAGTAGGCTCCACTATATCAGGATTATTAGAAAATATAATGGTCATTGAATGTTTTAAGTCAAGTGATTATAAATTTAACATGATTCTATAAATGGTTAAGATATGTTGGATTGATAAAATTGAATGGAATGGAATGAAATGAAATGAAATAAAATATAATTTTTTTTAATTTTTTTTTTTTAAAAGTGATTGTTTAGATTGATAGAAAGAGATGAAAGATGATAGAAGTGAATGAAAGAGAGTGTAATAAAAAAAGAAATTGAGATAGTAAAAATGAGTTGTTCCAATTAAGGATTGGAGATGAAATTTAATTTTTTAAAAAAATATTATTATCCGGGAAGATGAATTTGACTTTTGAAAAATAATATTAAAATATTTATTTTATTTACTTTTAGAATCGAAAATGATACGATTATCATTAAAATATATTTAACTACATTCTATTTCATTACTTTTTATTTACTAAATAATATTTTGGAATATTACATTATAAACCGCTCATTTTTATTCAAGCAGGATTATATTACATTATTCTTCATTCTATTCTATTACATACATTACATTGGGGTATATTTCATTATAAATAATTTATTTCCATCAATCTAAACATAACCTAGGGCATTAGGTATATCGTGGAGCAGTGTCTAGATGGACGAATTAGGTGAAGCTAAGAAGTTTTGTTTTTATTTAAATTTTTTATTAGGTTTAAAATTTAGCTCAATTTAGTTAAGGGTTAGGATTTGTTCAGTCAATTAGGATTAGATTATAACAATTTGAAATTCATTAGGGCCAGGGTTAGTAAATTGAGGTAAATTAAGTTTAAGGTTTGGAAATTTATGTTCAATTAAGGTTAGGATTTGATAGTTTCAAACCACAATTGGCAGCAGCTCTGGTGACGGCCAGTGGCGAAGCCAAAACTTTATTTTAATGGGTGCAAAATGTGTTTTTTCATAAAAAAAAATTATAGATATTTTTTATTTCTGTATGGGCAAATAAAAATAATTTCATTAACAAAATATACTTTTCATTAATATATACACTTTTCATTAATAGATATGATACATTTTAACAAAAATTCGAATTGGATAAGAATGACTACCTCATACGTGGCTCCGCCCCACAGACATTTATAAAAAGTATATTATGTATGTAGTGTACTTCACATATAATAAAATAAAGTTCTTTGATAATAAGAAATATGATTCATTTTTAAATTTGATGATAGATTATATCATAAATAATTAATTTAAAAAAAATTAATTAGACTCTTTTATAGTATGAAATAAATTAACTGTGTAACTACATTTTGGGAGCAAAAGCATTAACCATCGAATTTCAAATTTTCTTTTAATCTTATTCAGTTATTTTTACCTAAAATTCAACATTAGGTGATAAAAACAAATATGTTATTTATATAAATAAAAATGATATTCATAAAACACTTTTTTATAATCAAGTGTAAAAAAAAAATGGTCAAATAAGAATAATTTTTTGCCCCCTAATTACACTTGATTGTACAAAATGTTGTCAAAAAAATATCATTGGTATTTAGCATCAAAAACTTATTTCGACGCTAAAACAAAATTTTATTTTGACGCAGAGGACCTTCAGCGTCGAAATATTTAGATGCTAAAGGTAAAAATAATAAAAATAAAATAAAAAAAATCATTATAATTAGTTTTAAAAATTAATTATAACAAAATTGACATTATAAATTAATTTCAAACTAAATTTCATTACCAAAGTAATTAAATTTTTAGAAAACATAAGAACGTCATTACAAATTTGTTATAAAAATTATAACAAGGATATCTTTATTAATATAAAAATAAAATTACAAAATTTATCACAATAAAAAAAATATAAAATGATAAACTATAATTTTCTATATATTTTCTTCATCTTCACTTTCATTTTTTTTTCCATTTTCTTCACCATCTTCATATCCACCATTTCTTCATCTTCATATTCCCCTATAAAAAAAAATGATGTTAACATAAATTACAAAAAATGAAATAAAATCCTTAAGGAAAAAAGAATTTTAGAGTATAAGAGAAAGAAAGTGAGAATATGAGAAATGAAAGAGCAAATGAATTTATAGGAAAATAATAATCTTTATCGATGAAACTTATTTCGTCGCTAAATGTCCTCAAATAGCGTTAATTATTTCCGCCAAAATTTTGATCTTTAGCGTCGAAATTTTTGACATTTAGCGTCGAAAATTCGTTGCTAAATATCAAAAATTTAAATATAATTTTATTAGGCGGGAAATTGAAAATTTTAAATTTATCCTTTAGCGTCGAAATTAAAATTCGATACTAAGAGTCTATATGATTTAGCATCGAATTAAATTGTTCAACGCTAAATGATATTATTTTTTATTTTTTAATATTTAAAAAAAAAAAAACTATCGCCTTCTAAAATTATATTTAAATCTTAGACATTTAGCGTCGAATTTAATTTTTATGCTAAAGATCTACCCTTTAGTATCGAAGCCCTTTAGCGTCGAATCTAATTTCGATGCTAAATGGTTGACCTTTAGCGTCCAAATTAAAATTCGACGCTAAAAGTTTTATTAACATTGAAAAATATTTCGACTCTAAAAATCCCTTTCCTTATGGTGATTATATAAATCACTTAAATTTGTTTGATTCAACATTAAGCACTAAAAATAAACTGACCCGTCTCTTTCTTTTCTCCCTCTCTCCTCCTACAAAGTACAAACCCAAAAACTACAATTCTCTAGGAATTATACTAGTTTATCTTGTTGCCTACCCTAACGAGTGCCTGTAAATTGTTAATATATTGTTGTGTAATTGTTTTTGTACTTCGAAAAATTCCTCCTTTGTTAAAAGCGCGCACACACACTTTAATATATGCCTTTGTGATTGCATATTCAAAGTGATAAGGTCGTTGGATTAGCTTCACCTTACATGTACAAACATATTTTTAGAGCTTCGCATCTAAGGGATGTAGTTTGATGAAAAAAAATTTAGAATTTAGCTGTCAGATCTTAGATTTGAGTTCATTGATGTATTTCTTTGTAAGAGTCTGAGGCAACCAAAGATTTTACCTATTTCGTTTAAGCCGGATCAGATGATTTGACAATAGGATTTCTAATGTTTCCAAAAAAAAAAATATTTTTAGAGCTTCAATCAAATTAATTGACTTTATATTATTTTATATTATATGATTGTTCTATCATGGATTTGGCCAAACCAACCTATATTTAATGGGGATATAAGTCTACTGCATATGAAACAATTGTCCCCAAAAAAAACAAAAGCTTGGCACCGTTTCTACACTTCCTTGTCGAAATGAGGTGGTCCATCACAACCCCACATTGAAATTTCATGCACGATTTTATGCCACAAATATAAAATCCTAATTCATGTATATATAATATATTTCTTTAAAAAAAAATAACAACAATATTATATAGAAATTGTTGATTAATATTATTTTACTTTTTTCAATGATAATTTTTTTTTTAAAATTACAATTCTGAGTTGCCAACAATTTGTTAGGAATATCTAATTCCATAATACAATAAAAATAATGAAATAAAAATAATGATACACGTACTCCCTCAGTATTCCATGAGCACTAAATTTTATTTTTTTTATACTTGAATTAATCATTATAGAAAAAATTCGGTGCTAATAGAGTAATCTCATATATTATTATCGTGATAAATTAATAGAAAAACGCTACCCAACGCGTCATTTTGCCTCGTCTGGTAAAGAAGCAGCCTTCAAATTAATAATATTAGTGAATATATTTCATTATTTGGCGCGTGGAAAGTGATTACAATTTGGACGGCAATATTGAAAATTTTTGTAGTGGCACTGTTAACAATGAGAATGAGTAATATAAAAGGGCTTTGAGGGGTAAAATGGTCATGCTACAGAAATGAGAGACAGTGGCTTTTAAATCAGCAACTACCAACAGGCAGTTGCAAATAAATGGTATTATGAGTAGGACCCAAATGTAATACAAACACATATAAATATATTGAAATTCATGGGACTAACTCAACCCAAAAGTCAGCTTGAGAGTTGAGGGTTGCCCAATGTTTATATTTTGAGCTTAATTGTTTATCTCAGCCGATGTGAGATATTTTCCTCAACACTTCCTCTCACGTGCAAACCGATCTTTTGCATGGTTCATGTCACATGACAGGTAGTGTGGGCCCACCCGTGCATGAGTGTGGCTTTGATACCATATTGAAATTCATGGACCTAACTCAACCAAAAAGCCAGCTTGAGAGTTGAGGGTTGCCCAATATTTATATTTTGAGTTTAATTGTTTATCTCAGCCGATGTGTGATATTTTCCTCAACAAAATAACATAAATTCAACCACATATATGTAGATAATTAGATCTATGTATATGTAATTAGATCTATGTAGTTAAACTCTCCCACATTTCTTTATTGATGATACGACTAAGTCACACATATCCAGCCACTTAAACATCTATAATTAGATTTGTTTGTTATATATATTTTGTTTGTTATATATATGTCTTGGCTGTTTATGATCGACAACGTGTCATCTTGGACCAGACAGATCGTCTTAAAAGTGATGGTCCCAAATACGACGCTAAGCCAAATATCCCAGATTTTGTTGTCGGTGCTCCCATTTATTCACGACTCTTGTTTTAATTGAAGGTTATTTATATTTTACCACAGAACTTTATAAATATTAAAATACCATATATATATATATTATTAAAATTGTTATAAAATATTATTTTATTATTAAAGTTACAATAATGATATATATACACCCAACTCCACGCCCATAATAAAAACGACGACTTTTCAATTAAAATTTCAGATTTTTTATTTTAAATATAGACACATATTGGTATTTATGATAGGTAGCCTAAAGTTATGATATGTCGTATAAATATCAACACATATTAAAATGTCGTCTTTTTTATTATGGGTGTGAAGTTGGGTGTATGTTAAAGTTATACAAAATCTAATATATATTTTTTTGTTAACTGACTGTTAGTTTAGTTTTTTATTTTTTTTATTTTTTTTATTTTTATTTATTTATATATATATATATATATATATATATATATTTTTTTTTAAAGTTTAATTTAGGTTTTTTTTTTGTTTTTTTTTTTTCGAAAAGGAAAATTCATAAAAAAAAAAACCTCGGGCAGATGAAAACCAAAGGTATAATCCGAACCTTCCCACTCAAAACCCACAAATCTAGCAACACCAAATAATAAATAATCAATGACATTTGATATAGGGTATTTGGAGATTATCTATTTTCAACCTACAATAACTCAACAAGCAACTCTTCCTTTTCTTTTTTTTTTGAATCGTTGAAATTTGACCGTTAAATTATCTCTTCCGGGCTTAAGTGGGGTAGGTAAAATTTTTGGTTGTCTCAGACTCTTACAAGAAACGCACTCCCTGAATTTGAACCCAAAACCTCAAAGTCAGATCCTAAGCCAACAAACAACTCGTGAATCCTAATCCACACTTAATCATGTCCTTTTGACCCCAACCTAGCCAAATAATCAGCAATTGTATTAACTTCTCTAAATACATGAACCATAGTAACATTAATAGATAACAATAGATGATTCAGTTCTTCCCAAAGTCTTCAAGGTACTAAATTCTACAATGACCCTTGAGAAACCACTCAACCATAATTCGAGAATCAGACTCAATTTCCACACAAGAGATGCCCATCTTGATGCAAGCCTTGACCCCTTCCAGCAAAGCTAAAAGGCCTCAGTATTCAAATGTACTAGTCAACTAACGATCAATTATGGTTTTGATGGAAAAAATAGTATAATGATATTTTACAATAAATTTAGTGATATAGAGTGATAATACAAAATTTATAATACCCAATTATTATTTTGATATAAATTTAATGATAAAATGTAAATAATCATTTCTTTAAACAATTTGCCTTATTTTGGAGTTTTTTTTATCTTTTATTTTTTATTTTTTATTTTCTTGTGAATTATTAGGGTGGTTAATTGGTTCAATTAGAATTAAACCAAATCACATTCAACTAAACTAAATCCACAGCAAGAAAAAAAATACTTTGGACAACATGTTAAATGTATTTCACAACACAAGCTTTCATGTTGTTGATCTTGATGTAGCTAAAAATTATAACACCTTTAAAACATGTAACTTTTATTGCTGAAAGTTTATGGATCGTTGTTGTTTTATTATATAACTCAACCTGAAAGTGAATGTTGTTATTCTCAGGAACACTTCTAATTTTCAACAATATTTTTTTTTTAAAACGTTGGAAATCCCGCCATTAAATCACCAGATCCAGGTTTTAGTAAAGTAGATAAAATTCTCGATAGCTGCAAAATTTTTTACAAAAAATACACCCCTAGACTCGAACTCAGAATCTGACAACTAAATCCTTAGTCCTTTGCCACCAAACCACATCCTTTAGGGGTAATTTTCAACAACACTCTATGCATGTTGTGTAATTTTTATTTATTTATTTATTGTCTTCTAATTAATTTTTTTTCCTTTCTATAAAACACACATTACACACACATTAATGAATATTACTTTCAATTTACTACATTTCAAAAATTATATTACATAGAAATGAGAAAATTCAAACGATATCTTAATATTGAACATGTAATTCAAAATAATCAAGACAAATATAATTTATAAGAACTAAAACACAAGAACTAATTAATGATCATAAGTTTCTTTCTTCATTTCTTTCTAGCACAGCTTTCCAAAATCAAACATTATCAACTCCTGCACATGATTAATAATATATATGTTGACGGTTGATTTTTGTCCCAGGAATAAATCCGGAAATTTGCTCCTTGAACAATCTTCTCTCAACTGTGAATTTATTTGGTTTGGAGACCAAAAGCAAACTTAACAAAAGATAAGAAAAACATAGACAAAACATAGGATTTAACGTGGTACGAAAGCAGACCCGAGCCATAAAATACCTCGGCCTCGGTGGTACGAAAGCAGACACGAACCATAAAATAACTCGGCCTCGGCGGTACGAAAGCATACCCGAGCCATAAAACACCTCGGCCTCGGCGGTATTAAAGCAGACCCGAGCCATAAAACACCTCGGCCTCGGCGATATCAAAGCAGACCCGAGCCATCAAAACGCCTCGGCCTTAATAGTACTAAAGCAGGCGCGAGCCATAAAAACACATCGACCTCGGCAGTACAAAAGCAGACCTGAGCCATAAAACACCTCGATCTCGGAGTTACGAAAGCAAACCCGAGCCATAAAACACCTCGACCTCGGCGTTACAAAAGCAGACCCAAGCCATAAAACACCTCGGCCTCGACGGTACGAAAGCAAACCCGAGCCATAAAAACACCTCAGCCTCGGCGGTACCAAAGCAGACCCGAGCCATAAAAACACCTCGGCCTCGGCGGTACCAAAACAGACCCGAGGCATAAAAATACCTCGGCCTCAGCGGTCCTAAAGCAGGCCCGAGCCATAAAACACCTCGGCCTCGGCGGTACTAAAGTCGGCCCGAGCCATCAAAACATCTCGGCCTTGGTGGTGCTAAAGCAGGTTCGAGCCATAAATAGCCCGACCTCGGCGGTGCGAAAGTAGACCTGAGCCATAAAAAACCTCGGCCCCTTGCGGTACGAAAGCAGACCCGAGCCATAAAATACCTCACCCTTGGTGGTACTAAAGCAAACCCGAGCCATCAAAATACATCGGCCTCGGAGAAACTAAAGTAGGCTCGAGCCATAAAAACACCTCGGCCTCAGAGGTACTAAAGCAAACTCGAGCCATAAATCACCTCGACCTTGGCGGTATGAAAGCAGACCAGAGCAATAAAACACTTCGGCCTCGACAGTACGAAAGCAGACCCGATCTATAAAATACCTCGACCTCGGTGGTGCTAAAGCAGACCCAAGCTATCAAAACACCTCGGCCTATATGTGGGCCATAATAAACAAGCATGGATAAACAAGTATTTTTTTTAAGAAATAGAAGGGTCATTATAAGAGAGGCTCTATTGAAAATATCCTATCAGCATCTCAGCATTCTGTCACTATCAGCATTGGTCGGCCTCCACAGCCACTTGGTATATGCACTCATCCAAATAGCCTTTTTTAACAGGTCTTCCACCTACTCCCGCAGGTCCTTGCATCCATTCGTGACATGTCCCCTTACATTATGGTACATACAATAAGCTCTGTTGTTTCCATTCTTAATCAGGAATCTCCTAAGGTCGGGCTCGGCCGATAGACCTTTATCCTGGATTTCCCAAACTATCTGTGTCAGAGGTCTGTTCAGGGGGTGCACACTGTCCCCCCGCGATATGGTTGACCTGGACAGACATCCTCATCTCTTGAACTTGATTATCCTGAGGCGTCAGCCTGAGATTTTTCTGCCTCGTGAATGGTCTCCTCATATTTCTACCTAAATCCCGCTGATTTTCCGACCTGAGTATCTTGGTCATCCGGGTGCCCCCTTATCGGGCAATCTTCTCATCTTCCTCCATTAGCACAAACTTCCTTGCTTGCTCCAAAGCTACTGCATAGTTCGGTATCTTCTGGATCCTCAGTTGGGACCACAATTTCCCGATCCTGAGAGCTCCCTTAAAACTTTCCAAGGCCTCCGGGGACTCGTATGCATGTACCTCTAACTCCAAGCTATGATACCGATCAACAAAACTTTTGAGGGGCTCATCATCCCTCTCTTCAATATCCTTAACGACCCCATCGTCTTCCTAGGCACACATGATCCTTTGAAGTGCCGTATAAAAGATTTCCTCAGTTGCTTGAAGCTACTGATGCTTTCCAGGGTCAAGCTCCTAACCACAAATTGACTGACCCACCAAGGGTCAGTGGGAACACCTTGCAGATAGCCTCTCCTACCATCCATTGGATTTCCATTAACAAGAAAAACCTCTCAACATGAGATTTTGGGTCAGTGTGACCTTTGTAAAGGTCCATGGAGGGCATAGTGAACCTCATTGGGAACCTCATCACCAATATTTCTTCCGTGAAAGGGGACGCTGTCCCAAGTCTTGGTCATCCCTCATCCTCACTTTCATATCTTCTTCCCATTTTCTCATCTCCTCCCAGAACCAGCTCTTCATCTGGTCTTCTGGGTTATCATGCCCTTTCCCACGAGCTCTCGCGCGTCTTTCATTTCGAGCGCGATGTATTCCATAGCTAGGAATTTCATGTCATTCTCTCGGAAATCGTTCTAGGTCGCTCCCTGGGAAGCACAGACTGTTGTTGGAGGACTCTAGAGTTTGTCCGCCATCCTCTCTTTCCCCAGTTTTCTTCTCCAACTTCTCCATCATGGCCTTTATGAAGACTTGAGTTGATTCTCTCTCATTTCTCATAGCCTCCTCCATGTTTTTGATCCATTCTGTTGTTGAAGCCTCTGAAGACCCGTGGTTCCCGTTTTCTGCCATCATCTTAATACGTCTACTATTTTTTGTTCTGTTTCCCACAGACGGCGCCAACTGTTGACAGTTGATTTTCGTTCCAGAGGTAAATCCTCCTCCATGTCTATACGAGTCTCTCGAGACTCATGGTTCACTGGGATAAACCATCAGACCAAGTCACGATTTATGATATGTATTGGTCTCTATGGATTTTACTAACCGACCCGTTTTAGTAAATCTTGACCTAGAACTTTATTTAAGGATATACAACTTATAGTGACGCTTTCCAATGTCAATTACAAACAACGTTGTAACTGCGCACTACGTTGGAAATCCGAGGGTCTTTGGTTCGGGAATGAACTGCAGAGATTAAAGCATCTCACACTAGGAATGGTCCGGGAATGAACCGTAGAGATCGAAACATCTCACACTATGAATGATTCGAGAATGAACCGTAGAGATCGAAGAATCTCACATTAGGAATGGTTCGGGAATGAACCGCAGAGATCGAAGCATTTCACACCCCGGTGGTTTGGGAATGAAGCCCAGGGGTTGAAGCATATTTCCATCAACTCAACTCAGTTCGGGAATGAATCCCAGAGATCGAAGCATCTCACTCTAGGAACGGTTCGGGAATGAACCATCTCACACTATGAACGATTCAGGAATGAACCATCTCACACTTGGAATGGATTCGGGAATGAATCCCAGAGGTCGAAGCGCCTCAGAGATCGAAACATCTCACACTATGAACGATTCGGGAAAGAACCATTTCACACTTGGAATGGATTTGGGAATGAATCCCAGAGGTCGAAGCACCTCAAAGATCGAAGCATCTCTCACTAGGAACAGTTCATGAATGAACCATCTCACACCCAGCACGGTTCGGGAATGAAGCCCATGGGTTGAAGCACCTCGCTGTCAGTTCGGGAACAAATCCCAGAGATCGAAGCTGTTAGACAATTATGACCCATAACGTCATTATTTGTAAAAGAAATTGTGGTTTTTGTACAAATTAATTATGTAGCAATGAAATTGCATTTTATCATTTTATAATTTGATTACTTGAATATATAAATGATAAAAGTCCATATGATTAGTTTCAGATTATAAGATATGAGACAGTATCAATCCATAAATGTTTAATCATTAAATATCCCTAGTCGTAGTATTATCGAGACTGGACATCGATAATGTGGAATAGACTAGTATTGCACTTGTGCGTGTTATGGAAGCGTAACGACATAGTTATCATATATTTAATTATTGGATACTTATGCAAGTGTGATATGAGGTTGTGTTTACCGATGGTACGGAAACAGCTTCGCTCTGGATAGACCTCGCGAAATCCCATTGGTAGTATGACTATGTGTCTATGGGAATCCGCATCAAGGTAGATGTATTTGGTCTTAACCTGAGACTTGCATCGCTAGTACTTGCGACTATCAATACGCTTTGGTTTTGGTCGTCCAGGACTTTAACAGGTTCTGTGTACGCCTCTTCTGGGATTATTGAGAATCGTAGTGTATTAGGTGTGATGTCAAGAAAGAAGTATCACTTCAGTCATATGGAGATGATGATCAAGCAGGGATACAAAACTGGTACTCTAAATGGTTGCAACCATCGGGATAATATGACAAGGTCATGATTATCCGATTAAAGAGACTAGTTGCTTGTAATCCGATATATGCATCGTACGGGGCATACACTATTCCAGCCCCAGGCCTTGCATGTGACATCTGATACTGGATCGCAATACGTAATACTACGTATACTACGCCTGATATAGATTATATATTCCATTAAGAATATTTCTGGAGAATTGGGTAGGCACGGTGCTTTGCTAGAAGCCAACCATGTCTCGTAAATCGGTAAAAACGTAGTACGAGGTACGTACGTGTTCGGATAGTCCGATGACCGGATTTACTGCCAACATATCCATGGATCTCATGGGTCACTTTCCGAAGATTCACCGATGACGAATGATTCGAACTTAATTAATCTGGGATTAATTACGGAGATATTTTATTTGGGATAAAATACTATTTAAAGAGAGAGAACGATTAATTTGGAATTAATCGATAAAATAATAATCTCGATATATTAAACGAAATTAGATTTCGACGCGGAATTAAAATTAGATTTTAATTCAGGCTAACGAATTAATTTAGAATTAATTCGCTAGGGACGTGAATAGTAATTTTGTTTGGCATTATTATTTAATTAAATTTGATTTAATTACGTCGCAACAGAAAATTCGTTAATTCAGAATTAACGAACCCGAGCCCGGAATATGTTTACTCATATATGCATGATTAACTCCCATTTTTGTTTACTATTTATTTATTGACGCTTTATTTGCTTTTGATTATTGTGATTATTGTTATCGTACCTTGCATTTCTTAATTTAATTTGCTTTTATTTATATTAATATTTTTGGGTGTGCAAATTTGTGTGTTTATTTGAATTATCTTGCATGAACTGCATAAGACTTGGCTATACCATTGTGTGAACCTGTCCATTATACTGGCATAAGTAAGAGACCATTCTGAACCCAATAGTTTGAGGTCTTCCCTTGCGAGGAGTGAATACGGCCTTAAATCTTTTCCCAGTTCACACTGGGTGGCGACTCCTTTATTCTCTGGTTTAGTCCCCCGCGGGCTACTCCGTACTCTCTACGGGCTTCGAGCCCAACAGTATCGTGGTCGTCGAACATCATATGCATGACGGTAAACCCCGCTTCGCTCCTACAGTGACACTTCTACTGCATCTTTTCTGATTTTATATGACATAGACCATTTAATGTCATAATTAGGTACAAAACTAATCTGACTTTATGGTTGCTGACTAAATTCTCCATGAATAAGAAACTCATTCTTAATATCTTTAAGATAACAAAGAACATGTTTCAAGATCCATCATATGGTCTACATCATATCAAAATAACTCGAAACAATTACGATTCAATTGATATCTTTAATCGCACATAATATACTATTCACTATGCCATTATCTTATGATGCATAAGATTGACTAGACATTCCAATCAATCTCTCTTTCGACAAAAGGAATCATCCTTTACGAAAGATGGATACTATATATATAAAAGACACGTTAACTGTTAAACAGTTATACTAATTGTCATACAGATAGTCTTACTGTGTCCTTCATTAGATCATACAGATAGAATTCTTCAAACAAAGAAATCACGACGGATCTCTCATTCGAAGAAATCACTCAAGAACGCCACTTTGCATTCTTTAGTTAAAATACAAAGTTTAATATCAACATTAACCAACAGATTTTTAATTGTTCAATTAGTGCGACTAGAGACAAGTTTCCTCAGAATATACAATAGATTACTGAGTTTAACATTTCTCACAATCATACTATAAATGTCAAACCTTTATCAAGCTCACTTTGCTTTTGTTGCGCAAATAATTTGCACATATTATGAACTATTCATAACGAAAGCCTAATCAAGTTCAAAACTTGATTGTAGTAAGCTAGGAACAATTCTAGATCTATGGTTCAATGATAATTTCCGAAATCGATATCAAATTTCGCTCCCAATATAAATTATAGGATAATTTTCTTCGATAAGAAAACATCAAAACCAATAAGTATCAAATACTTTGTAAAAGATTCTGACATCCTATTGGACTTATACGGAAGATATCGTAGGGTCATTTCATCTAATTAATTATGTAGTTCTATTTATAGCTTATAACTCTCACATTTGACTACAATAAGTCAAGTCTTTTCTATAATTGTCAATATCTGATGTTACACACCAAGTAATAAAATAATTTTATTACTCGTGATCGTAGAAAAGATATTGTATCATACAATATTCTATTAAATAGAATAAATGATAAATCTTACTTGTACCTCCGAGGCGCAAGTACTTTCAATTATAAAACAATTATACAAAAGAAAGTTTCAAATCTCAAACTTTTCAAGATTCGAATTTTCTATTATACATATCATATATGTAAATGTAGGAACTAATGGAACCTTAATTAAAGAGATGAATTAGTTTTACTGGAGCATAACCCCAAGAGTATTGAAACTAAATCGGTAACACTCAATTTCAACGAATCAAATCATATAAGATTCAATTACTCACACTGACCAATTCCATCAAGATGGAATCGTGGAAGTTTAATATTGAGTAAGAATTACATTTATTAAATAACTTTAGAACTAATTTCTTTAAATTCATATATTTGATCATATCAAACATCTTTGAACAATTCAAAGATTCACGATGAATTTCAAAGATATAATTTTCAACACTTCAAATAGAATATCTTTGAACCATTCAAAAAATTCTATCCGTGTTTCATCAGAAACATATTGAAAGTTCTCGAACCATTAAAGACGTTCAATATATATTCTTTTAGAAACACGCAACTAAGTCATGACAATTCATTAGCTAAGTTATGGAGTAAAGAAAACTATCTAAGGCAATTACTAATTCATTAAACTATATATGTCCAATGTATTAGTCTAATAAATCTTATGGTCCAATGACGATCATTGGTTAAATGAGATTTAATCACATCCCGAATACAATATTCGTTAAATGGATAAAGATATATGGTGTGAACTCGTATTAGACCATCCTCTACCATACAGAATAAGCATCCAATGCACTGTTCTAAGTTATTTAGTTAACCGAACATTTTCTTAATGTTTATCTTTTCATTAATGACACTACTAGTCATATTAAAATATGTAACAATTGTTTATATAGGACAAATAGCTATCCAATAGTCACAAGTTCTAATATCAAATATCAAAATAATTATTAAACATTATTTTAAATAACTAGACGGGAGATCTAATATCCAATACCTATAGTTGTCGTATTGTCAGAATCAATATTCTCTATATATAACTATACACATCTCTTTTCTTAAGCTTTATAATTTGCATTCAATTATTCACAACAATTGCAAATGATTGATTAGGAAACTGTGTCAGACACGTGACTTCTAAAAGTCACTAAAGCCAAGAAACGTCATTATAAGATAAACAAAATACCCAATAGAGTTTTCTTAATGCCAGTCAAGAATCTCGAGACATGAACTGATTCGTGTCAATTCTTACTGCACAAGAAACTATTCTTTTTAGATAATTATATCGAAAACTGATATCTATTTATATTACTAATCGTGACTTAGTAACTAAGTCACTAACCATCTTGATTTTCCAAGAAAATCAAAACAACAGTTCCCGATGGTTTGAACTAATCTAACAATATCTAAGTCTTCTGTTATTCTATAACCTATTCTAGAAGTATGCAACCAAAAGTAAAGTCAGAAAACATATTCAAGTAATATGCATGCAGTGGATTAGAAGCATAAATCTATTAACAATATAAAATAAAGGAAAATATAAGCAGCAATTGCCATAAAATTACACACTACCTTAGTTATGGATTTTTAACCCAGTAGTGTCTCCCACTACTTTACGTAATACCGTAATCCCTAACAGAGAATGAGAATTCAATAATTAAATCGAATTCCATAGTGAGAGTAGGATCCCATGAATATATTTCGACTCACGGCTTTGGCACGATCTCCCCTACATATATTCATTAGGTAGACAACTCATTGTCAATCACTCATCAGTGACTCCTAATTTTGGTTCTGACCGTTTCTCGTTATGACAGCTTTGACACGTTCACAATGAGGCGTATCAAGGCTTCACATGCCAATGACAAACTCAAGCTACCGATGTAGTCCTGTCAGCTTTGGCACGTTCAGGATTTCCACTTTCACTTGAATTTATATAGTATCAATATACAACCGACATGGATAAAATTCTATCAACTACACCCTCAATACTTTGGCACGATCTCGGATGCAGCCATAGAAAGATACCCATAAACAGTATTGACAAGACGGACCAAGAAACATGCATCCAATACACGTTACTTTACAGCCTTATTTTAAGCGGGGATATACCTCTAGGAAGAATTGTTCTACATCAAATGTAGAATTTTAATCTAAATCATTTTCTAAATAATTCAATTCAACCTTAGAAAATATAACTCAATTTAACCATTAAATTTGCGTTACGTATCCCGTTAGCGTATAACCGAAAAGTCAAGAAACATATAGATTACATGCATGTGCTAATATTAAAATTGGATTACATATCATATATCAAGCTTGACTAATGTAATGGATGATGTTGGACAATTATGACCCATAGTGTCACTATTTGTAAAAGACATTGTGGTTTTTGTATAAATTAACTATGTGACAGTGAAATTGCATTTTATCATTTTATAATTTGATTACTTAAATATATAAATGATAAAAGTCATTATGATTAGTTCCGAATTATAAGATATGAGACTATATCAATCCATAAATGTTTAATCATTAAAAATCCATAATTTTGGCGGTGTGTCCGAATAGAGAAACCTAATTTTGTTGGACATGATATGGTTAATCATGAATCGCTCTGAGCTACCATTTTCCTTCTAGGGATACGCATTAAACAGTGCAAAACTTATTTTGAATAAGGTTCCATGAAAATCTGTTAGACAGACTTCATATTAGATATGAACAGGAAAGAAACCGGGTTTTTTCATTCTTGGAGATTTGGGAATGCTGGGCATATGTTTGGATGATACCAAAATAAAACCCAAATCGGATAAGTGCCTAATTTGTAGGTTATCTTAGGGTAATCATTTTATAGTACTTATACAACTCACAAGAGAACAATGTAATTGTTGCTCGCCATGCTTTTTTCCTAAGAGGAATACCAATATGCAGTGGTAAGTGGGAGGAAAGTAAAAATCGATGAAAATCGGAGTAATACTGTTCCAGGCACCGATTCCTTATTGGAACACAAACAGTTCATCAAGGATGAAACTGTACCAATAATCTCCAAATACACAAGAATCGCGCAAGTCGGAGAGAGTCATAAAACAACTTAGGAGGTATGGGTTTCTGATCTCACCTCATAAAGATGTTAATCTTATTGAGGAATAAAAACTAGCTAAGTATGAGGAAGTGATACAAGGCATCGACTCCATATTATGGCAAACTTCGCTCTGGATAGACCCATCGGAATCCCATTGGTAGTATGACCATGTGTCTATGAGAATCCGCTTCAGGGTAGATGTATTTGGTCTTAGCCTGAGACTTACATCGCTAGTACTTGCGACAATCAATACGCTTTGGTTTTGGTCGTCCAGGACTTTAACAGGTTCTGTGTACGCCTCTTCTGGGTTTTGTTGAGAATCGTAATGTATTGGGTGTGATGTCAAGACGGAAGTATCACTTCAGTCATATGGAGATGATGATCACACAGGGATACATAACTGGTACTCTAATGGGTTGCAACCATCGGGATAATATGACAAGGTCATGATTATCCGATTAAAGAGACTAGTTGCTTGTGATCCGATATATGCTTCGTACGGGGCATACACTTTTCCAGCCCCAGGCCTTGCATGTAACATCTGATACTGGATCGCAATACGCAATACTACATATATTACGCCTGACATAGATTATATATTCCTTTAAGAATATTTCTGGAGAATTGGGTAGGCACGGTGCTTTGCTAGAAGCCAACAATGTCTCCTAAATCGGTAAAAATATGATACGAGGTACACACGTGCTCGGATAGTCCGACGACCGAATTTACTACCAACATATCCGGGGATCTCATGGGTCGCTTCCCGAAGATTCACCGATGATGTTTGATTCGAACATAATTAATCTGGGATTAATTGCGGAGAGATTTTATCTGGGATAAAATACTATTTGAAGAGAGAGAACGATTAATTTGGAATTAATCGATAAAATAATATATTTGATATATTAAATGAAATTAGATTTCATAACGGAATTAAAGTTGGATTTTAATTCGGGCGAACGAATTAATTTACAATTAATTCGCGAGCGACATAAATAGTAATTTTACGGGGCATAATTATTTAATCAAATTTGATTTAATTACGTCGCAATGAAATTCGTTAATTCAGAATTAATGAACCCGAGCCCGGAATGTGTTTGCGGGCCCACTCGGATTTTGAATCAAGTGGGGCCCACAAGTCACATCACTTGTCACTCACATCACTTTTTGGTGATGGAAGTAAGTAATGAGTTAATGGTTGCTTGTAAGACACATTTTGTCTTAATGATGAAAAAGTTGAAAGGCATTTACCATTTTTTTATGATTTGGTATATGTTTTGTTTTTTGAAAAAAAAAATCAACACACTTTTTCACATTTGAAAAACAAAATTGAAAACTCTCTCTCTCTCCCAAAAGCTCCATTGACGTGAGCTTCATCAAGAACAAAGGAAATTTTGTTAAAAAATTTTCAAGTGCTAGCACACAAAGAATCATATAAGGTGATAGGGAAACCATTCCCAAGAGCTTGGAATCTCAAATCTCAAAGCTTGGAGCTTGGATTCATCAATCAAAGAGGAGCTTGGAGGATATTTTCAAAGCTACTTTTTGTTTACAACGCATCCTAAAACCGTTCTTTGTAAGTATGTTTCCACCATTCTTACTTCTTGTATTCACATGTTTTATGCTTGGATTGATCTTGGGATGACCTTAGAAACCCAAACAATGGTATCATGGAGACTATTTGAGCATGAAATTTGATTTGGGTTTATATACTAAAATATGTGTATTTTTGATTTGAGCATGTTTTAATCAAATTGTTTGTTTAAGTATGCTTGTATGTTGATAACTTAGAGTTATGCATGATCAATTTTATGAAAAATTAATTGGATTAATTTTGCCCAAAATCTTTGGCTTGGCCGAATGTGTATATGCCCCAAAGTCATGGTATTTTTTGTTTTTTAAATCATTTGATGTGTTTAAAATGATGGATATATTGATTTGTGATTTAATCGGACTGAAATCGAAATCGGATATAAAATCCTTCAAAATGCCGTGACCATAAGAAGCATGAAATGAGTTGATTTTGGTTTCAATAATGTTGGACATGTGTTGAAAATAATAATGCATGATTAATTGATTAAATTAGTATTTTGGAAATATTAATTTAGATAATTAATTAGTGCAATACACTTTAATTAAATCATGATATTTGGAATATTAATATTTAATTAATTGGGCATAATTTGGAATTGGACTAATGATGTTGTATTTGGGCCTAATGGGCTTGGTTGGGCCAAGTTGGTTTAGGACAATTGTATTGGATCCAAATTGGGCCTAAACCATTCCATTATGTCCAAATATAACAAATGGGCCTTTAAACATTTCATTGGGCCTAATGGACAAAAATTGATTTCTTGGAAAATAGGGTGATTCCTTAATTGGGCCTTGGTATTTGGGTTTGACCCATATTGACCAAAGCCCATGCCTTAAGAAATTAATTAAAAGCCAATTGGACTATAATTAAATGAACATTGGATGTTAATTGGGCTTTGAGACCCATTAAGATTAGATTTAGAATCTAAGTCGTAAAGGCGCATTAAAAAGAGTAATTATTTAATTTGGAATTAAATATAGAATTAGTATTGAATACAAATTAAATTAGATTTAAAATTGTAATTCGATATAATTCAAGAATTCGTACTTTGAGTATTTATTCTTAAACGAGTTGGACTCGAGCAAATCAAATCGTTGTTTGAACATTGGATGATCACTTTATTCAAAGATTAATTAATTGAATTATATTGATTGAATAACATGCTTTGTGTGAATACATGGATGTGTTGTATGAATAATGTATATCGGATGGATATTAGAAGGGAAATGGCAATTTTGGAAATTGTTGTAAATTTAGAATTTATTAAATTGGACCTGCGTGTCCAGCCTTATCTCTCGATTCTTTGTAATTATCTTCTCACCGAATTCCCCTCAATTTTAATGAGGTTTATTTAATTGTATTATGTAATTGGGTAGAAGTAAGAATAGTGCTAGCCGGGGAGAGGAAATGGAGTTATTTGTTCTAGGAATAATTTGTGAGATATCCATCCACATATCATTATTAATTTATTTATCGCGCCTTATTATGCTTTTAGAATGCATGCTTAAGGGTGTATGATGAGACCTAATCAAAGATAATAAATTGGTTACCAATTTACGCGAAAAACCCTCAACAAATATTAAGCGTTTTCCTTCCATTAAGTGATTCTTTCTCAAGATCCAAGATTGGTACTGGTTTGTTTGCCAAAATCAAGACCTTTGTCTATCGCGAATGTGTTTGAATCATGAAGGCTTTGTTCCATATCATATGTCTTGTCCAAGTTGTGATTTGTTGGCCAAAGTCAATATCACTTCTTGTCCATCGACATCGATTACGAAGCTTTCCAAAGTCAATAGGTTCCGCTTAAC
Organism: Zanthoxylum bungeanum; assembly: GCA_019454045.1. Taxonomy (NCBI): domain Eukaryota; kingdom Viridiplantae; phylum Streptophyta; class Magnoliopsida; order Sapindales; family Rutaceae; genus Zanthoxylum; species Zanthoxylum bungeanum. The sequence goes on along the minus strand of SKCR01017063.1, from coordinate 112,095 downwards.
TGGAATCATTAAGCTTGTTGTGCCAAAGCCAAGGCTTAGTTGATTCAGAGGAAAAATGTTAGGAAAATATATTGGATATATTGGCATATATATTTTATATGTGTTTCAGACTTGGAGGTCCACCTACCGAATCTAGGAATTGGATGAGATCCAATTAATCTTAGAGATCTACCTAGTTAAATATCATACAGTTTGTTGGCCAAAGTCAAGGTTGTATGTTATTTAACGGGATCCTAACCCACTAGGAAACTAGGTTTACCGAGTACTCAACAGAGGGTTATAGGCTCGCCGAAAAATAGTGGGAGGCCAGTATTGAATTTGCAATTTCGTTCAAATACTTGTCTTTACACGCTTTCAAAATATTTCGTCAATTATATTTATTAGTTGGACTAATATTTTTTTTTTATTTTTTTGTAACAGTTAGACTGTACCCATACATCGTTAATTGAATAGTTTGACTATTCAATTAAGATGACAAGAAATTTAAGCATTAGAGATATTGTCATGGGTGATAATGTCTTTAATGGCACAAACTTTCAAGATTGGGACATGAATCTCAGGATTGTCCTGGGATCCGAGAAGTTGCTCTACACTATAGAGAGACCTATTGGGCCTAAGCCTAAATCTGATCAGATAGTTGAGCTAGAGCTTTGGAAGACTCATAGCGATGACAACTTTACTGCTCAATCTATAATGTTTGCTGCTATGACTCATCAATTCCTTCGTCAAAACAAGGGATTGGATCCCTATAATATGATGGCGAAGTTGCATGATCTTCATCGATCTAATCTTAGATCGCAGAGATATGAGTTACATAAGAAGCTCTTTCGTGCTCGCATGTTAGATGGTACATCTGTTGAGCACCATGTGTCACAGATGATTACTGAAATTGAACAGCTGGGACATATGGGCATTGTCTTCGAGACTGAGACTTCAATAGATTTGATCTTACAGTCTCTCTCGACACTTGTAGTGGGTTCATCATGAACTACAATATGATAAACCAAGACCGAACTCTTGGAGAGTTGATGTCCACACTGCGCGAAGCAGAAATAGAGCTCCTAAAGGAAAGAAGCTCGAGGCGCACTTCGCTTCAACATCTCAGACTCCGAGGGCTTGGCCCAAGGCGACTGGAGGTGTAAAGAAGAAGAAGAAGAAGAAAGGCAAGGCCAAATCGTCAAAACATTCTGGGAAGGGTAAGGACAAATCCCAAGATGTATGTCTGCAGTGCGGAAAGCGGGGTCACTGGAAGCGTGACTGTCGTGAGTACAAGGCACACATGAAGGAAATCAAAGCAGGCAAGGAACCGGCTTCAGGTATGTTTGTTATAGAAATAAACATGTCTACTACTAGTTTTAAAAATTGGATTTTTGATTCTGGTTGTGGTACTCATATATGTACTGATGTACATGATCTGCAGATTAGCAGGAGACTGACCTTAGGAGAGATTGACCTCCGCGTTGGAAATGGGACACGAGTCGCCATTTTGGCCGTTGGCACTTTTGTTTTGGAACTGCCCTCGGGGCATGTACTTAAACTTACAGACTGTTATTATGTACCTAGTTTGACTAGGAATATTATTTCTGTATCTATGTTAGCCCAATGTGGGTATACTTTTGTATTTAGAAACACTGGGGGTTTTATGTATAAAAATGATATGGAGATTTGCACTGCTGATGTAAATAATGGTCTTTATATTTTGAATATAAATCAATCTCAAACATATAATGTAACAAACAAAAGGCTTAAACTAAGTAACAAAGATGAAACTTATATGTGACATTGTCGTCTGAGACACATTAACAAGACTCGTATATCCACACTTTCGAAGAATGGGTACTTGGACGGATTTGATCCAAATTCACATTAACAGATGAAGGATCAGACCTGCTCTAATACCATTTTTGTTGGGGTTTTAGGTAAAGGGCGCGGCAGAAGCGCTGTTCGGGAGAAATCATAATTTAAAACTTTTTAAATTACCGAATATATTATTCAATATCCAATATGAATAATTTATTCATATTTCACCTAAACATGTTTATTCGATATCAAATAACGACATAAACAACTAAGAAACGTCGCGAAACTTTTACGAAAATATTTTTCCGCAAAATAGCTTAAAACACAGTTTTGACCGAACTGACCACCCAATACACATGAGGGCTGCCCAGGTCAGCCCCAATAGTATTAGGGCAGTTCACGAGCTGCCCGAACGGTGACAAATTCACTGTTTGGGCAGTCGTCACTCGGTTGGCTCAAAAGTCACCCAGTAACGCCGTTTTCGCTTATTTCAACTCCGAAACAATTTCCGGCAATTGTTCCAACACCCAAATTACATCCACTACATTCAAATGACATCAATTTCATTAACATATTCATTGTTTTTCCAGATCTGATCCATAACACAAAATTATCAATTTTCATGCTTTAAATCCAAATTTTCAAGGTTAATCCAATTAATCAAAACACCAATCAAAGTCACCACACATGAACTACCCAAGAAAAATTATAGGCATTACAAGATTGGTCATAACACTCTAGAATGGAAAAATATCATCAAATGATCAAATTGGACAATAATTACAATAATTACATCCAAATCAACTTCACACATGCACTTCACTTCCAAATCCATCCACAAAACCAAAAAACACCCAAATTGTAAAGTAAAGAAGAAACCCTAGAATCCATCTAGATAATCAAGAACAAGAAACTTGCTTTCCAAGCTTAAGGGGATTGAAGATTACCTTTAATCTTTAATTTTCCTAAAGCTTTTCTTGATTTTTTTCTTCTTTTCTTCCTTGAATCTTCAAACAATTTGTGAGAGTGTTTTGGAAGAGGGTGTTCGGCCATAAGCTTCCCTTGGAAGAAAATGAAAAAAAAATTAACTTAAAAATTGAAAATGACCGATTTTAGGGCGGTATTATTGTCATTTGCCATATTTAATCCAATTAACTATAATAAGCTTTAATGTTAGCAAAACAAATTTGCAAACATTAGGCTTAATAAAATCATGCCATTTGTTTCAATAATAATTAAACATATTTCACAACATTTATGAAATAGGGATATTATTTAACTATTCAAATATTTAACAATTAAATACCTAAATAATTAATTAATATAATTATTATATAAATATATGTATTTTTATTTACATTAAATAACAAATACATATATTTATTGCATATGTCAAAGTCTCATTTGATAATTAATTAATGTGTATCTAATCAAATTATGTATCAAATACAAATACACAATAATTATTAAATGAATAAAATCCTCTAATGCATGTGTTATCGTTTAACCGATTAAACAATTCGAAATCCGATGAAGTATTATGAATAATCCGTATTATTCATAATGCTTTGCCCAAGTGCTCAACGAGTACACTTCATATTGTGGGACTCTCTAAGTTTAGGTTTATCAGTCACAGAATTCAATTTTGTGTCCATAATTCACCCACTCATGAATTATGACGACCACATATAATCTCTCTAAACTATACAAGTCGAGGTCATGGCATACGTATAATCTCTCTGTCACAGGCTATCCATATTATACCTAGGATATAGATGAGAACGACAAATCTTTTCGTTATAATATAGTCGACTTTCAATTTACGATCTCTAAATAACACTCGGAGCTAATTTTAGAAGTTATACCACGACCATGGATTTACTAGATCGTAAACACGTGTAGGATGCCAATGCCCTGTACACAGGACTGACATATCCTCTCTTGATACGCACTGGATATCATAAGTATCAGTCCACACCTAACGAACAGGCGGAGGTCTTATCTAAATAGATCGGTGATGTGAATGCCATCAAAGTGTGGAGGATAACTCATATATCCCACTGTGGTATCTCAAGTCAAACTACTACTATGCTCGCTCAACTCGAGAAGATTCCTATTGATGTTGGTGTACCATCTATTAGGAAATCTGTAGTGAGTCGTTCAATGTTTATCAAATAAACACCTACATATCTATACGAGTCTCCTGAGACTCATGGTCCATTGAGATAAACCATCGGACCAAGTCACGATATACGACATATACTGGTCTCAGCAGATTTTACTAACCGATGCATGTTAGTAAATCTTGACTAAGAACTTTATTTAAGGATATACAACTTATAGTGACACTTCCCAATGTCAATTACAAACAACGTTGTAACTGCGCACTACGTTGTAAATCCTAGGGTCTTTGTCTAATATACACGTATCACTAAACCAGATTTAGTTTCAATCTAATCGCAATTAGATTTCTAATCGCAATTAGATCGAATATGTGTATAAAAGACAAGAGGTGCTACCATTAAATAAGTAATATTATGGAGAACGAAATTATTCGTATTCATGAATCGGACATAAATACGATTCAGATCTGCACTCCAAGCACCAACCCTAACACCTTTATCCTGGATTTCCCGAACTATTTATGCTAGGGGTCTGTTCAGGGGGGTGCACACTGTCCCCCTCGTGACATGGTTGACCTGGACATACGACCTCCTCTCTTGAACTTGATTATCCTTAGGCGTCAGCCTGAGATTTTTCTGCCTCGTTAATGGTCTCCTCATATTTCTGCCTAAATTTCGCTGATTTTCCGACCTGAGTATCTTGGTCATCCGGGTGCTCCCACATCGGGCAATCTTCTCCTCTTCCTCCATTAGCACAAACTTCATTGTCTGCTCCAAAGCTGTGACATAGTCCGATATCTTCTGGATCCTCATGTGGGACCATAATTTCTTGATCCTGAGAGCTCCATTAAAACTTTCCAAGGCCTCTGGGGACTCATACGCCCTTACCTCTAACACCAAGCTATGATACCGGTCAACAAAACTTTTGAGGGGCTTATCATCCCTCTACTTCATTATCCTTAACGACCCTAGGCACACATGCTCATTTGAAGTGCGGTATAACAGATTTCCTCAGTTGCTTGAAGCTACTGATGCTTCCCAGAGTCAAGCTCCTGAACCACAAATTGGCCGACCAACCAAGGGTCAGTGGGAACACCTTACAGATAACCTCTCCTACTATTCCTAGGATTTCCATTAACAAGACAAACCTCTCAACATGAGATTTTGGGTCAGTGTGGCCTTTGTAAAGGTCCATGGATGGCATAGTGAACCTCATTGGGAACCCCATCGCCAATATTTCTTCCGTGAAAGGACGCTGTCCCCAAGTCTTGGTCATCTCTCATCCTAACTTTCATATCTTCTTCTCATTTTCTCATCTCCTCCCGGAACCAGCTCATCAAATAATATTTGAAATAGTATTTCCTTAATTAATAATTTAATATTGTAGGTTAACTGATTTGATCGATAAACTGACTGCATTTATAAAAAAAAATTATGAGACCTACCTTGGGCCCCACAAGACTGGCCACGGGGTTGACCGGTGTAAACACATGCGTATAACGCAAGCGCACGTATCGTTCAAGTAGTATAAAAATATCGATCCCAATAGGACTTAATTCCTACTGTTGTTATTAATTTTTGAAATTATTTTTTTACAGATATATAATTGAGGGAGAAGAGAATGATTGCTTTATTGATTTGGTTCATTGTAGATTTGCTAAATAAATAAATAAATAAAAAGACAAAAGAAAATATTAAGGAAAATAACAAAAGACACAAAGATCTAGGGTTGTGAATAATTCTAATATCTTTTAAAAGATGAAATGATTATTTTATGTTTGTGTAATAAATCGGTTTACTAACCTGGAATACGAAATTCTGCAAAAGCCTCTGTCGATGGTCAGACGCAAATACCCAGTTTAACCCAATTGAACCATATATCTATGTCAACCAAATTACCTGGATTCATTAAGTTTAAGTTCCAATTATGGCTACCCTCGCCCGACATGTATATGTCTATCATGTAAGGAAATCTATTAAAGGGTTATCTATCCTCAAGGAAGATCGTGGGCTATTAAGTCTAAGGCTGAAACCTAAAATTCCTTTATCAAGTTTATTTTAGATTTACCACATCAATCTTATTGGTGATCAGACAACAAGAAGCATTAAACTTAAGACTAAATAAGTAAACCTTTAAATTACCCAAACTATAAAATAACCCATTATAAACCGGTGATATTAGAATTCATCACAACCCCAGATAACTAACACATAACTAGGGTTAGTAAAGACTTAAAAGTAAAAGACATAAAGTAAAAATGTTGAAAAGTAAATTGCTGAAAAGTAAATGACGAAAAGTAAATGACGGAAAGTAAATGCTGAAATTAAATACTGAAAAGTAAATGCTGAAAGTAAATTAGTGAAAAGTAAATGCTGAAAGTAAATTGGTGAAAGTAAATTGGTGAAAGTAAATGTTGAAAGTAAATTGCTGAAAAGTAAATGCTGAAAGTAAATTGCTGAAAAGTAAATGCTGAAATTAAATTGCTGAAAGTAAATTGCTGAAAAGTAAATGCTGAAAGTAAATTGCTGAAAAGTAAATTAAGTAAAAGTACAATAAAAGAAAATGTTGAGGTAAAATGATCCACTTTTATTACTTCTATATTAGATATCTTCCTTAATATAATATATTAACTTTGCATGATAATTACCAACCAGCCATATATGCGGTATCCAGATTAAGTCAAATTAATAATTAATTACCAACCGACCAATCAGGCGGTATCCAGTTTAGTCAGGTTAAAACCAATTTATAATTAATTACCAACCGGCCAATATAGCGGTATCCTCATTAAGTCAAGTTTTAAATAGATTATATTTTAGAATTAAGGGAGATTAATCTAAATAGCAATAATAAAAGCTTTACCTTTCACCCCAGCAAAGGGGAGTTACCTCATCATTACTAAAAAAGTAAAAACTGAAAATTAAAGAAAGACAAGTATTGTGCGTAAAAGTAAATTACGGAAAGTAAAAACTGAAAAGTAAAGAAAAGAAAGTGCGAAAGCGGAAATTAATTACTTAAAGCTGTAAATAAACAAACAAGATACAATCTTCTTAGTATTCTTAAGGAATTCCTTAGAAGAAAGTATGATTTTACAAATGAAATGATTTGGTATTTATAGGCAAAATTTTTCCTCCATCAAATCATCCACCAAATCAATTATTAATTGCTCCACTAATTGCTCCACCAAATCCATTATTAATTGCTCCACTAATCTCTTATCATGTTTGGTGATGATTTGATAATTTTTATTATTCATTTATTAATTTATTTTTTGCTTTGAAAATGATTGAAAATGACTTTAATAATTACACACAACACACTTCTGGATGGTTCATCACTTTCGGACATGAAATCTTCAGAATTCGAAATTATTTTGTCTTTCAAAGCTATAGATCTTTGAGTCTTATTTAATCTGGAACTTGAATCAGCTCAATCCGATATCAAAGTAAAATGTTATGCCCAAAATACGACAGATGCACAAAACTGGAATTTCCAAAACTGCACTTCGTTAAAACGCCCCTTCAAGTTTCCAATCTCCAAAATTAATATGTCAAGTCCAATGTTTGCCCTTATTTGACCCACATTTTGTCCTAAATGATTTCATTAACTCCCAATATTATTTTATCAGCAAAATAAACTAAAACATATCAAAACGTTCATCAAACCCGAGAAACTAAACAAAATATTAAGTAAAAGGGGCGGTAAATATTGATATATTTTCTGCTCATCAGGGGTGGGCCCACACCCAAGCCTTATTACCACCTAAGTGCAGGCCTATACTAAACCCACACAATCCATATTTAATTCTACAAATTGAAATAATTGGTGTGTCTTAAACCATTGACCTTAAGATTGAATGTGTGGTATAATTGTCATTAGACTATGACATGTTACTTGTTATAATATGTAAAGAATATATATGTGTGTGTTTGTGTCTGTGAGTAATATATATATATATATATATATATATATATATATATATATATATATATATAAAAGGTAAAATAATAATAATATTATTATATATTTTTTTATTTTTTTAATATTTTTTAATTTCACCGAATAATTTTTTAAAATGACTAATTTTTTATAATTAATATCCTTTTAATTCATTCGGTCGCTATTTATTATCAATTTCCAATCGAAATTTCGGTTGGTAATTGTTAGCGGCATAAACTGGCGCCAAATTAATCTTTCGTATAGTATTGCCGGCCGACTATCGACTAAATATTCGATCGATAATAGGTCAGTAATTGCTCAAAAATTATTTTTATCTTTTTTCATCGATACTTGGTCGGTAAATATTTACCAACTGACTATCGATTGAATATTTAGTCTCTAATATGACTCTCTAATAATGTACAGTGATAAATAGCATAAGTGAAATGAAAATTGAATACCTATTGAGAAACCTAGGGGTATATTTATAAACATGTAAAGGTGTCTTTGCAGACACCCTTTAGTTGAAGGATGTAATCCTTCTAAAGGATATACCCCTCCATAATGTCCTTTGAACTTAAGACTCATATCTATCATTCTTAGAGGGCATGTCCATTCATTTTGTGACTTTCTCATAGGAAACATGTTAAATGACATGTCTCTTAATGGAACCTCTTATAAATATTAGAGAATTTCCTACTATCTTCCATAATTTTCTGAATATTAATGTAGACATTTAAGAGAGTTTCCTTGAAATAAAACTGCATAAGAATATGTAACTTTCGTCTTGAACCTTTCCTAGTAAATGACTATCAGATTTACTTAGCAACCAATGACCCACGGTCTTGAACTATATCACCGTTGGTGGAAATCAAGACAATAGCCATCACACGGCTTCATTTTGACCATTTCTCATTCTACGGTTGTGTTCAATTTAGCCATGAACATCGTTTCTGGCTTCATCGAGTACTTTAGGGAATCTAGTCTTTAAAAATTTCTTGGAAGCGACCTCACTTCTTACTTAAAATAGGTGATATATTGTATAAGGTATTCTCTTGATATCCCTATTAAGATTATTCTCCTAATATAGTGATTTATTAAAATACTTTTATTGTCATAACCTTGACAGACAACACTCCGTGTCATTATAGAAATATGAAAGAGTATAGAACTCTACAGTGCTTGGTTTGAATTGCACAAACTTTCAATTGTCCCTTTTAAACCTAGATCTCGGGATCTCCAATCAGCTAGGTTAGGTTTCCACAATGAAAAATTTTAATTTATAGGCTTCAAGCTCATTCCCCTTGATGACTTCTCAACTTATTCTCGAGGTAAACCTTTAGTAAATGGATCCGCTAGGTTTTCCTTTGATTTGACATAATATATTGATATTATGTCATTTGAGAGTAGTTAACTTATGATATTGTGTCTTCAATGTATGTGTCGAGACTTACCATTATACATTATATTTTACGCATCCCAATAGCCGATTGACTATCACAATGTATGCTTATAGCTGGCACCGACTTAAGTCAATTTGGAATATCCTCTAAGAAGTTTCGAAGTCACTATACTTCCTATATTTCTTTGTCTAATGCTATTAAATCAGACTCTATAGTAGACCAGACAATACATGTTAGCCTCAAGGATTTCCATGACACGGCTGCACTAGCAAGTGTGAAAACAATCAACTCATGGATTTGGAATTCACTGTTTTAAATATCCAGCTCGCATTGTTGTATCACTCTAGAACAGTAGGATATCTTGTATAATATAGATCATATTTTGAAGTTTCTCTCAAATATCTCAAAACTCTTTCTATGGCTTTCTAGTGGGTATGTCATGGATTACTCGTATATCTATTAAGTCTGTTTATAGCTTGAGTGATATATAGTTGTGTGCAATTCATGAGATACATCAGACTTCCGATGATTCTCGAATACTCTAATTGTTATACGCTCGAACTAGTATTCTTTTACAAATGAAGAGTTAGGTCCACATGAGTTCTAACTACATTTAGATCTCTTTTGTTATATTTCTCAAGTATTTTCTCAACATAATTAGCTTGAGATAATATGTATCCCTATGATGTTCTGGAGATTTTAATTCCTACAATCACATTAGCTACTCTTAAATCTTTCATATCAAATTTGTTGGTCAAAGTTTGTTTCTCGGTAGACTGAATCATCTCATGATTACTACCAATTATTAGCATATAGTCTACAAAAAAACACACAATGACATATCATTTTTGAGTTGATTTAGTGTATACACACTTATTACACTCATTGATTTTAATCCACTTGATAATATTTCTTTGTCAAATTTCTCATGCCATTGTTTAGGTGTTTATTTTAATCCGTACAAGGATTTTACAAGTTTGCACACCTTGTGTTCTTGTCGAGGGATAATAAAACCTTCTGTTTGTTTAATGTAAATCTCCTCATCCAATTCACCATTTAAGAATGTTGTCTTTACATCCATTTGATGTATTTCGAGACCAAATATAGTTTCTATGGCTATAAATATTCTTATTGAAGTGATACGAGTCTCTGGTGAATAGGTATCAAAGTAATCAATGTCTTTATTTGTTTATAACCCTTTATGACAGGTTTTGTCTAGTACTTATCTATTGATCCATCCGACTTCATTTTCGTTTGAAAATCTATTTGTAGCCCAACAGCTTATAACTTGGAGGAAAATCAACCAACTCCCAAGTATGGTTTTTAAAGATTGAATCAATCTCACTGCTTGTAGCATCTTTCCACAAATGAGCGTACAAAGAATACATTGCTTCTCTATAGCTTTGAGACTTATTTTGTAACAAGTATGTTAGAAAATCACTTCCAAATGACTTAGACGTTCTTGCTGTCTTGCTACATCTATGTTCATTTTCCTTAATATTTTCATGTTTATCCGATATCTGGTTAACTGGATCACTACTTGTAACAATATCAATGGTTCTTTTGAGAGACCCATTTCTTTATTTTTCTTTACAATGAAATGTCTCTTCAAAAAATACCGTATTCCTTAACTCAATTATCATGTTTGGATTGATGTCAAGAATCTTAGATTTATAAACCAAGAATCAATACGCGCTACTGTTATGAGCATATCCAATGAATATAAAGTCAATATGTTTTGGTCATATTATAACATTTTTAGGTTTAGGTACCATCACTTTGGCGAGACACCCCCACACTTTCAGGTATTTGTAAGAAGCTGTGTGACCTTTTTCACAAGTCATATGGTGTCTTGTCCAATCTTTTGTGTGATAGTTTATTTAGAACGTAGTTGGCGGAAAGCAAAACTTCCCCCACAAGTTCTGAGGTAAAATAGAACTTGTCAACATGACATTCATTATTTTCTTCAACGTTTAGTTTTTGCGTTCTGCAATCTTGTTTTGTTGAGGCGAATAAGGAGTAATAGTTTCGTGAATAATTTCATGATTGGAATAATATTCACCGAATGGTGACACATATTCACCTCCCTTATCACTTATGATTTTTTAAATTTTACTACCAAGTTGATTTTTAACTTCATTCTTATATCGTATAAACTCTCAATAGCTTCATCTTTGCTCCTTAACAAATACACATTGCAGAATTTTATAATATTATCGATAAAAGTGACAAAGTACAATATTCATAACACACACATTGATATGAACAAGTTCCAAGGGTTTAGAACTCCGTTCTATTGAATGAAATGATGTTATATTCATTTTCTCTTCAACACATGCTTCACATTTATGTTGGTTATAAATTGTAAATCTAGGTATAAGGTCCATGTTAATTAATTTACGTATTATATCATAATTAACATACCTCAACCTACCATGTATACATTTTGTGACTCAATAATATAAGGAGAAGATTTGGTTTAATATTAATAGTACTGTGGCGATTGACAGTCACTACATTGAATTTGAAAAGACTCTCAGTGAGGTATGTTTTGCTTACATAAACATCATTTTTTGTCAGTATAAACTTGTCAGAAATAAAAACTAACTTAAAACCATTCTTACTGATGGGGGAATTCGAAACCAAGTTTTTTTGAATATCAGGAACATGCAAAACATTCTTCAATGTGAGCTCTTTCCCAGATGTCATCTTCAGAACCAATGTGTCTTGTCCAACTACTATTGAGGTAGACGAATTTCCCATGATCAGATGATCACCACCATTGACATTCTGATAGGAGGACATTATCTTGTTGTCGGCATAAATATGACGAGTAGTCCCGTGTCTACCATTACTCTCCCGGGTTACCAACCAAATTGGCTTATGTTACAATTGCTGAAAGGTTCATCTCTGAAATTTCATCAGTGACATGGGCCTCATTTTTCCTTTTCTTGCCCTTGTGTTGAGACTTTTTATTTCTGTAGTCCTTTTTCATATGATCGATTTTTACACAGACATAGCACTTCATTTTGAACTTCTTCTTTCCTTGCGAAGAATCAGCTCCACAATTCTTTCTCTTTCTCAATATAAATTCATCGATATTCAATCTTAGTGTTACACTTCAATTCTCAATTTTAAGTATTACAATTATATATAAAGTATAAATTCAATTAAGTTTAGAATGAATTACTTGTGTATAACTCAGACTAAGTCTTTGTGATGCACTTTAAATTCTCAACCAAGTATACAAAATTCAATGAACAAGATTAAATAATTCTCAACTTTATCACATAATAGACTAGGTGCATGTATGTGATAATTAAACACCCTAATATTAATTAAATCTATACTATCAAGTTTATAAATTTTCAATATATGATTTTTACTAAGTTAATATTATATTATGCATATATTCAACTTACCAAAATTTTATAATGAAAAATATGTATTATATATGAAAAATAATTAGATACTTGATTGATCTAAATCTGTAAATTTATGAAAATTAAATTATGTATATTATTTTATCAAAATTAATTCAAGTCTGAAAATATCCCTACGCGACTTGCGTTAGTGTCACGTTCGTTCAATCGCTCAAACGAATCTTTCTAAAGAGTTCACATTCGTGTGGCATTCGATAACGCGTTCGAATGAACCTTTCTAGAGAGATTGCGTTCGAGTGATGTTTGTCACCGCGTTCGAATGAAAATACAGAATACTCTATGTTTTTTATGTGTTTGACTGGCATTCGAATGCCCTTACGTAAATTTCTTACGCTGAACATGATTTTTAGCGGTTTTTCAATGCAGAAAATGCATAAATAAAGAATGAACAACACATATATGTAATAAGTTCTTAAGATTATTAGAGAGATGTGTTATTTATCACTTTTATCATGTATAATTCAAACAAATTATTAAATAAAAAATATACAATCAAATCAATTAAACATAAACTCAAAGACATAGAAAAACATGTAACTTGTTGTGTGTAGAAGATGAAACTCCAAATCTAGTCGAGATATCTCTGTCCTTAAGAACTTATTAGCCCCCCCTCGGTGCACTTACGAATATCTTGACTAACGTTCTCTCAGGATACTTGGTTGTTTCTTGATCAAAATGACACTCTTTCAACCAAGATCTTCAAACTTGAAAATGGTGGAAACTCTCTTTATTAGGGAGTTTCTAATATAACTCTCTAATAAAGCACATGGATAAATAGCATAAGTGAAATGAAAATTGAATACCAAATGTGAAACCAATGAGGTCTATTTATAGATAAGTATGGGTGTCTTTGCGGGCTTCTGTTAGTTTAAAGATGCAATCCTTCTAAAGATTATACCTCTCCATAATGTCATTTGAACTCAAGACTCATATTCTATCATTCTTAGAGGGCATGTCCCTTCATTTTGTGTCTTTCCCATAGGATATATGTTAAGGGACATGTCTCTTGATGAAACTTCTTGTAAATGTCAGATAATTTCCTACATGGGGTAAGTGCATTTCCAATATTTTGTCATTTTCATTTTCTGTCATCTCTCTTGTTAATTAATTACTTCAATTTGATCCCATTAAACTGTTTAAGAGGTTATTAAAGCGATAGCAGACAAGGGGGAACACCTCAAGAATTTGTTCTTCTTTGACGTTATGGATGGTAAATGCATTGTGGAAAAATATCAAACCACAAAGTACATGAATCTCAGTAGTTGTTGCTAGTACGAGATATGAGAATCTGGTGATGCATACTCTATGACGGAAAATGATAAAGAGACTAAAACATGATTAAACTGCGACTTAATATATATTCTATGTTGTTGAGACCGAATTGAATCATTTAATCATATCACCATTTTTTGTTGGAAACTCTATTGTGCAAGTTCATGGATGAATGATGTTAATTATTTGTTATTTATCTAATCGTTTTAAGTTTCCTGTAATTCTCATGCCATACCATTGTCTTTTTAATACTATCGCAAACAAAATCTTGTTGTTTATTATTTTTAATAGGGAAGATGACATACACACCCCAAAGTTTTGTAAAATAATATTGATACATCATAAAGTTTCATAAATCAGACAGAGACACCCTTTTTTATTTTTTTATTTATTTTTTCTAAAATTGGACATACGCACCCGAAATTCCGGTAAAATGACATATACTCCCCCAAAGTTTCTTAAGAATGACAATTACACTCTCAAAATTTTGTTCAGTAGCTAAATAAAACTAACAACATAAATTATATTATCAAACTAAAACATTTACAATTGTCGTCACACTTATCTCAATTCAAAAAAAATGGTATTTTAATGAATTTTTGGGTATATATATACATATATCATTTTACTAAATTTTAAGATGCATATGTTCATGTTTGAAACTGAAGGGATGTGTTTGTCTATTTTACGGAATTTTAGAGGTATACATATCCTTTTCCTTTTTAAAAAACAATTTAGCAACCCTACCATGTGTCAAATGACGAGTACACGAGTCTTCAATGCATATATTGAGCAATAATAAAATAAGAACAATGATATGAAAACTAAAAATGGACATTATAGTGATTAAATTAACCATAAAATACAAGTAGTATATGTATTTTGTCCGCTTTTGTTAGGAATCATTATCCCTAATATTTTTTCATATTTGTCGTCTTAGGATTTAACCACACATGTATTACTAGTCCTAGATTTATTCACAAATAAATTGAAATAAACTTAAGTTAATCACAACACAATTACATACATTTCTTCTTTTAGAGATGCTCTTAATCAAACTTAATTGATTTCTTAACTCAATAAGCAACTGTTCTTATTTATATGAGGGAAATGAAGTCACTGTAACTTCACATGTATGGCTTCCTATTAATTCACATGCATTTGGAAGTAAGCCTTAATTACTATGTAATCACATGCATTTGGATGCATTGATTTGTTGGGGTTTTGACGCGGGCGCAGCGGAAGCTCGCGGTTCGGGTGAAATAGTAATTTTAAAACTTTTTAAATTATCGAATAAATTATTCAATATCCAATATGAATAATTTATTCATATTTCATCTAAACATGTTTATTTGATATCAGATAACGACATAAATAGATAAGAAACATCGCGAAATTTTTACGAAAATATTTTTCAGCAAAATGACATAAAACACGTTTTTGACCGAACCGACTACCCAATGCATATGGGGGCTACCCAGGTCAGCCCCATCAGTATTAGGGCAGTTCATGGGCTGCCCGAACAGTGACCGATTCACTGTTTGGGCAACCGTCATTTGGTTGGCTCAAAAGTCACCCGGTAACACCGTTTTTTGCCATTTTCGCATATTTCAACTCCGAAATAATTTCCGGCAATTATTCCAATACCCAAAACACATACAATACATTTATATGACATAATTTTCATCACAATAAACCCAGTTTTTCCAGATCTAATTTTGTAACAAAAATGATCAATTTTTCATGATTTAATCAAACTTTCTCAATATTAATCATATTAATACTAACACCAATCCAAGCCACCACCAATGAAGCACCCAAGAACAATTATAGGCATTACAAGAGTGGTCATAACACTCTAGAATGACAACATATCATCAAATGATCAAATTGAACAAATATTACAATAATATCATTCAATATTGCTTCACACATGCACCAAGCCTTCAATTTCATCCTCCAAATAAAAAAAAGCCCAAATTCTTAAGAAGAAACCCTAGAATCTATTTAGATGATCAAGAACAAGAAACATGCTTTTCAAGCTTAGGGATATTGAGGATTACCTTTAATCTCTTAATTTCCTAAAGCTTTTTCTTGATTTTCTTCACTTTTCTTCCTTGAATCATCTAGCAAAATTTGAGAGGTATTTTGAAGGATGAATTTTGACCCTTGGCTTCCCTTGGAAGGGAAAAGAAAAATTTTTACTTTAAAAACTTCAAATTGCCGACTTTTAGGGGCAAAATTATCATTTTTACAATTTAATTTCATTAAATTAAAATCAAGCTTTATGTTGGCAAATCAAATTTGCACACATTAACCTTAATTAAAACATGCCACATGTATCAATAATAATTAAACATATTGCATAACATTTATGTAATATGGATATTATTTAATTATTCAAATATTTACCATTTAAATATCTAAATAATTAATTAATATAATTATTATTATATATGTATTTTTATTTACATTAAATAACAAATACATATGTTAATGGCATGTGTCAAAGTCTCATTTGATAATTAATTAATGTGTATCTAATCAAATTATGTATCAAATACAAATACACAATAATTACTATTGACCAAAAATTACCCCTAAAGCATGTGTTTTCGTTTAACCGTTTAAACGATTTGAATTAACTCATTTAATCCGATGAAGTGTTATGAATAAAACGCGTTGCCCAAGTGCTCAACAAGTACACTTCATATTGTGAGACTCTCTAAGTTTAGGTTTATCTGTCACGAAATCCAATTTCGTGTCCATAATTCACCCACTCATGAATTTTGATGACCACTGATAATCTCGCTAAACTATGCAAGTCGAGGTCATTGCATACGTATAATCCCTCTATCACATGTTGTCCATATTATACCTGAGATATAGATAAGAACGTCAAATCCTTATGGTATAATATATTCGACTTTCAAATTTATGATCTCTAAATAACACTTGGAACTTGCTTCTGAAGTTATACAACAGCCATGGATTTACTAGATAGCAAACACGTGTAGAATACATATGCCCTGTACACAAGACTGACAGATTCTATCTTGATACGCACTGGATATCATGAGCATCAGTCCACACCCAACGAAAAAGCGGAGGTCTGATCTAAATAGATCGGTTATGTGACTGCTATCAAAGTGTGGATGATAACTCATATATCCACTGTGGTATCTCAAGTCGAAGGTGTTGGACAATTATGACCCATAGCGTCACTATTTGTAAAAGACATTGTGGTTTTTGTACAAATTAACTGTGTGACAATGGAAATTATTATTTTATCATTTTGTAATTTGATTACTTGAATATATATATGATAAAAGTCCTTATGATTAGTTCTGGATTATAAGATATGAGACAATATTAATCCACTAAGGTTTAATCATTAAATATCCCTAGTCGTAGTATTATCGAGACTTGACATCGATAATGCGGAATAGACTAGTATTGCACTTGTGCGTGTTATGGAAGCGTAACAACATAATTCTCATATATTTAAGTATTTGATACTTATGCAAGTGTGATAGGAGGTTGTGTTTGCCGATGGTACGGAAATAACTTTGCTCTGGATAGACCCCTCGGAATCCCATTGGTAGTATGACTATGTGTCTATAGGAATCTGATTCAGGGTAGTTGTATTTGGTCTTAACCTGAGACTTGCATCACTAGTACTTACGACAATCAATACGCTTTGGTTTTGGTCGTCCGGGACTTTAATAAGTTATGTGTACGCCTCTTCTGGGTTTATTGATAATCGTAGAGTATTGGGTGTGATGTCAAGACGGAAGTATCACTTATATGGAGATGATGATCACGCATGGATACAGAACTGGTTCTCTATTATGTTGCAACTATCGGGATAATATGATAAGGTCATGATTATCCGATTATAGAGACTAGTTGCTTGTGATCCGATATATGCTTCATACGGGACAGACACTATTCCAGCCCGAGGCCTTGCATGTGACAATCTGATACTGGATAGCAATACGCAATACTACGTATACTACGTCTGTTATAGATTATATATTCCTTAAAGAATATTTCTGGAGAATTGGGTAGGCACGGCGCTTTGCTAGAAGCCAACCATGTCTTGTAAATCGGTAGGAACATGGTACCGGGTACGCACATGTTTGGATAGTCTGACGACCGGATTTACTACCAACATATCCAGAGATCTCATAGGTCGCTTCCCAAAGATTCACCGATGACGTATGAATCGAACAAAACTAATATAGGATTAATTATTAGAGAGAGAAAATTAATCTGGGATTAATTATGGCGAAAATTTATCTCGGATAAAATTCAATTAATAGGGAGAGAACGATTAATTTGGAATTAATCGATTAAATAATATATTCGATATATTAAATGAAATTAGATTTCATAACGAAATTAAAATTTCATTTAATTCGGGCGAACGAATTAATTTAGAATTAATTCGCGAGCGACTTTAATACTAATTTTGTTAGGCATAATTATTTAATTAAATTTGATTTAATTAAGTCGCAACGGAAAATTCGTTAATTCAGAATTAACGAACGTGAACCCGGGATATGTTTGCGGGCCCACTCGGATTTTGAATCAAGTGGGGCCCACCTCAAGTTACATCACTAGTCAATATTTACCTTTATGGTGATGGAAGTTAGTGAAGATTTGGTGTTAACCTGTTTAACACATTATCTTGAAATTGTGATAGACTTTTACCAACTCTTGGAGATTTGGTATTAGACTTTTGATTTTGGAAAATCAATACACACAACACATATTTTTCACTCCCCTCCTAGCTCTCTTAACCGAATCACTCTCTCCCTTTTACACTCTCATTGCTGACAGTTACAAGAAGGAAATATGAATATTTTGTTGCAAATTTCTTCTATTGCTAGCACATAAAGAGTCATCCAAGGTGATTGGGAAACTTCTCCCATTGAGTTTGGAATCAAACTTCAAAGCTTGGAGCTCTACAATCATCATAGTGGAGCTTGGAGCCCTACACAAGGAGCAAAAGTTTTGAACTCTCCATCTACATCCAATCGAGCATTGTAAGTATTTTCCGCTAACTTCTTTGCGTATTCACACTTCAATTATGCTTAAATGATCTTGGGATTCATCTGAGAGACCCAACAATGGTATCATGAGCCTATTTAAGCATGAAATTGAATTAGGGTTCTTAATCTTGAATTTGGATATTTTTGATTTGAGCATGATTTAATCAAATTGTTTGTTTGAGTATGCTTAGATAATGATAACTTAGAGTTATGCATGATCAATTTTATGAAAAATTAATTGGATTAATTTTCCCCAAATCTATAGGCTTGGCTGAATGATATAGGTACCCTAAGCTCATGGTGATTTTGAAATTTTAGACCATTGGATGAGTTTAAAATGAATTGATAAATTGATCTGTGATTTAATTGGATTGAAATCAAAATTAATTAAAAATTACCATGATTGCCGTGAGCTTGTATGAGCATGTTGGGATTGATTTTGCTTCAATAATGTTGGACATGTATTGAAAATAATAAAGCATGATTAATTATGTAAATTGGTATTTTGGAAATGTTAATTTAAATAATTAATTATGGCTATACACTTTAATTAAATAAATTGTGATATTTGGAATATTAGACTTTAATTAACTAGGCTTAATTTGGAATTGGGCTAAAATTGTTGTATTTGGGCCTAATGGGCTTGGTTGGGCCAAGTTGGTTTAGGACAATTGGATTTGATCCAAATTGGGCATAAACCATTCCATTAAGTCCAAATATAATAAATGGGCCTTTTAAAATTTAATTGGGTCTAATGGGCCGAAATTAATTTTATAGCAAATAGGGTGATTCCTTTATTGGGCCTTGGCATTTGGGTTTGACCCATATTGGCCAAAGCCCATGCCTTAAGAAATTAATTGAAAGCCCATTGGACTTTAATTAAATCGACATTGGATGTTAATTGGGCTTTGAGACCCATTAAGATTAGATTTAGAATCTAAGTCGTAAAGGCGCATTAAAAGTGTAATTATTTAATTTGGAATTAGATAAAGAATTAGTATTGAATACAAATTAAATCAGATTTAAAATTGTAGTTCGATATAATTCAAGAATACGCACTTGGAGTACTTATTCTTAAAAGAGTTGGACTCGCGCAAATCAAATCGTTGTTTGAACATTGGATGATCACTTAATTCAAAGATTAATTAATTGGATTAGATTGATTGCATAACATGCTTTGTGTGAATACATGGATGTATTGTATGAATAATGTATATTGGATGGATATTATATGAGTGAGGGCAATTTTGGAAATTGTTGTAATAAATTTAGAATTTATTAAATTGGACCTGCGTGTCCAGCCTTTATCTCTCGATTCTTTGTAATTCTCTTTTCACCAATTCCCCTCAATGTTATGAGGTTTCTTTTTTGTATTATGTAATTGGGTAGAAGTTGGAATGGTGCTAGCCGGGGAGAGGAAAGTGAGTGATTTATTCTAGGAATAATTTGTGAGATATCCATCCACATATCATTATTAATTTATTTATCGCGCCTTATTATGCTTTTAGAATGCATGCTTAAGGGTGTATGATGAGACCTAATCAAAGATAATTAATTGGTTGCCAATTACGTGAAAAACCCTCAATCAAATATTAAGCGTTTTCCTTCCATTGAATGGTTCTTTCTCAATATCCAAGATTGGCATTGGTTTGTTGGCCAAAGTCAAGATCAATGTCCATCGCGGATGTGTTTGAACCATGAAATCTTTGTTCCATATCGCATGTCTTGGGCAAGTTGTGATTTGTTGGTCAAAGTCAATGTCACTTCTTATTCATCGACATGGATTACGAAGTTTTCCAAGGTCAATAGGTCCCGCTTAACTGGAATCATTAAGCTTGTTGATCCAAAGCCAAGGCTTAAGTGATTCAGAGGAAAAATGACCGCGTAAACACACACGTATAACACAAGCGCACGTATCGTTCAAGTAGTATAAAAATATCGATCCCACGAGGACTTAATTCCTACTGTTGTTATTAATCATTGATACTATTTATTTACAGGTATCTAATTATAGGGAGAAGTGAATTGAATGCTTTTGGTTGGTTGAATGTCGATTTGCTAATTAAAATAAAAACAGACTCAAAAGAAAATACTAAGGAAAATAAAAGAAAAGACTCAAAGATCTAGGGTCGTGACTCCACACAATATTAATATAAAGATGAATTGATTCTTTTATTTATGTGTAATAAATCAGTTTGCTAACCTGGAACACGAAAATATGCAAAAGCCTATGTCGATGGTCAGACGCAAATACCCAGTATAACCCAATTGAACCATATGTCTATGTCAACCAAATTACCTGGATTCATTAAGATTAAGTTCCAATTATGGCTACCCCCGCCCGACAAGTATATGTCTATCCTTTAAGGAAATCTATTAAAGGGTTATATATCCTCAAGGAAGATCGTGGGCTATTGAATCTAATGCTGAAACTTAAAATCCCTATGTCTAGTTCATTTTAAGTTTACCATATCAATCTTATTGGTGATCAGACAACAAGAAGCATTAAGCTTAAGACTCAATAAACAAACTAAAGAATTACCCATAAAAAGAAAATCAATTATTAAGTGTGTGAATATTGTGTTTCATCACTTCCCTAGAATAAAATAAAATGCTGGGGGTTAGAGGATCCACATTTAATATTTCTTATCTAGGAATCTCACTTATTATAATATATAAATTATTTTCTGTTATGCTTTCTCAGGAATTAATAATATTAAATATTTAAAACCAGCCATATAGGCGGTAATCCATTTAGTCCAATTACACTAGCCATGTAGGCGGTAATTATCTGTCACATAAAGACCAGCCATATAGGTGATAAAGTAATTTATATTTAGACCGACCATATAGGCGGTAATAAAGTCTGCCATTAATTAATCCGGTTAAATTATAATTTATAAATTATAATTAAGTGAGATTTACTTAGATAATTATATTAAATGTTTCACTTTTTACCCCAGCGGTAAATTAACTAAAAAACATAAAGTAAAAAGTAAATAAAATTTTATTACAAAAAGTAAAAGTGCATAATTAAAAATACTAAAAGTAAAAATGCTAAATTAAAATTACAAAAACTAAAACACACAAGATGCAATCCTTAGAGTCCTTACAAAACTCAAGGAAGACATGCTTTGAATTCTGAAATCGCGCTGAATTTATAGGCGTCAGTAGGGGTCTGGTGTCGCGACCCCAAGCCAGTGTCGCGACGCCGGTGATTGTCGATGTGGCACGCTCTGGTTCGTCGGCTCAGATTCTGGATAAGGTGATAAGGTGACACGTGGCAAGGTGGTTGGGATCTCAATTATTGTGACACGTGGCGCTTTTGATTGGTCGGCTCAGATTCTTATCCGCCACGTGCCGATTTCGGATAAGTGAGCCAATAATTAATGCTGACGTGGCGTTGACGTGGCGACACGTGGCGAAAGTGACTGTCGGCACCATAGAATTACAACACGTAGCACGTTGTGATTGGTTGATGATGATGTGGCATTTTGACTCGGTCAACAGGTGATGTGGATGATGACGTGGCTGACAGGTGGAGTGACACATGGCGACATATGGCGATGGCGACTGTCGGCATCGTAGGATGATGACACGTGGCACGGCGCACGTTAGCAGATCGGCTGTGATGGTGACACGTGGCATGGCGCACGTTAGCAAAGTCAAATTTTCTCAGATTCTGACTTGTGGACCCGGCGCACGTTAGCACTGTTCGGCGCATGTTAGGCGTCGTGACGCGGCAAATTACCAAAATGCCCTTTTTGTCCAATTTTCACTGTTTTGGTCCAAATCACCTCCAGAATGTCCTGAAACTTTATTTATCTACAAAATAACACAAAACACATCAAAATATTCACAAAACTTAAGAAACTATATAAAATATTAGGTCAAATGAGTGGGAAATAATGATATAATTACCACTCATCAAAAAGGTTAGGAAAGTATATTGGATATATTGGCATATATATTGTATATATATTTCGGACTTGGAGGTCCACCTACCGGATCTAGGAATTGGTTGAGATCCAATTGATCTTCGAGATCTACCTAGTTAAATATCATACAGCTTGTTGGCCAAAGTCAAGGTTGTGTGTTATTTAACGGGATCCTAGCCCACTAGGAAACTTGGTTTCCCGAGTACTCTACAGAGGGTTAGAGGCTCGCCGAAAAATAGTGGGAGGCTAGTATTGAATTTGAAATTTTATTCAATACTTGCCAAATACGCTCTTTCAAATTATTTCGTCAATTATATATATTTATTAGTTGGGCTAATATTTTATTATTTTTCTTATGACAGTTGGACTGTAACCAAATATCGTTAATTGAATAGTTTGACTATTACAATTAAGATGGCTGGAAAGATCGGAGTTAGAGACATTATCTTGGGCGAAAATGTCTTTAATGGCGCGAACTTTCCTGATTGGGATATGAACCTCAGGATTGTCCTGGGGGCTGAGAGGATGCTCTATACGATAGTGAGACCTCTCAGGCCTAAGCCCTGAAATGAGCACCCTTTTGAGCTTGAGCTTTGGAAGACTCATAGTGATGACAACTCAACTTCTCAATCCATCATGCTTGCTGTGATGAACCCTCAATTTCGTCACCAAAATAAGGGATTGGATCCCTATACTATGATGGAAAAATTGAAGGACCTTCATCGATCTAACCTTAGATCGCAAAGGTATGAATTACAGAAGAAGCTCTTTCGCTCTCGAATGTTAGAGGGTACATCTGTCGAGCACCATGTGTCGCAGATGATTGCTGACATTGAATAGCTGGGTCAGCTAGGCATAACCTTTGAGGCTGAGACTTCTATAAATTTGATCTTGCAGTCTTTTCCTGACAGCTGGTGCGGGTTCATCATGAACTACAATATGATGAACCAAGACCATATTCTTGGAGAGTTGATGAAAATGTTGCGTGAAGTAGAAAAAGATCTATTGAAGGGCAGAAAGCGCGAGGCGCACTTCGCTTCAACATCTCAGTCTCCCAAGGCTTGGCAGAATGCTATTGGAGGTGTAAAGAAGAAGAAGGGCAAGGACAAATCGTCAAAGTCTTCTGAGAAGGCAAATGACAAATCCCAAGATGTATGCATGTAGTGTGGCAAACAGGGTCACTGGAAGCGTGACTGCCGTGAGTACAAGATATACATGAAGGAAATCAAAGCGGGCAAAGCACCGGCTTCAGATATGTTTGTTATAGAAATAAACATGTCTATTTCTAGTTTTAAAAATTGGATTTTTGATTCTGGTTGTGGTACTCATATATGTACTGATGTGCAGGATCTACAGATTAACAGGAGACTGGCCTCATGGGAGATTGATCTACGAGTTGGAAACGGGACCAGAGTCACTGTTTTTATTGTAGGAACTTATATTTTGGAACTGCCCTCGGGGCATGTACTAAACTTATCAGACTGTTATTATGTACCTAGTTTGACTAGGAATATTATATCTGTATCTTTATTAGCCCAATGTGGGTATACTTTTGTTTTTAGAAACACTGGGTGTTTTATGTATAAAAATGATATGGAGATATGCAGTGCTGATGTGAATAATGGTCTTTATATTTTGAATATAAATCAATCTCAAACATATAATGTAACAAACAAAAGGCTTAAACTAAGTAACAAATATGAAACTTATATGTGGCATTGTCGTTTGGGACACATTAACAAGACTCGCATATCCACACTTTCGAAGAGTAGGTACTTGGATGGATTTGATCCAAATTCATATGACGTCTGCGAATCTTGTTTATTAGCCAAAATGCCTAAAACACCTTTTAGCGGTAAAGGTGCACGTGACACCGAATTGTTAGCCCTCGTTCATAGTGACGTATGTGGGCCCATGTCTAGCCAGGCTAGAGGTGGATATGAATACTTCGTAACCTTTACGGATGATGAATCACGTTATGGTTATGTGTATCTTATGAGACACAAGTCGGAAACCTTTAAGAAATTCAAATAGTTTCGACACGAAGTAGAAAAATAGACCGGCAAAAGTATTAAGACATTACGGTCGGACAGTGGTGGAGAATACTTATGGTATTCTTTCACAGTGGACTCCTTCTAGAACACCGCAATTAAACGGTATGTCTGAACGGAGAAACCGAACTTTGTTAGACATGGTAAGGTCGATATTGAGTCGCACATAGCTACCTATTTACTTCTGGGGATATACATTGAACAGTGCAATACTTATTTTGAATAAGGTTCCGTCAAAGTCTGTTCAACAGACTCCGTATGAAATATAGACAGGAAAGAAACTGGGTTTCTCATTCCTGAAGATTTGGGGTTGCTGGGCATACGTTAAACGTTTGGATGGTACCAAACTTGAACCCAAATTGGATAAGTGTCTATTTGTAGGTTATCTTAGGGAAACCAAAGGATATTACTTCTACAACCCACAAGAGAACAAAGTATTTGTTGCTCTACATGTGGTTTTCCTTGAGAAGGAATTCCTAAAAGCAGTGGTAAGTGGGAGGAAAGTAGAACTCGATGAAAATCAGAGTGATACTGTTCCTGGCACCGATTCCTTAACGGAACATAAATAGTTTATTAGGGATGAGATTGTACCATAATCATCGAATACACAAGAACCGCGTAGGTCGGAGAGAGTTAGAAAACAACTTGAGAGGTATGGGTTTCTGATCTCACCTCATGTGGATATTAATCTTGTTGAGGAAGACGAACCGACTACGTATGAAGAAGCGATATAAGGTATCGACTCCGGTTTATGACAAGATGCCATGAAATTCGAAATGGATTCCATGTACACCAACCGAGTTTGGACACTGGTTGATGCACCAGAAGGCGTAATGCCTATTGGTTGCAAATGGGTCTTCAAGAAGAAGACCGACATAGATGGCAACGTACAAATGTACAAAGCAAGGCTTGTAGCAAAGAGGTATCATCAACGACATGGTGTCGATTATGATGAAACTTTTTCACCTATTGCCATGATTAAATCCATTCTGATAATGCTTGCTATTGATGTATATTTCGATTACGAGATATGGCAGATGAATGTCAAAACCGCTTTCCTTAACAGAAACCTTTTGGAGGATGTTTATATGCAACAACCTGACAGTTTTGTCGTACCAAAACTTGCAGACAAGGTTTACAAGTTAAATCGATCCATTTATGGATTGAAGTAAGCATCGCGTTCTTGGAACCAACGTTTTGATGAGATCATAAAAGAATATGATTTCATTCAAACGAGGATGATCCTTGTGTATATAAGAAGGTTAGTGGGAGCGTACTGACATTCATTGTCCTTTACGTTGATGATGTATTACTTATTGGCAATGAGATGTTGGATAATATGACCCATAACGTCACTATTTGCACAGATCATTGTGTTGTTGTAGCAAATTAACTATGTAATAAGGAAATTGCACTCTCATCATTTGTGATTAGATCACCATAGATATATAAATGAAGAGAGGTCCTTATGATTAGTTCCTGGATTGAGATGATATGAGACAGTATCAGTCCACGAAGGATTAATCATTAAATATCCCTAGCCGTAGTATTATCGAGACTGGACATCGATAATGCAGAATAGGCTAGTATTGCACTTGTGTGCGTTGTAAGGGCACAACGACATAGTTCTCATATATATAAGTATTGGATACTTATGCAAGTGCGATAGGAGGTCGTGTTTCACACCGATGGTACGGGAAACAGCTTCGCTCTGGATAGACCCGCGGAATCCCATTGGTAGTATGTCTGCGTGTCTATGGGAGGCCGCATCAGGGTAGGTGTATATGGTCTTAACCTGAGACTTGCATCGCTAGTACTTGCGACAATCGGTAAACTTTGGTTTTGGTGGTTGGGGGACCTTACTGGTTCTGTGTTCACCTCTTCTGGTTTATCAGGAATCGTAGTGCACTGGGTGTGATGTCAAGATGGAAGTGTCACTTCAGACATATGGAGTTGATGACCACGCAGGATACAGAACTAGTGCTCTATAAAAGGTTGCAACCGTCGGGACAATATGACTAGGTCAGTATTGCCCGATTTAAAGAGACTAGTTGCTTGATGTCCGATATGTGTTTCGTACGGGGCAGACACATTTCCAGCCCCAGGCCTAACATGTGATCGTCCGATACTGGATCGATATACGCGATACAATACAATTGTATACTACGCTTGATATAGATCTTAATATTCTTCAAAGGATATGTCGGAGAATTTGGTAGACATCGTGCTTTGCTAGGAGCCGACCATGTCTCGTAATCGGTAGACGTAGTACTTGGTACGTGCGTGATTCGGGCACACCGACGACCGTATTTACTGCCTAATTATCCGGAGATCTCATGGGTCGCTTCCCGATAATCCACCGATGACGCACAACTCGCACTCTGAATAATCTGGGATTATATAGAAGAGAGGGAAAATTAATCTAGGATTAATTACGGAGATATTTTATCTAAGGTAAAATATCGTCTAGAGAGAGATAACGATTAATTTGGAATTAATCGGTAAATTAAATATTCGATATATTAAATAAAATTAGATTTCGACGCGGAATTAAAATTAGATTTTAATTCGGGCGAACGAATTAATTTAGAATTAATTCGTTGCGACGTGAATAGTAAATTCGCTAGGCGTAATCATTTAATTACGACGCGACGGAAAAATCGTAATTTGGAATTAGCGAACCCGAGCCCGAGTGTGATTGCGAGCGCATTCGTATTTCGAATTCGAGTGCGACATCGCAAGTCGCATCAAGCGTCAAATCACTTGTCACTTTGAGTGATGTGACTTGACAACATTCACTTTAATAAAGGTGATATGAATAGTGATGGACAAGATGTGTAATTGATGTGCATAGTGTTTACCTTTTTCTTTTGACTTTTGAAATTCAAATTAAGGTAAATTCAAGTGAAATTCAATTGGAATTCACTAAAGTGTATAAGATACACTTGAAATGCAAATCAACTTAACTTAACACAATTTCTTTCTCTCACATTTTGCTCTCTTCTCTCTCTCTCACGCCAAAACAGAAGGAAAATAGACTGTTTTGGAAGCAAAATGGCGTGACACATGGGAAGCAAGAGTTGGGTTTTCATGGTGAAAATCGCAAGTGCTAGCACACTACGAGTCTTGCGAAGGTGGTAGGGAGGTTCGCCCATGAGCCGGGATCCGTCGGACGAAGCTCGGAGCTCCGTTTTCTCAGCTCAAAACTGAAAATGTGGACAGTGGACTGCACAGCAGTGGGCGTCCTTGGCAGTGATTTTAGTGGCTTGATTCGTCTCCACGACTCAACCAACCGATCGATGTGAGTATTCCGCTACCTCCGTTGATGTATTCACGCATTATTTTCATTGCTTGTTTGATCTTGGGACCTTAATAAAAACCAACAATGGCATCAGAGCTTAGGTTCAAGCATGAAATTGGTAGGGCTTAAAATTTGGGTAAATGTGATTTGAGCATGATTTGAATAAATTGGTTGTTTGAGTATGCTTATAACATGTTTAATTTCATTTTGGTTGGACTAATTTGACAAAATTGACGAAAAATGATTTGGATTATTTTCCCCCCAAAATTAATGCCATGGCCGAATGTATATTGGATTTTTGGGATCTTGGATTTTGATTTTATTTTTAATTCATTTGATGAGTTAGAATCGATTAGGTTGACGTTAATTTGAATCGATTGGATTGGATTTCGAATCGGACAAAAATCCCTAAACCTTACCTTGGCCGAATTGGTGTTATATGCCCTAATGTCTTGGTGTTTTTGATTTTGTGACATTATTGGATGTGTATAAAATCAAATCGGATGGTGATTTGATGTCGATTGTAGGTTCGATTGGATCGAAACCGAATCGGACACAAAATCCCTCTTTTGGCCGAGACTAAAGAAGCATGTAAATGGGTTTTGATTTTTCATTTTGTGTGTTGGACATATGATAATGAATTGAGTATGATTAATTGGACTAATTTAGTGTTTTGAAATGTTGATTTAGTTAATTAATCATGATATACACTTTAGGTAATTAAATTGCGAATTTGGAATTTGGTAATTTAATTAATTTGGCCTAATTTTGGAAATTGGACTTTAAAGTTGTATTTGGGCCTATTGGGCTTGATTTATCAAGTTTGGTTTAGGCCAAGTGGATTGGATCCAATTGGGCCCAAAACCTTAACCATAAAGCCCAAATGCAACTAATGAACCTTTAAAGTTTAATTGGCCTAATGGGCCAAAATTGATTTATGGGCTTATGGGGTAAATCCCGGATTGGACTTTGGTTATCGGTTTGACCCGAGTTGACCAAAGGTCCATGCCTTAAGAAAACAATAAAAAGCCCATTGGACTTTAATTGAATTGACGTTGGACGTTAATCGGTCTTTGAGACGCGTTACGATTAATTTGGAATTTAAATCGTAAAAGGTTTATTAAATAAAGTGCAATATTTAATTTGGAATTGAATAGTGAATTAGTATTAAATGCATGTTAAATTTGATTTAATGATGTAGTTTAATTTAATTCATGAATTCGTACTTTAAGGTACTTATTCGCAAAAACGAGTTTGACTCGAACAAAATCAAATCGTTGTTTGAAACATTGGATGATCACTTAATTATCAGATTAATTAATTGATTAGATTGATTGATAGCATGCTTATGTGTGTGAATGCGTGGTGTGTTGTGAATGAATAATGCATATCGGATGAATTAGATGGGTGGAGCAATTTTAGAAATTGTTGTAATAAATTCGATTTATTAAATTGGACCTGCGTGTCCAGCCTTATCACCTTCATTCTCTTTGTATTCTCTTCTCACCTATTCCCCTCTATGTATATGAGGTTTCTTTAGAATGTAGTGTAACGGGTAGAAGTAGTACAAGTGCTAGCTTGTGTGAGAAAGGGAGAGATTTGATCTAGGATCAATGTGTAAAGTATCCATCCGCATATCATTATTATTTATTTTCATACTCGCTTTATTATGTATTTAGAATGCATGTTTAAGGGTGTATGATGATGAGACCTTAACAAAGATAATTAAATTGGTAGCCAATTGCACGCGAAAAACCCTCGTTCTATATTAAGCGATTATCCTTCCATTGAATGATTCTTGTTCAAGATCCGATTGGCATTGGTTGTTGGCAAAGTCAAGACCTTGTCAATTATGGATGTATTTGAATCATGAGGGTTTTGTTTGTTCCACATCGGTGGTCTTGTCAAGTTGTGATTTGTTGGCCAAAGTCAAGATCACTTCTTGTCCAACGACATTGATTACGAAACTTTCCTTGTCAATGGGTCCCGCTTAACTGGAGTCATTAGGTTTGTTGTGCCAAAGCCAAGGCCTAGATGATTCGGAGGATATGGTCAGGAAAATGTATTAGATACATTGGCGTAAATAATATGTTTAGGACTTGGATGTCCACCTAACCGGATCTAGGAATTGGATTGGATCCAATTGATCTGTGAGATCTACCTAGTTAAATAGCATACAGCTTGTTGGCCAAAGTCAAGGGTGTATGTTATTTAATAGGATCCTAGCCCACTAGGAAACACGGTTTCCCGAGTACTCGACAGAGGGTTAGAGGCTCGACGAAAAATAGTGGGAGGTAAGTATTGAATTTGCAACAATCGTTCAATTACTCGCTAAACACGCTCATTTATATTTTACTCGTCGTATTAATCAAAAGTATTAGTTGGACTAATATTTTATGTTGTTTTAAATTATATATATAGTTGGACTATATACAAACTCATTCAATTATAGTTGATTTTATAATTGGATTATAGTAATCAATATAATTGAATTAAAATGATAGTTGATTTTATAATTGGATTATAGTAATCAATATTAAATTATAGTTGATTAAATAATTGGATTATTGTAATCATTATAATAAATAGTTTTTAATAAAAAATTATTAAAATTGTTTAGTTGGACTATTAAAATCAAGAAAGAATTTAAAGGTTGAATATATTTAAAATATATAATCCTTGGGATTAATGTTTTAAATGATTTAATTTCAATTGGGAAATTAATAATAGGTTAATTTATTTGATAAATAACTTATTATGACTAAGCCCATAATTAAGCAAATAGTAGAGCATAAATCTTTGGAAGATTTATGTGATGATGACTTAATGCTTAATTAATATACTTATAATAAATCTATCATTAGATTTAAAAGTATCAAAAGTTTGCAATTGGGCATGTAGCACAAGTGCACATCGTTTCGATATTCCGAAACCCAAGGCTTGGCCAAAGGTTTGTGAAATATTGAAAAGGATAATTGACATATCCCGAAGTAGACTACCATTTGGATATGGAAGACACGAGGAATTAAAGAAAGGGCGAGGCTCTAACTTTAAAAAAAATATTTGTCAGAGTTATGTTCACTACTAGTATTGAAATTGAGATTTTAAATACTAAGTGTGGTACATAAATTATATGAATTGATGTTCAAAATCCGCTATGAGCAGGATACTGACTTCAAACCGAGATTTCTCTGCGAATCGGAAACTGGACGAAAGTCGCTGTTTCGACCGTGGATACCTAAGTTTAGGAACTACCCTTGGGGTATGTACTTAAATTAGGAACTTGTTTTAATGTAACTAGTTTGACTAGAGACATTATCTCTATATCAGTGTTTAATCCGTTGCGATAAAACCTTTATTTATAGAACACTAAGTGTTTTATTATATAAAGATGATACTGAGATAAAATACATTAGATGTAAATAAACAGAATTTATATTTTGAATATAAAGAAAAATCTCAAACATATAAAATGACAAATAAATAGCTCAAATTGATTTGATCAATAGAGACTTATTTGTGGCATTGTTGTCTAGGACACAATTAAAGAAGACTCGTATATCCACACTTTTGAAGAGTGGGTACTAGGACTGATTTGACTATTCAAATGAGGTCTGCGAATCTAGTTTATTAGGTAAAGTACCTAAAATACTAGTTACTTGGTAATAGATAAGGGCCACCTATCTGTTAGCCCTATTCATGGTGAAGTTAGTGGGCCCATATCTAGCTGGGCTAGATGTGAACATGATGTTTCGTGACCTTAACGGATGTAGCATCACGTTATGGTTATGTGTTTCTTTTAAAGAACACAAATCGGAAACTTTAAGAGTTTCGACCGAATAGACAAACAGATCGGCTATAGTGTTATCCGCCACGGTAAGACCGTATTGGAAAATACTTAAGCAGTAAGTTTCATATATACATGAAAGAGTACGGTATTCTTTCATATGAGGACTCCTCTCAAGACACGTCTGTTAGACGGTGTGTCCGAACTAAACCGAATTTGTTGGACATGATTAGGTTTATCACGAGTCGCTCTGAGCTACTATTTCCTTCTACGGGATATGTATTTACAGTGCAAAAACTTATTTAGAATAGGGTTCATGAAAATCTGTTTGACAGATGTCATATAGGATATGAACAGGGAAGAAACGGGGTTTCTCATTCCTGATAATTTGGGTATGCCAGGCATACGTTTGGATGATACCAAACTAAAAGGACCCAAATTGGATAAGTGCCAATATGGGTTATCCTAATGGAAACTTAAGTATAGTACTTGTAAATCTCACATGAGAACAATGTGATTGTTGCTGCTCACCATGCGCGGTTTTCCTGAGAGGAATACCGATATGCAGTGGTCAGTGGGAGGATAGTGATACTCGATGAAAATCGGTGTAATACTGTTCAAGGCACGAAGTCCTTAATGGAACACAACAGTTCATCAATAATGAATCTGTACCATTAATCTTCAAATACACAAGAACTTCGTGAGCCGGCGGATAAAGTCAGAAAACAACCTAGGGTATGGGTTTCTGATCTAACCTCATAAAGATGTCAATCTTATGGAGGTGTACCATCCGACTACGTTTTGAGGAAGTGATACGAGGTGTCGACTACCTATTATGGCAAAGTGCCATGAATCCGAAATGGATTCCATGTATAACAACTATTTTGGATACTAGTTGTAAAAACCACAAGGCATTGTGCCTATTGGTACATTAAATGTCTTCAAGGAAACATACATGGATGGCAACATACCTACGTACAAAGCTAGGCTTTTGACGGAAGGTATCGTTATCAACATCGTGTTAATAACGGTTCAACCTTTTGCTTGTTGCATGGTAATCTATTTTGAAGATGCTTGTTGATAACTGTATATTTCATTTATGAAATATGTCAGTTACAAATCAAAATCGCTTTCCTGAAAAGGAAACCTTTTGGAGAATGTTTATAACATTCTGACGATTTTGGATAACCGACAAACAAGGTTTGCGGGATTATTCAATCCATGTTGGATTGAAGCAAAGCATAAAGTTCTTGGAACTGTCGTTTGAAAATCATAATGGTTTATGATTTGACTCAAAACAAATAATTCTTGTGTATATAAGGAGGTTAGTGGGAGCGCACTGACAGTTAAATTCCCCATAAAGCAATTGGTGAAAGCTTGGCTTTCATATATTCTTTCATAGAAATTCTCCATAGAATTCTGGGAGTAAACAACCTTCATTCAAGGAATAAAGATCTACTGGGATAGATTTGGAGTTGTTAACACTCTCTGAGAAAATTGTACATTTAAAATGTACTTGTATGGTGTCTCATACGCGTCGAGCATATGGAGTCACAATCGGGTCAATCCAGTGATAGTCACTGGATTGAAATTAAGAACATCTGTTAGTATTCGCAGAGAACTAAAGATGCTGTCTTAACTATGGAGAAGGAGAACTTGAAGTGACTGGGATCACTACAGCAAGTTTCCAAACAATTAAATCATACGGTACTATAAAGTTTGAATAACGGGACAGTGAGCTGGAAATCTTCCAAGCAAGATAACTGTTGCCGAATAAACAACAAATGCGGATTATTGCTGCAGCTGAGGCAGCAATAGAAGTCTTTTGGATTGAAATAAATCTAATTAGATTAGATATGGTTCTGTTAGCAGCTGAGCTAGGCGTCAGCACATGCTAAGGAATTAAAGGTCTCATCGACGATCCAGATATATACTTCTATATCATCTGATTCGTTCGGATCATACATCGTGGCGATGTGATGATCGTATAAATCGCGTCAAAATAATCAAACAAATCCGCTGAGGAAAACCTTTTCTCAGCAATTTGAGCGAACCATACATAGTTCGGGTGTTGGACACTGAGTGACTCGCTATGTGCCAAGTGGGAGATTGTTGGATAATATGACCCATAACATCACTATTTGCACAGATCATTGTGTTTGTTGTAGCAAATTAACTATGTAATCAAGGAAATTGCACTCTCATCATTTGTGATTAGATCACCATAGAGATATAAATGAAGAGAGGTCCCTATGATTAGTTCCTGGATGAGAGATATGAGACAGTATCAGTCCACGAAGGATTAATCATTAAATATCCCTAGCCGTAGTTATTATCGAGACTGACATCGATAATGCGGATAGGCTAGTATTGCACTTGGTGCGTTGTAAGGGCACAACAACATAGTTCTCATATATATAAGTATTGGATACTTATGCAAGTGCGATAGGAGGTCGTGTTTCACCGATGGTACGGGAAACAGCTTCGCTCTGGATAGACCCCGCGGAATCCCATTGGTAGTGTGTCTGCGTGTCTATGGGAGGCCGCATCAGGGTAGGTGTATATGGTCTTAACCTGAGACTTACATCGCTAGTACTTGCGACAATCGGTAAACTTTGGTTTTGGTGGTTGGGGGACCTTAACTGGTTATGTGTTCACCTCTTCTGGGTTTATCAGGAATCGTAGTGCACTGGGTGTGATGTCAAGATGGAAGTGTCACTTCAGACATATGGAGTTGATGACCACGCAGGATACAGAACTAGTGCTCTATAAAAGGTTGCAACCGTCGGGACAATATGACTAGGTCAGTATTGCCCGATTTAAGAGACTAGTTGCTTGATGTCCGATATATGTTTCGTACGGGGCAGACACATTCCAGCCCCAGGCCTAACATGTGATCGTCCGATACTGGATCGATATACGCGATACAATACAATTGTATACTACGCTTGATATAGATCTTAATATTCTTCAAAGGATATGTCCGGAGAATTTGGTAGACATCGTGCTTTGCTAGGAGCCGACCATGTCTCGTAAATCGGTAGAACGTAGTACTTGGTACGTGCGTGATTCGGGCACACCGACGACCGTATTTACTGCCTAATTATCCGGAGATCTCATGGGTCGCTTCCCGATAATCCACCGATGATGCACAACTCGCACTCTTGAATAATCTGGGATTATATAGAAGAGAGGGAAAATTAATCTAGGATTAATTACGGAGATATTTTATCTAAGGTAAAATATCGTCTAGAGAGAGATAACGATTAATTTGGAATTAATCGGTAAATTAATATATTCGATATATTAAATAAAATTAGATTTCGACGCGGAATTAAAATTAGATTTTAATTCGGACGAACGAATTAATTTAGAATTAATTCGTTAGCGACGTGAATAGTAAATTCGCTAGGCGTAATCATTTAATTACGACGCGACGGAAAAATCGTTAATTTGGAATTAGCGAACCCAAGCCCGAGTGTGATTGCGAGCGCATTCGTATTTCGAATTCGAGTGCGACATCGCAAGTCGCATCAAGCGTCAAATCAATCAGTCGCATCAAGCGTCAAATCACTTGTCACTTTGAGTGATGTGACTTGACAATATGTCACTTTAATAAAGGTGATATGAATAGTGATGGACAAGATGTGTAATTGATGTGCATAGTGTTTACCTTTTTCTTTTGACTTTTGAAATTCAAATTAAAGGTAAATTCAAGTGAAATTCAATTGGAATTCACTAAAGTGTATAAGATACACTTGAAATGCAAATCAACTTAACTTAACACAATTTTCTTTCTCTCACATTTTGCTCTCTTCTCTCACGCCAAAACAGAAGGAAAATAGACTGTTTTGGAAGCAAAATGGCGTGACACATGGGAAGCAAGAGTTGGGTTTTCATGGTGAAAATTGCAAGTGCTAGCACACTACGAGTCTTGCGAAGGTGGTAGGGAGGTTCGCCCATGAGCCGGGATCCGTCGGACGAAGCTCGGAGCTTCGTTTTCTCAGCTCAAAAACTGAAAAATGTGGACAGTGGACTGCACAGCAGTGGGCGTCCTTGGCAGTGAGTTTAGTGGCTTGATTCGTCTCCAAATCGACTCAACCGATCGATGTGAGTATTCCGCTACCTCCGTTGATGTATTCACGCATTATTTTCACTGCTTGTTTGATCTTGGGACCTTAATAAAAACCAATATGAGATTCCCACGCTACAATCGGTGAAAGCTTGACTTCATTAAAATTCTCCATGAAAGATCTGGGAGAAGCAGCCTTTATTTTAGGAATAAAGATCTACCGGGATAGATCAAGAAAGCTGCTTGGACTCTCCCATATCACGTAAATTGACAAAGTGTTGCAGAGATTCAACATGGAACAATCTAAGAGGGGACTGTTGCCAGTGTCACATGATGTCACTCTATCTAAGGACATGTGTCCTAAAACTCGAGATGAGAGACAACATGAGTCGGATCCCGTTCGCTTCGGCAGTCGAATCGATCATGTATGCCATGATATGTATGCGACCTGATGTCTCATATGTTTTGAGCATGTGTAGTCGCTATCAGGCCGATCCAGGTGAGGGTCACTGAGTTACGGTTAAGAACATCCTTAAGTATCTTAGACGAACTATGGATGTTTTCTTAATCTATGGAGATGGAGAACTTGAGGTAACTGGGTTTACTGACGCAAGTTTCCAAACCGATAAAGACGACTGTAAGTCGCAATCTGGGTACATATTTTGTTTGAACAACGGAGCAATAAGCTGGAAATCTTCCAAGCAAAAGACTGTTGCCGATTCAACAACAGAAGAAAAATATATTGCTGCAGCTGAAGCAGCAAAAGAGTTAGTTTGGATCCGTAAATTCCTAATTGGATTAGGAGTAGTTTGGTTAGCAGCTGAGCCCGTTCCATTGTATTGTGATAATAATGGGGCTATAGCGTAGGCTAAGGAACCGCAGTCTCATCAACGATCCAAGCATGTTCTTCGATGATTCCATCTGATTCGTGAGATTATACATCATGGCGATGTGAAGATCGAGAAGGTCGCATCAGAGGACAACATTGTAGATCCGCTGACGAAAGCTATTCCTCAGCAAAAGTTTGAGCGACATGTATATAGTTCAAGTGTTAGATGTCTGAGTGACTGGCTATAGGCCAAGTGGGAGATTGTTGGACAATTATGACCCATAGCGTCACTATTTGTAAAAGACATTGTAGTTTTTGTACAAATTAACTGTGTGACAATGTAAATTGCAATTTTATCATTTTGTAATTTGATTACTTGAATATATATATATATATATATATATATATATATAATATATATATATATATATATATGATAAAAGTCTTTATGATTAGTTCCAGATGATAAGATATGAGACAATATTAATCCACTAAGGTTTAATCATTAAATATCCATAGTCGTAGTATTATCGAGACTGGACATCGATAATACGGAATAGACTAGTATTGCACTTGTGTGTGTTATGGAAATGTAACAGCATAGTTCTCATATATTTAAGTAGTGGATACTTATGCAAGTGTGATATGAGGTTGTGTTTGCCGATGGTACGGAAACAGCTTCGTTCTGGATAGACCAATCAGAATCTCATTGGTAGTATGACTATGTGTCTATGGGAATCCGATTCATGGTAGGTGTATTTAGTCTTAACCTGAGACTTGCATCGCTAGTACTTGCGATAATCAATACGCTTTGGTCTTGGTCGTCCGGGACTTTAACAGGTTCTATGTACGCCTCTTCTGGGTTTATTGAGAATCGTAGTGTATTGGGTGTGATGTCAAGACTGAAGTATCACTTCAGTCATATCGAGATGATGATCACGTAGGGATACAGAACTGGTTCTCTATTATGTTGCAACTATCGGGATAATATGACAAGGTAAGGATTATCCGATTATAGAGACTAGTTGCTTGTGATCCGATATATGATTTGTACGAGGCTGACACTATTCCAGCCCCAGGCCTTACATGTGACATCTGATACTGGATAGCAATACGCAATACTACATATATTGCGCCTGTTATAGATGATATATTCCTTAAAGAATATTTCTGGAGAATTGGTCACGCACAACTTTTTGCTAGAAGCCAACCATGTCTTGTAAATCGGTAGGAATGTGGTACCGGGTACGCACGTGTTCGGATAGTCCGACAATCGGATTTACTGCCAACATATCCAGAGATATCATGGGTCGCTTCCCGAAGATTCACCGATGACCTATGACTCGAACAAAATTAATCTGGGATT
Organism: Zanthoxylum bungeanum; assembly: GCA_019454045.1. NCBI lineage: Eukaryota > Viridiplantae > Streptophyta > Magnoliopsida > Sapindales > Rutaceae > Zanthoxylum > Zanthoxylum bungeanum. The sequence goes on along the minus strand of SKCR01017063.1, from coordinate 73,713 downwards.
AATTATTAGAGAGAGAAAATAAATCTGGGATTAATTACGGGGAAAATTTATCTGGGATAAAATTCAATTAATAGAGAGAGAACGATTAATTTGGACTTAATCGATTAAATAATATATTCGATATATTAAATGAAATTAGATTTCATAACGGAATTAAAATTGGATTTAATTCAGGCGAACGAATTAATTTAGAATTAATTCGCGAGCGACTTTAATAGTAATTTTACTAGACATAATTATTTAATTAAATTTGATTTAATTAAGTGGCAACGGAAAATTTGTTAATTCGAAATTAACGAGCCCGAGCCCGGGATGTGTTTTCGGGCCCACTAAGATTTTGAATCAAGTGGGGCCCACCTCAAGTTACATCACTAGTCAACATTTACCTTTATGGTGATGGAAGTTAGTGAAGATTTGGTGTTAACTTGTTTAACACATTATCTTGAAATTGTGATAGACTTTTACCAACTCTTGGAGATTTAGTATTAGACTTTTGATTTTGGAAAATCAATACACACAACACACATTTTTCACTCCCCTCCTCTCTCTCTCAACCGAATCACTCTCTCCCTTTTACACTCTCATTGCCGAGAGTTACAAGAAGGAAATAAGAAGATTTTATTGCAAATTTCTTCTATTGCTAGCACATAAAGAGTCATCCAAGGTGAAAAGGAAACTTCTCCCATTGAGTTTGGAATCAAACTTCAAAGCTTGGAGCTCAACAATCATCATAGTTGAGCTTGGAGCACTACACAAATAGCAAAAGTTTTGAACTCTCCATCTACATCCAAACGAGCATTGTAAGTATTTTCCGCTAACTTCTTTACGTATTCACACTTTTATTATGCTTAAATGATATTAGGATTGATCTTAGAGACCCAACAGAAGGACCACTATGCTCGCTCAACTCGAGAAGATTCATATTGACGTTTGTTTACCATCTATTAGGAAATCTTGAGTAAGTCGTTAATTGTTTATCAAAGAAACACTTACATGTCTATACGAGTCTCCCGAGACTCATGTTCATTGGGATAAACCATCAGACCAAGTCACGATATACGATATGTACTGATCTCAGCGGATTTTACTAACCGACCCGTGTTAGTAAATCTTGACCATGAACTTTATTTAAGGACATACAACTTATAGTGATGCTTCCCAATGTTAATTATATACTACTTTGTAACTGCGCACTACGATGCAAATCCTATGGTCTTTATCTAATATACACGTATCACTAAATCAGATTTAGTTTCAATCTTATCATAATTAGATCGAATATGTATATAAAAGACAAGAGGTGCTACCATTAAATAAGTAATATTATGGAAAAAGACATTGTTCGTATTCATGAATCGGACATAAATACGATCCTCATCGGCACTCCGAGTACCAACCCTAATGATTTCTCCAACTTGCACTTGCGTCAATCCACTGTATCATATACACATCTTAATGTGTATCACATACCCATGGCCCTCAAGAGCTCACCTAGCACTCAATAGGTAGGCAACAACAAGTAAGCATGCTTTAAAAAATTGAGTTTGTCCAACAAACCCAATCGTTTCCCTTAACCAACATCATTCATATTTTGTAGAACCCAAGTTCTACATCAATATGACTCAGATGCTATATCAATATTGTGTTATATCTATTAAGTTGTCTATGTATTTAGAGATCAAATCTAAAATACTATGTAGATAACAGTAAACACAATACTAATATCAAAACTTCTAATCTATAAGGTCACTATACAACTTCATAAGTCAATACTTCATTAGTTACAACTAATTCTACTGATTCAGTAGAATCAACAGTGACACTCCCACTGTATCTTTTCTGACTTTATATGACGTAGACCATCTAACGTCATAATTAGACTCAAAACTAATATGGCCCTAATGGTTGCAGATTATATTCTCCATGAATAAGAAACTTGTTCTTAATATCTCAAGGATAATAAAGAACATGTTTCAAGACACATCCTATGGTCTACAGCGTATCAAAATAGCTCATAACTATTACGATTAAATTGATATCTTTAACCGCACATAATATAGTATTCATTATACTATCATCATATGATGAATTAGATTGACTAGACATTCTAATCAATTTCTCTTTCGACAAAGGAATCATCATTTAAGAAAGATTAATACTATATACAAGAGACACACTAACTGTCAAACAATTATACTAACTGTCATAGATAGTCTTGCTGTGTCCTTTATTAGATCATATCCAATGTACGACTAATGAGAGTTTCTCACAAGTCTCTTAGTTTTGTATCATATATAAAAATTTATATCAAATATAACAGAGGCTACTCCCACTACTTTCACGGATAAATGAAGACTTAGGTAAACCTTTTACCTCACAAACATCTCATTATTACATTAATAATGAAAATGTCGTTAGGATATATAACATTAGAAAGAAATTTATATGCTCACACTGACCCTACTATCATATGTGTATTCTTTATACTTTGATAAAATCAGACAATCTGATTGTCATCTAAATTAGAAAACATAGATTTCCGGAAAACTTATCTGAGTCTACAATAGGTTTTATAAGTGAGTATATCAAACTGTGATATTAGCAGAATACAAACTCTAGGGCCATTCTAGAATGAATTATTCAAACAAAGAAACCACAACATATATCTCATTCGAAGAAACCATTCAGGAACGCCACTTTGCATTCTTTAGCCAAAATACATAGTTTAATATCAACATTAACCAACAGATCCTTAATTGTTCAATTAGTGTGACTGGAGACAAATTTTCTCAGAATCTATAATAGATTACTGAGTATAACTTTTCTCATTGTCATACTATAAAGGTCAAACCTTTAACAAGCTCACTTTGCTTTTACTGCTCAAACAATCTGCACATTTTATGAATGATTCATAACGAAAGCTTAATCAAGTTCAAAACTTGATTGTAGTAAGCTACGAACAATCTTAGATCTATGGTTTAATGCTAACTTCGTGAAAGTTGTGTAAGAGTCTTAAATATCGCTCCCACTGTAAGTTATAGGATAATTTTTTTCGATAAGAAAAAAACTAAACCATTAAGTATCAAATACTTTGCTAATGATTCTGACATCCTATCGGACTAATATGGAAGTTGTGTAAGAGTCTTTTCATCTTATTAATTACGTAGTTCCATTTAAAGTTTATCACTCTCACATTTGACTTCAATAAGTCAAGTATTTTCTTCAATTGTTATCATCTGATGTTACACACCAAGTAATAAAATAATTTTATTACTTGGGATCGTAGAAAAGATATTTCATCAAATAGAATACAATATTCTATTAAATAGAATAAATGATAAACTTTTGCTTGTACCTTTGAGCACAAGTACTTTTCAAATATATAACCATTATATAAAAGAAAGATTCAAATCTCAAACTTTTCAAGATTCAAATTTTCTACTTATACATATCATATACGTAACTGTAGAAACTAATGGAACCTTAATTAAAAAGATGAATTAGTGTTACTGGAGCATATCCCCAAGAGTATCGAAAACTAATTCGGTAACACTCAATATCAAACGAATCAGATCATATAAGATTCAATTTCTCCCACTGATCAATTCCATCACGATGGAATCGTAGAAGAATCATATTGAGTAAGAATCAAATTCATTAAATAACTTTAGAACTAATTGCTATAAATTCATATGTTTGATCATATCAAACATCCTTGAACAGTTCAAAGACTCACAATGAATTTTAAAATATAATTTTCAATACTTTAAATAGAATATCTTTGAACCATTCCAAATATTCTATCCGCGTTTCATCAGAAACATATTGAAAGTTCTCGAACCACTCAAGACGTTCAATATATATTCTTATAGAAACACGCAACTAAGTCATGAAAACTCATTAACTAAGTTACGAAGTAAAGAAAACTATCCAAATCAACACCAAATTTATGAAAGTTCAAATTGAAACCTAAATTAACTAAAACCAACACATAAACTAGATTTCGATGAATTTTTGGTGCAAACAATACATTATGTAGGAGTAAAGTTTTTCCACCATGAATGACTAACTTGCATGTACCTATTCCTTTGACTTCAACTCGTGAGTTATTGCCAACATATATCCACTTCACCCCAGATGAAATTCATCGAAATTCCACGAAGGCATCTATATCATTCACTACATGGTCTGTGGCTCCTGAGTCTACAGTCCACAAAGGATTAGATTCAGTTAGAAAGATTAAACTTGAAACACATATTTCATTTAAATATGCACGAAAGGTATTCACATTTTTAGGCTCAGTGCAGTCACGAGCAAAATGGCCTTTCTTACCACAGTTATAACATTTAACCTTTGCCATGTTTTTCTTTTTGGTAGGACATTTTCCTTTGCCATATTGGTTAATTTTTTATTTTTTCCTGACTTGGAAGAATAATGTTCTTTTCCAAACTGGAACCCACCACTATGAAATTTTATTTTCTTCCTAAAACCCTCAGGTTTGTTGGTTTCTGTCATATATACTTCAGTATTTGACTTAGCGTTCGTGAGTCGGTCGCTTTCCAATTCAAGGTGGCGTTTAGCATCATCAAAAGTTTTGATGCTTTCATTGTGGGTCAAATGCATCTTCATATGCTCCCAGCTATTTGGAATAGAATGATGACCGCTTGGACTTCCTGTCCATCTGTAAGAACATGACCAACATCTGCTAGTTCAGTAATCATGTTTGACATTTGCCTCAAGTGTTTTGACATAATGAACTCAGGGCATTTCTTGTATATGTTAAACTTTATTGTCAGTGACCTAAGTTTAGTTATTGATGTACTACCAAACTTTTCAGCTAGTATGGACCACATGTCCTTAGCCATGTCATATTTCTTGAACTCTTTCATGAGGTCACTATCCATACTGCTTAGCAATGTAATGCAGACAATGAAGTTCTTTTTCTTTCATGCCTCATAGGCCTCTCGGTCTCGCCTGTGCTTGGACGTAGTGCCCTGTTCAAGTTCATTCATGTTCATTTTCAGGGTTTCAAGAACCTCTTGTTCTTCTAGCATATATTGGATTTTCATGCTCCAAATTTCATAATTATCGTCATTCAGTTTCTCACCCTTGTTGAGTTCAGTGATAATGTTCTTTGTTGCAGAAGCCATATAAAAAAACACAGTTTTCTACAGACATTCATGCACAATTGTTAATACTTTTGCCTTATTTTATCATGAAATAAATTATGTTTAATAAAATTTTTCAATGGGGTTAGAGTCAAAAGGCCACTAGGTGTCCAATCATCATCCAATTACCCATTGTAAAAATATTATCAAGATAATTAATCATGTAAAATTATTTTCAAAAAAAATTATATAAATTTTTATAACTTTGTAAACATGTAATAATTAATATACATGACACTCATTGAATTAATTACATAAATTAAATTCAACATAAAACAGTGATACATATAAATATAATATTTACATGTCGTGAAATAACAAATAATTACACATAGAAATCACAAGAATGCCATTAATATTTTACAATGATAATTTTCCCACTTTTAGAGTCCCAACTCATATATGTTTTGGGATACGAATCCTCAAACTCTTTGGGTGACTCGTAATTGATCTTGGACAGCCACAAAAATCCTATAGAAAATTTAGGATCTTTGCAATGATTTCAAGACATCAAAGGAAAAATCGTATTTTTTGCCTTATGTCTGAGATACTCATTGGCCAAACTCTCAATGGCTTTATTATAAGGAACAAGTAGTTTTTCTACACGTTTTACTGATCTCCAAATATGGGTAAGTCATTTTTGCCATATCTTAGGGAGAGTGTTTCTCAGTAATCTGAATCTATTTGGCTGTCCTATCCAATTACCAGCCCATATTGACTCTTGTAACATGTTATTGAAGGTGATGATATGCGCAATCATATCATCACTTTCACTCATCCGATATTTATCAATTTTCAACAACATGTCTGATATTATTTCTCTGTCTGTGGATGTCGTAATCATTTTTGTAACTCTCTGGACTATCGTCATGATTTTTCTACAATAAATATAAGGAAAAATCATCACAATGAAAACACAAAGTTAAATTGGCTAAAATAAACACCACAAAGATATTTATTAAATTATATAAACACAAAGTTTATATGATAAAATAAATTTATTATGGTCGATTAGAACACTATGTAAAAAGGATTAGACGTTCAATCATGACAGATCAGAATTACCGAAGAATATCCTCTACGCGCCACCACGCGCAGGCCATGGGCACCCACTCACCCTCACACGCTCTCACGCGCCGACCACGGTCAGTCAAGTCACACACGCAGACGACATGTCATTCGCGAGTTTTATGACCGTACGACATATCAGTTATGTGGTTTGTATAGAACCGGCATGTCATTTTTCTATTATTACTGATCTGTACGACGTGTCGTACACTAAGTCCGGACGACATGTCGTCTGTTGTCTTAATATGTGGATGACATGTCGTGTTTATACTCTTGAAGTATTTTTCTGGGTAAAAACATGTTCGAATAGCCAATTTCTAGGGTCCATATCTTTCTCAATTTTAATCCAAATTTAGCAAATGATATACCAAATTGAAGATCTCATGTTATAGTTTTCAAAACATCTTAGAAAATGTCATTATCAATTTTGTACAGTGAGTTATTACGGCCCCAATTTGAAAGAAAATCATTTTGTAAAAATAAAAACCATAAGTTAATCACAACACAATTACATACCTTTCTTCTTGTAGAGATGCTCTTAATCAAACTTAATTGATTTTTTACCTAATAAGTAAATGCTCTTATTTATAAGAGGGAAATAAAGTCACTATAACTTCAAATGTATGGCTTCCAATTAACTCATATGCATTTGGAAGCAGGCATTGATTACTATGTAATCACATGCATTTGGATGCATTGATTACTATATAATCACATGTATCTAGATTCTTAATGACTTCCTCTAATCCCTCCAAAAATATTTCCATCATAGGTGTACCACATGTTCCCCATCCACATTTCCAAATTGTTATTTTTGAACAATATTTTCCAAACGCTTTAATCTACATATAATTTTTGGATAATAAAATGGTCGCGGTATTAGTGACCCAGATGTAAACGGATGAGTCAAACTATATGACCGGCGTAAACACACGCGTATAACGCAAGCGCACATATCATTCAAATAGTATTAAAATATCGATCCCACGAGGACTTAATCCCTACTGTTGTTATTAATTATTGAATCTATTTATTTGTAGATATCTAATTGAGGTAGAAGAGAATAATTGCTTGATTGATTTGGTTGATTGTAGATTTGCTAAATAAAAAAATAAATAAAAAGACAAAAGAAAATACTAAGGAAAATAACAAAAGACACAAAGATCTAGGGTTGTGAATCATTCTAATATCTTTTAAAAGATAAAGTGATTATTTTATGTTTGTGTATTAAATCAGTTTACTAACCTGGAACACGAAATTATGCAAAAGCCTCTGTCGATGGTCAGACGCAAATACCCAGTTTAACCCAATTGAACCATATAATATATTAAAATAAAATGCTAAGGTAAAAGGATCAACTTTTACTATTTACTATTTAGATATCTCCCTTAATATAATATATTAACTTGTGATTATTTTACCAACCAGCCATATAGGCGGTAACCTGATTAAGTCAAATTAAGTCCAACCAGTCATAAAGGCGGTACCAAAATAAACCTGCCATATAGGCGGTAAGAAACTTTAATTGCCAACCGACCAATCTGGCGGTATCCTTGATTAGTCAGGTTTAAACCAGATTAAAATGAATTACCAACCGACCAATCTGGCGGTATCCTTTTTAAGTCAATATTTTAAATAGTGAATATATTATTTTTAAGGGAGATTAATCTAAATAATAACAGTAAAAGAATTACCTTTCACCCTAGCTGGGGAAGTTACCTCCTCATGGTGAATAGTAAAAACTGTAAAAATAAAGAAAGTAAATTACTATTATTACAAAACGTAATTAAAATTATTTACAAAACTAAAAAAAAAAACTAAAAACTAAAAGAAACTAGAAAGAGAAACTCTTTCTTTACATCAAAGAGATGAGAGAGAGTGGTACAACTGAAACTGGAATTTCGCGCTCTATTTATAGGGGTCCGTAGGGGTCGCGCGTTGCGACGCCCAGCCCGCGTCGCTACGCCAGCTATGTCGACGTGGCACGCTCTGGTTCATTGGTTGAAGATTCTGGATAAGGTGATAAGGTGACACGCGGCAAGGTGGTTATGGCTCAATTATTGTGACACGTGGTGGCTTTTGATTGGTCAGCTAGATTCTTATCCGCCACGTGTCAGATAGGGATAAGAGAGCCAATAATTGATGCTGACGTGGCGGTGACGTGGAGACACGTGGCAAAGTGACTGTCGGCACCATAGAATTGCGACACGTGGAGACACGTGGCGATGGCGACTGTCGGCACCGTAGGATGATGACACATGGCACGGTGCATGTTAGCAGATCGGCTGTGATGGTGACACGTGGCACGGTGCACGTTAACAAAGTCAAACTTTTCTCAGATTCTGATTTGTGGACCCGGCGCACGTTAGCACTGTTCGGCGCATGTAAGGCATCGCGACGCCAAAGGCTTGCGCGTCGCGACACGCCCAAATTACCAAAATGCCCTTTTTTCCAATTTTCACTATTTTGCTCCAAATTACCTCCAGAATGTCCTGAAACTTTATTTATCTACAAAATAACATAAAACACATCAAAATATTCACAAAACTCAAGAAACTATACAAAATATTAAGTTAAATGAGTGGGAAATAGTGATAGATTTACCACTCATCACACCCCCAAACCTAACATTTTGCTAGTCCTCGAGCAAAACACAAAATAAAATAACATAATAAAATTTAACTAAGCCACTTTCGTAGGGATCACGGTTAAATTTTAGCGTATGCAACAAGCCTTTAAACCCCTGGGTGTCCCTAGTGGACGAGTTGTAGTCTCGTGAGGGTTTACAGCAATGATACCCACAAACATTTTACAAAAGTAAAAAAGTAGTGAAACTAATGCACACAAAAGAAAAAAGACAAGGGAAAAGAGAATAAAGAAGTTAGTGACTAATCAAGTGAAACTTCTACTCCAAGTTACTAGTTGTTTTGTTTCTTTTTAAATTACTGAATAAGTAAATTCTCTGATTATATTTACCATTCTCTATATACACAGCCAACAACATATTAAACAACTCATTTTTGCCCACAACAGTCACAAGTGCAGTTGATAAGAGAGTAATATTTTCGTCCTAAAGTTCTATCTGATTTCACACCTTTTTGTAGCAATGAAATAATTTATCTGATTTTTCTGATTTTTTCTTTCATTTTTTTTATTTTTTATTTTTTATTTATATACAATATCTTCCGTCTATGTAGCGAGTGTTGGGTCGGTGGCTCCCAAACCAGTTAGCTTTAGGGCACCAGGTGTTAAGACACCCCTACAGACTTAATTACTCAGACTTTAGATATATATATTTTTGCAGCATCTTTAATCCATGTAGAGAGCTTTGGGCCAGTGACTCCCGAACTAGTTGGTTTTAGGGCACTAGGTGTTAAAACACCCTTACAGACTTAATAACTCGGATCTTAGATGTTTTTTTTTTACTCCATTGCTTTTGAGATGCTTCCTCCAATTAAACTAGAGCACTGAATATTACAAACTTTTCAATTTTATCTCATGTCCGTATGTTACTATGCATGTTGATAATACCTGTCAACTGAGCATATGAAAATCCATTTTAGTCCGTTTTATGGAGAATTTACAAATTAAATAATTTAAAAGGAAATAAACAAAAATTAACTTATTTCGAAAATAGGCTTGAGATACGTCTCAGGAGTGGAAACTCCTTACTCGGCTATCTCTTACCAATTTCACATTTTTAGTCAAAATAAAAACAAAAAAGCAAAATATTTTTGTAATTTTTGAAAAATTTTCAATTTTTTTGTATTTTTCGAAAAATTTTGAACTAAATATAGAAACAACACACAACTAAAAATAAGGTACTGATCAAATAATTCTCTCCCCCAAACCTAAATGAGACATTGTCCCCAATGTCTTATACAGTAGAAGAAGAGTTAAGAAGGTCGTACCTGGTTAGCTGAAAATCTACAAAAAATTAAAGGTTAAGATCCAGATTAATCCGACGCCTCTTACCACGATCATCCTCGGACCAATTTATCTTTGAAAGGATAGGGTCAACTTGTGGTTCATAGGCTAAGAGTTGTTCAATTAGATCCGGAGCAGTTCTGGCAGTAAAAGGGAGTTCTTTCATAGGTTTTGACACAAACCAATTTCTCAGGGCATCATCAAGAAACACACAAAGAAAATCATAAAATCCTTCAACGTTGTATAGTCCAAGCGGTTTCTGGTGTATGTTCAGGTTCGCCCAAGATAGCACTATAAAAATTTCCTCCAATGTACCCAAGCCACCTGGCAAAGCAATAAAAGCATAAGCACGGTTAATCATTTCTACCAATCGTTCAGACATACTTGGCACGATCAGTTCCTCTCTGTTTGATGGTTCAATAAGATTTGCCTCTGCCAATAGTTTTAGGATGATTCCTAAAACGTGACTGCCTCCTTCCTGTACAGCCTTTGAAACGATCCCCATAAGTCTAAGATTACCTCCGCCATATATTAAGTGCATATTCCTTGCAGCTAAGACTCGACCCAATTCATGTGCTGCTTCTACGTATTGTGGTTTAGTACCAACACTACTACCGCAAAACACACAGATGTTTTCAACTCGTCTTCTCGAAGTGGCTTCCATTTTTATATGTATTTCTTTCTCAAGAATTTATAGTACCAGAAAAGGGTGAGTAATAATAGCACTAATATCTTCCAGAGGATGTTTGTTAGCTAAGCAACAAAAGAAATCGTGAAAGGTCAAAAAGTATAGATTCTGTCTACGAAAATAAAGATAATTACAACAGAAAAGCAAATCAAAGCAATAATTAAGGCAACGGAATTGTGTACGCAATACGCCACTCGCTTAGTATAAATTCATTAGGATGCGTCTCAAGAATCCATTCTTTACTCATCCATCTCTAATGAATTGTCTCTCTTCTTTGTGATTTCCAAACACCATTCCTTCTGTCTTAAAATGCTCCGTTTGTGCTTTTCCTACAAAAATAACACAAAAAATTAAAAACTCTACAACATGTATACACAAAATATGAAAACAAAAAATACAACAAATTGCATGTGGTACAACTGAAACTGGAATTGAGATGAGAGAGTGGTACAACTGAAACTAGAATTTCACGCTCTATTTATAGGGGTCAGTAGGGGTCGCGCGTCGCGACGCCCAGCCCGCATCGCTACGCCAGCTATGTCGACGTGGCATGCTCTGGTTCGTCGGTTGAAGATTCTGGATAAGGTGATAAGGTGACACATGGCAAGGTGGTTGGGGCTCAATTATTATGACACGTGGCGGCTTCTGATTGGTCAGCTAGATTCTTATCCGCCACGTGTCAGATAGGGATAAGAGAGCCAATAATTGATGCTGATGTGGCGGTGACGTGGAGACACGTGGCAAAGTGACTGTCGACACCATAGAATTATGACACGTGGCACTTCCTAATTGGCTGATGATGACGTGGCAGTTTGACTCGGTCAACCTGGTGATGTGGATGATGACGTGGCAATGACGTGGAGTGACACGTGGCGATGACGACTGTCGGCACCGTAGGATGATGACACGTGGCACGGCACATGTTAGCAGATTGGCTGTGATGGTGAACGTGGCACAGCGCACGTTAGCAAAGTCAAACTTTTCTCAGATTCTAATTTTTGGACCTGGTGCACGTTAGCACTGTTCGGCGCATGTTAGGCATCGCGCCCAAATTATCAAAATGCCATTTTTTCCAATTTTCATTGTTTTGCTCCAAATTACCTCCAGAATGTCCTGAAACTTTATTTATCTACAAAATAACACAAAACACATCAAAATATTCACAAAACACAAGAAACTATTGATGAGTGGTATTTATATCACTTATTCCCATTCATTTGACCTAATATTTCGTATAGTTTCTCGAGTTTTATGAACATTTTGATGTGTTTTGTTGTTATTTTGCTGATAAATAAAGTTTGGAAAGCATTGGAGGCAATTTGGGGCAAAACCAGACAAAAATGCGTCAACAGGGATATTTTCGTCTTTTGCGAGTCGCGACGCTGGAGCATTGCGCGCCGCGACGTCCAGCATGCGCCGGATCTGCTAACGTGTGCCGGGTCAACGGGTCAGAATCTGAAATGTTGACTTTGCTAACGTGCGCCGTGCCACGTGTCACCATCATAGAAGATTTGCTAACGTGCGCTGCCACGTGTCATCATCCTACGATGCCGACAATCATCATCTATGCTATCTTGCGCCGTGACACGTGTCGACATCTCAACGGAGTTACTAATGTGCGTCGGTGCCACGTGTCGTGATCTGACGCTGCCGATAATTGCCCTCAGCGTGACGTAAGCAATGACGTCATTAACAGTGCACATCATCGGATAAGAATCTGAGCCGGTGAATCAGCAAGTGACACGTGTCACTATAGCGAGCATCAAGACGCGCAATCCTTTAGCGTCGCGACGCGGGACCCCTATCCGCGCCTATAAATTGAGCTCGAGATTTCAGAATTTGTGGTATCTTCCTCTCTCTTTAATTCTTTCTAAAGAGAGAGTTTCTCTCTCTAGTTTCTTAAAGTTTTTTTAGTTTTTAGTTTTGTAAATAATTTTAATTACGTACTGTAGTAATAATAATTTTACTTTTAAATAGTAGTAGTAATTTATTTTTACCTTTTACTTTTTACAGTTTTTACTATTTACCATGAGGAGGTAATTTCTCCAGCTAGGGTAAAAGGTAATTCTTTTACTGTTACTATTTAGATTAATCTCCCTTAAAAATAATATATTTACTATTTAAAATTTGACTTAATCAGGATACCGCCAGATTGGTCGGTTGGTAATTAAATATTAATTCCGCCTTTATGGCTGGTTATTTTGGTTCCGCCTTTATGGCTGGTTATTTTGGTTCCGCCTTTATGGCTGGTTAAACTTAATTTGAAGTTAATATATTATATTAAGGGAGATATCTAAATAGTATATAGTAAAAGTAATTCTTTTTACCTTAGCATTTTATTTTATTTTATGTCTTTTACTTTTTAGTATATTTTTACTTTATGTCTTTTACTTTTAAGCTTTTACTAACCCTAGTTATGTTTTAGTTATCTGGGGTTGTGATGACTTTTAATATCATCGGTTTATAAGGGGTTAGATTATAGTTTGGATATTATAAATGTTTATTTATTAAGTCTTAAGCTTAATGCTTCTTGTTGTCTGATCACCAATAAGATTGATATGGTAAATCTAAAATGAACTAGACATAGGGATTTTAGGTTTCAGCCTTAGACTTAATAGCCCACGATCTTCCTTGAGGATAGATAACCCTTTCAATAGATTTCCTTACAGGATAGGAATATACCTGTCGGGCGGGGGTAGCCATAATTGGAACTTAAACTTAATGAATCCAGATAATTTGGTTGACATAGACATATGATTCAATTAGGTTAAACTGGGTATTTGTGTCTGACCATCGACAGAGGCTTACACATAATTTAGTGTTCCAGGTTAATAAATCAATATATTACCCAACTTTAAGATAACCACTTCATCTTTAAAATGATAGTAAAAGAAATCACAACCTTAGATCTTTGTGTCGTTTATTTTCCTTAGTATTTTCTTTTATCTTTTTATTTATTTATTTAGCAAATCTTCAATCAACCAAATCAATCAAGCAATCAATTCCATTCTCCCTTTAATTAGATATTTGTAAAAAAATAGATTCAATAATTATAACAACAGTAGGAATTAAGTCCTCGTGGGATCGATATTTTTACTACTTGAACGATACGTGCGCTTGCGTTATACGTGTGTGTTTACGCCGGTCAAGTTTTTGGCGCCGTTGCCGAGGACTTATATTTCTTGAGTTATTAATTTTGAAGCTATCTAATTTACTTGTATCTAATTTTCTTTATCTGTAATTTTATTTCTTTTTTTTTATGTTTTCAGGTGATTGAACAAATGGAACATTACTGGGATATTGAGAGATCACGATCTTTACTAAAAGATACACCCCACATTTGGGAGCAACAGTCCGATTTTTTGAGGCCTGTTGTCCAACCCAATGATTATCACTGGATGCCAGAACCAAGCAGTACTACATTTTCTCATCAGAACGCAATGGAGAGATGTGACATATGTAATGGTAACCACCCAAGAGATTATTGCGAGTACAATTACAATCCAGGATGGCAGAGCTATCAAAATCATTCATGGTACGAAGAACCATCACATTTTCCATCTTATCCACCATCTTCCTTCGATCCTTATCAAGAACCAGAACCATCCGAGGAAGATCAATTGATTCACATGTTCAAAGAACAAGCAGCTCGATTTGATGCACAATTCAGAGTAACACAGAATCCATACAGAGAATGACATATCAGATCAGACAATTCACAGAAAACCAGAACTACATACCTCAAGAACCAGTTCCAGATGACACTGATGAAGCCTTCGAATACCAATCAGTTCACAATGACACTTCAACAGAGGAGGAGACTGAGCAGTATCAACAACCAGAAGTATCAGTTCAGGAGCCCGAACCGGCAAAGTCTCGATTTGATTTATATTATTCAGATTCTGACGAGGATGAAGCTGAAATATTTGTACCAACTGCATCAAAAATTGAGGATGGAATTATGTATCCTCAAAACGAAGATCTTGGAGATTCCATTGCACAAATGTTTGATGAAGATCTACCTGAGCCAATCATTTCACCTAGATCAGAGGATGAAGACCTAAAATCTGACATTTCTTTTCATCCTCAGGTTGACAATTTTGAAACATGTATTTCACAGATGACAGATGAAGAGCTGAATATGGAAATTTTAAAATACATCTGTGAAGAAAAGGTGGAGCAAGAAGCAGAACAAATGGAGGAGCAAATGTCTGACCTTAATAAAGATCCAGAGCATTCAGGAGAAACATCGCTGTTTTGGGGAGTACAAATCAAAGATATCACCCAGAAGCTTGACAAAATGTAACTTCTATTCCAAGTCAAGCACCATACGAGACCTCCTGATTTTATTTCTTTCTTTGCAGGAACCACTGGAACAACAAGGAGTAAAAAGGTGGCACGAGCACTGAATGAGACAAAACTCTTTTTGCCACTTTACCGTTGGAAGAGACCCTTCAAAAGCAACGCTCACGGGATTGTCTTTAATCGGACATCCAAAACGACATTGAAACCTCCTTAACAGATGAGTTTCAGTCACGTCTGGCTGAAGATGAAAAATTCAGCGCTAGCAGGGAGGCAACCCATGCAATTTGTTGTAATTTGTTTTCATATTTTGTGTGAACTTTTTAATTTTGTATGTTATTTTTGTAGGGAAAGGCACAAACAAAGCATTTTAAGATAGAAGGAATTGTGTTTGGCAATCAAAGAAGAGAAACAATTCATTAGCGATGGCTGAATAAGGAATGAAATCTTAAGACGCATTCTAATGAATTTATACTAAGCGAGTGGCGTATTGCGTACACAATTCCGTTGCCTTAATTATTGCTTTGATTCGCTTTTCTGTTGTAATTATCTTTATTTTCGTAGACAGGATCCAGACTTTTTGACCTTTCACGATCTCTTTTGTTGTTTAGCTAACAATCGTCCTTTGGAAGATATTAGTGCTATTATTACTCACCCTTTTTCAGGTACTATAAATTCAGCCCGTCATTTCACCTTTGAAGGCATCCAGAGTTGAGAAAGAAATACATATAAAAATGGAAGCCACTTCAAGAAGACGAGTTGAAAACATCTGTGTGTTTTGCGGTAGTAGTGTTGGTACTAAACAATAATACATAGAAGCAGCACAAGAATTGGGTCGAGTCTTAGCTGCAAGGAATATGCACTTAATATATGGCGGAGGAAATCTCGGACTTATGGGGATCGTTTCAAAGGCCGTACAGGAAGGAGGCAGTCACGTTTTGGGAATCATCCCAAAACCCTTGGCAGAGGCAAATCTTATTGGATCATCAAACGGAGAGGAACTGATCGTGCCAGGTATGTCTGAACGACTGGTAGAAATAATTAACCGTGCTGATGCTTTTATCGCTTTGCCAGGTGGCTTGGGTACATTGGAGGAAATTTTTATAGTTCTATCTTGGGCGAACCTGAACATACACCAGAAACCGCTTGGACTACTCAACGTTGATGGATTTTATGATTTTCTTTGTGTGTTTCTTGATGATGCTCGGAGAAATGGGTTCGTGTCAAAACCTATGAAAGAACTCCTCTTTACTGCTAGAACTGCTCCGGATCTAATAGATCAACTCATAGCCTATGAACCACAAGTTGACCCTATCCTATCAAAGATAAATTGGTCTGAGGACGATCGTGGTAAGAGACGTCGAATTAATCTGGATCTTAACCTTTAATTTCCTGTAGATTTCAGCTAACCAGGTACAACCTTCTAACTTTCTTTTTACTGTTTAAGACATTGGGGACAATGTCTCATTTAGGTTTGGGGGAGGGAATTAGTTGATTAGTACCTTGTTTTTAGTTTGTATGTTGTTTTTATTTTTAGTCCAAAATTTTTCGAAAAATACAAAAAAAAAATTGAAAAATTTTCAAAAAAAATTACAAAAATATTTTGTGTTTTTTTTTTGTAAATTTTGTGTTTTGACTAAAAAGGTGGAATTGGTAAGAGATAGCCGAGTAAGGAGTTTCCACTCCTGAGACGTATCTCAAACCTATTTCAAAACAAGTTAATTTTTGTTTATTTCCTTTTGAATTATTTAATTTGTAAATTCTCCTTAAAACGGACTAAAATTGATCTTCTTATGCTCAGTTGGCAGGTATTATCAACATACATGGAAACATACGGTCATGAGCTAAAATTGAAAAGTTTGTAATATTCAGTTCTCTAGTTTAATTGGAGGAAGCATCTCTAAATAGTGATGGAGTAAAAAAAAAAAAAAAAAAAAAACGTCCGAGATCCGAGTTTTTAAGTCTGTAAGGGTGTTTTAACACCTAGTGTCCTAAAACAAACTGGTTTGGGAGTCACTGGCCCAAAGCTCGTTACATGGATCGAAGATGCTGCAAATATATATATATATCTGAAGTCTGAGTAATTAAGTCCGTAGGGGTGTTTTAACACCTGGTGCCCTAAAGCCAACTGGTTTGGGAGCCACCGACCCAAAGCTCGCTACATAGACGGAAGGTATTGTATATAAATAAAAAATAGAGAAAAATCAAAGAAAATATCAGAAAAATCAGAAAAATTATTCCATTGCTACAAAAAGGTGTGAAATCTGATAGAACTTTAGGACAAAAATATTACTCTCTTATCAACTGCATTTATGACTGTTGTGGGCAAAAATGAGTTGTTTAATATTTTGTTAGCTGTGTATATGAAGAATGGTAAAAATAATCGGAGAATTTACTTATTCGGTAATTTAGAAAGAAACAAAACAACTAGTAACTTGGAGTAGAAATTTCACCTGATTAGTCACTAACTTCTTTATTCTCTTTTCTCTTGTTTTTTTTTTTTGCTTTTGTGTGCATTAGTTTTACTACCTTTTTACTTTTGTAAAATGTTTGTGGGTATCATTGCTTTAAACCCTCACGAGACTACAACTCGTCCACTAGGGACACCTAGGGGTTTAAAGGCTTGTTGCATATGCTAAATGCAACCGTGATCCCTACGAAAGTGGCTTAGTTAATTTATTATGTTATTTTATTTTATGTTTTGCTCGAGGACTAGCAAAATGTTAGGTTTGGGGGTGTGATGAGTGGTATTTATATCACTTATTCCCACTCATTTGACCTAATATTTCGTATAGTTTCTCGAGTTTTATGAACGTTTTGATGTGTTTTGTTGTTATTTTGCAGATAAATAAAGTTTGGAAAGCACTGGAGGCAATTTGGGGCAAAACCAGACAAAAATGCGTCAACATGGATATTTTCGTCTTTTGCGAGTCGCGACGCTGGAGCATTGCGCGCTGCGACGTCCAGCATGCGACGGATCTGCTAACGTGCGCCGGGTCAACGGGTCAGAATCTGAAATGTTGACTTTGATAACGTGCGCCGTGCCACGTGTCACCATCATAGAAGATTTGCTAACGTGCGCTGCCATGTGTCATCATCCTACGATGCCGACAATCATCATCTATGCTATCTTGCGCCGTGACACGTGTCGACATCTCAACGGAGTTACTAATGTGCGCCGGTGCCACGTGTCGTGATCTGACGCTGCCGATAATCTCCCTCAGCGTGACGTAAGCAATGACGTCATTAACAGTGCCACATCATCGGATAAGAATCTGAGCCGGTGAATCAGCAAGTGACACGTGTCACTATAGCGAGCATCGAGACGCGCAATCCTTTAGCGTCGCGACGCGGGACCCCTATCCGCGCCTATAAATTGAGCTCGAGATTTCAGAATTTGTGGTATCTTCCTCTCTCTTTAATTCTTTCTAAAGAGAGAGTTTCTCTCTCTAGTTTCTTAAAGATTTTTTAGTTTTTAGTTTTGTAAATAATTTTAATTACGTACTGTAGTAATAATAATTTTACTTTTAAATAGTAGTAGTAATTTATTTTTACCTTTTACTTTTTACAGTTTTTACTATTTACCATGAGGAGGTAATTTCTCCAGCTAGGGTAAAAGGTAATTCTTTTACTGTTACTATTTAGATTAATCTCCCTTAAAAATAATATACTATTTAAAATTTGACTTAATCAGGATACCGCCAGATTGGTCGGTTGGTAATTAAATATTAATTCCGCCTTTATGGCTGGTTATTTTGGTTCCGCCTTTATGGCTGGTTAAACTTAATTTGAAGTTAATATATTATATTAATGGAGATATCTAAATAGTATATAGTAAAAGTAATTCTTTTTACCTTAGCATTTTATTTTATTTTATTTTATGTCTTTTACTTTTTAGTGTATTTTTACTTTATGTCTTTTACTTTTAAGCTTTTACTAACCCTAGTTATGTGTTAGTTATCTGGGGTTGTGATGACTTTTAATATCACCGGTTTATAAGGGGTTAGATTATAGTTTGGATATTATAAAGGTTTATTTATTAAGTCTTAAGCTTAATGCTTCTTGTTGTCTGATCACCAATAAGATTGATATGGTAAATCTAAAATGAACTAGACATAGGGATTTTAGGTTTCAGCCTTAGACTTAATAGCCCACGATCTTCCTTGAGGACAGATAACCCTTTCAATAGATTTCCTTACAGGATAGGAATATACCTGTCGGGCGGGGGTAGCCATAATTGGAACTTAAACTTAATGAATCCAGATAATTTGGTTGACATAGACATATAATTCAATTAGGTTAAAATGGGTATTTGTGTCTGACCATCGACAGAGGCTTACACATAATTTAGTGTTCCAGGTTAATAAATCAATATATTACCCAACTTTAAGATAACCACTTCATCTTTAAAATGATAGTAAAAGAAATCACAACCTTAGATCTTTGTGTCTTTTATTTTCCTTAGTATTTTCTTTTATCTTTTTAATTATTTATTTAGCAAATCTTCAATCAACCAAATCAATCAAGCAATCAATTCCATTCTCCCTTTAATTAGATATTTGTAAATAAATAGATTCAATAATTAATAACAACAGTAAGAATTAAGTCCTCGTGGGATCGATATTTTTACTACTTGAACGATACGTGCGCTTGCGTTATACGTGTGTGTTTACGCCGGTCAACTATACAAAATATTAGGTTAAATGAGTGGGAAATAGTGATAGATTTACCACTCATCACTGTGAAAGGTTACTTGTGCATGAAAAATGTTTATGATCATGTTTGGTAGGGCACTATGAATTGGCATGTCTGTTAAATTGGAAGGAAAAATCATTAATAATAAAGTCTAAACCAAGCACACATGTAAAAAATAAATCAATCATCAAAGAATTAGTACCTCCATTTTTAAAATCTAAAAGCATCTCCCTATGATAAGTATCTGGCTCAAACTTACTGGTAAATGCATGTGCATTACAGGCAGTACAATTACACTATAAGAAAAACTACTTTTAAAATCCAAATATTTAGTGTCGAAAAACCATTCGACACTAAAGATCCATTTTAACGTCTAAAACTAATGTTGAACGCTAAAGGAACATATGTATAGCGTCGAAAATTATTTCGACGCAAATAATGTATCTTTAGCGTCAAAACTTTTAATTCGACGCTAAAGGGTAAGAAAATTAGCTTCAAAAATTAAGTTTGACGCTACAGGTTTCACCTTCGGTGTCGAAATTAATTTAGACTCCGAAGGTCTTACACTTTAGCGTCGAGCCTTAATCTTTTACATCAATTTATTTTTTGACGCTAAATTGTTTACCCTTTAACATCGAATTAAAAGTTGTGACGCTAAGGTTGTAACATTTAGCGTCGAAATATTTAATTCGACGCTAAATTGTTGTTATGACCCCAAAATCACCAACACTCCATATTCGTCTTTCTCATCTTTTATGCAACTTTTTCTCAAAATTTTCCTACAAATCATCAAACAAAATTTCAATTTTTCACAAAGTAACTTTTATTCCCTCTTTTATCAAACCATAACTCTTTATTTTTCTTTATACTTGAATCACTCTCACTTAATTTAAGTTTAATCTCTCTAAAAAATTATGGTTCTAATTTTTTATAATTATATTTATTATATACATTATGTTACTTAGTTAATTTGTTGTTAGTTAATTATGATGCACATATGTGAGATTAATTTATTTTATAATTAATTAATTATGTGTTAATTACTTAATTAATGGGTGATGTTGATGAGTTTAATATAATGTCTAATAATTATATTTTTAATTCTTTATTATATAAAAATAAAGATATAATTTTTTGTAATGTCTAATAATTATAAAATAAATATAATGTCTAATAATTATATTTTTATATCTTTATTATTAAAAAATTAGGGTTCTAATTTTTTTAATTATCTTTATATATACATTATGTTAGTTAGTTAATTTGTTGTTAGTTGATTATGATGCATAAATGTGAGAGTTTATTTTATAATTAATTATTTAATTATGTATTAATTAATTAATTTTGTGCATACTTTAATTAATTAATTAATAGGTGAAGTTGATGAGTTTAATATAATGTCTAATAATTATATTTTTATATGTAGATATTTGGTTGAAATTGATAAAAATTAGATGAGCTTGGTGAATAGATTGAGTGTTGAATACCGCAATGGAGTTTATGAGTTTACGGAATTGGTAAAGCTACACATTGAAGCAGAATGTCATATTCGATGTGCATGTATAAATTATTTGAATAGGAAAAGGAAACTGTCAGTGTTGGACAGTTATGACCCATAGCGTCACTGTTTGTACAGATCATGGTGTTGTTGTACAAATTAACTATGTGACAAAGGAAATTGTTCTCTTATCATTTGTGATTAGATTACCAAGATATATAAATGATAGGAGGTCTTTATGATTAGTTCCTGGATTGAGATGATATGAGACAGTATCAATCCACGAAGGTTTAATCATTAAATATCCATAGTCAGAGTATTATCGAGATTGGACATCGATAATGCGTAAAAGACTAGTATTACACTTGTGCGCGTTGTGAGGGCATAACGACATAATTCTCATATATTTGGGTATAGGATACTCATGCAAGTGTAGTAGGAGGTTGTGTTTTACCGATGGTACGGAAAACAGCTTCGCTCTGGATAGACCCATCAGAATTCCATTGGTAGTATGACTATGTGTCTATGGAATTCCTAAATCAGGGTAGGTGTATTTGGTCTTAACCTGAGACTTGCACCGCTAATACTTGCGACAATCAATATACTTTGGTTTTAGGTCGTCTAGGGCTTTAACAGGTTCTGTGTACGCCTCTGCTGGGTATATTGAGAATCATATTGTGTTGGGTGTGATGTCAAGACAGAAGTATCACTCTAGTCATAGTGGAGATGATGGTCACGTAGGATACGGGACTGGTTCTCTTATATGCTGCAGCTATCGGGATAAAATGACTAGGTCAGGTTTATCTGATTATAGAGACTAGTTACCAGAGATCCGATATGTGCTTCGTACGAGGCAGACACAATTCCAGCCCCAGGCCTAGCATGTGACGTCCGATACTGGATCGAAATACGCGATACTATGTATACTACGTCTGATATAGATCATATATTCCTGTAAGGATATTTCTGGAGAATTGGGTAGGCATGGCGCTTTGCTAGAAGCCAACCTTTTCTTGTAAATCGGTATAAACGTAGTACTAGGTACTTACGTGTTTGGATAGTCCGACGACCGAATTTATTGCCAACATATCCGGGGATCTCATGGGTCGCTTCCCAAAGATTCACCGATGACGTAAGACTCGCACTTTATTAATCTGAGATTAATTAAATGAGAGAGAAAATTAATCTGGGATTAATTGCGGAGATATTTTATCTGGGATGAAATATTAATTAAAGAGAGAAAACGATTAATTTGGAATTAATCGATAAAATAATATATTCGATATATTATATGAAATTGGATTTCGACGCGGAATTGAAATTAGATTTTAATTCAGGCGAATGAGTTAATTTAGAATTAATTCGTTAGCGACGTGAATAGTAATTTTGCTAGGCAAAGTTATTTGATTAAATTAGATTTAATTTCGTCGCAATGGAAAATTCGTTAATTTGGAATTAGCGAACCCGAGCCCGTGAGTGTTTGCGGACGCACTTGCATTTCGAATTCAAGTGCGGCCACAAGTCACATCTAGCGTCAAATCATTAGTCACTTTGATTGATGTGATGTCTAGTCACTTTGAGTGATTAACAACATGTCACTTGTGATTGATGTGAATAGTTGATGGAAGTGGTTGGAAAGCATTAAATGCTTTTGTCTCCAAAATTGTATTTGACTTTTGGAAATGCTTTTACAATTTTTTTTTTATTTTAATTTTTGTGTATTAGATACACAAGCCAAAAATAAACCAACACACTTTATCTCTCTCTTCCTCTTGGATTCAGCTAAGGGCCTTATTCTTCTCCTCTCTCCTTTGTTGGCCGAATGGACATTTCCTTTTCTTCCATTTGGCTTGGCCGAATGTACCAAGAACAAGGATGAAGATTTTGTTGCAAAATCAAGAGTGCTAGCACACAATAGAGTCTTGTGAATGTGATAGGGAAACCGCACTTGTGAGCATGGAATCACACAAAGCTTGGAGCTTGGATGGAGGACCATGACCGAAAATTGGAGAAGCTCAAAAACTGCCACTGCCGAGCCTTGGAGGAGGAGAGCTTGGAGTTTTATTCTTCATCGCATCGCTCAACCGATCATTGTGAGTATTCCGCAGCTTCTTCGTGTATTCACATGTTGTTTTATGCTTGATAATCGATCCTCGGGACTTAAAAATTTCCCAACAGTCAGATGAAGTTTTCAATCATTTAAACATGTCAGAAACATAACCAATTTACCGTACATGGATTTATCATGGTGAGAAGTATAATTCTCAATCGTGGTTTATTGATTCCGGTGAAGGGAGTAATAGTTACAATCAACCTACAAACGAGGAGATAACCGATGCTTTGTGCGACTTACAGGATTCACAAGTCAGTCATAGTGTTGGTGGTGACATACCGGTGTTAGATTGAAATGATCAAAATTTGTTTAGCCAACTACTTGAGGAGGCACAAAAATATCTTTTGAAGGTGCTGGGATGTCGATCTTGAATTTAGTTGTGAAAATATTGCACATTAAAGTGATGAACTGAATGACTAATAAAAGTATTTATATGATGCAAGACATGTTTGGCCAAATGTTACTAGCTGGCAGCGAGTTGCCTGAGTCATACTACGAGGCAAATAAATATTATGTGATCTGGGAATGCGGTATAAATCCATTGATGCTTATAAGTATGCTGTGTATTATTCTGTGCTGAGTATGAATCACTTGAAAATTATCCAATCTGTGGTGAAAAACGATACAAAGTCTGTGGTCTTGGGAAGAAAGTGTCTCAAGAGATATTACGATATTTCCGTTAATGGCCATGCTGCAGAGGTTTTTCATGTCACGACACATAGCGTCTGACATGAGGTGGCACTATAAAAAGAGGGTTGGTGCTGAGGGCATACTTATACATCTTGTGAATGGAATCGAGTGGAAGAAATTCAATGATATGTACCCCCGTAATGTCAGGTTAGGCCTCACATCTAATGGTTTTAACTCATTTGGAAATATATATAATTCTTACAACATATGGCGTGTAATTGTTATACCATACAACTTACCTTAGTGGAAATGTATGAAAGATATGTTCATATTTATGTCATTAATTATCCTCGATCCACGTTCCCCTAGTAAAGATATGAATATTTACCTGGGATCGTTAATCGAAGAGACAGTGACATTACGAAATGTCAGTATGCATACCTATGATGCAACTTCTCAATAGTATTTTCAAATGCAAGACGCATTATTATGTACCATTAATGATTTTCTATCTTAAGGTTCGTTATCAGGATAAAGCATTAAGGGTTACATGGCATGTCTAGTTTATACGGGTTAAACACTTTTCGCAGCGGTTACGGAAGAAAATAGGATACACAAGGCACATGCGATTTCTTGAGTTCAGTCATCCTTGGTAGAGAAGCAAATTATTCCATGATTGATAAGAACCTTGGAGTATGCCTAGTGGATTGTCTGGATTTAATATACTTTGCCAACATCAGCGTCTCAAAGACACCACAACAGGAAAACATCCTAATAATAGAGATAAAAATTGAAAACGTCAAATTGAAGAGTTGAATTGGACAGGAAGTATGCATGGTAAAAAAGCCCGTGCCCGGTCCGGCCCGCCGGGAATTTGGCCCGGCCCGAGATAAAAAACAGACTGGTCTTTAGAATTAGAGGCCCGGCTCGGGCCCGGGCCCAAGTCGGGCTCAACTTATAAAACACTATATATATATTAATAAAAATATATATATAATATATATATATATATATATATATATATATATATATATATATAAATTTTTGTATTAAAAAATCGGGCCGTATAAAGCCCGGTCCAAGCCCAAGATGGGCTGAGCCAGCCCGGTTTGGCCCGGTAATAGCCCGGGCCCGGGCTTTTCCCGAGCCCGGGCCTAAATATTACTTCTCGGACTTGGCTTATCAAAGCCCGGGCCCGGCCCAGCCCATTGTCATGCATAACGGGAATGCATATTTTCTTTGAGTTAGAGTATTGAAGAAGTCTGATTCTATAACAAAATTTGGATGTAATGCATATAGAAAAAATATATGCTTGAGTTTGGTGGGCACACTATTTAACATTCCGGATAAGACACAATACACTAGATTGGACCTACAAGATCTTAGAATTCGTAGGGAATTGTACTTAAGGGCCCTCCCCAAGGTCTTATAAAGCCATCTTTTAGTTACGTGCTAACTCAATCAAAGAGAAAATCATTTTATGATGGCTAAAAATGATGAAATTCCCTGACGATTATGCATCGATTATGGGAAGTTGGGTCATGGATAACACGATAACTTGGTTAAAGAATCACGACTGTCATGTGCTTCTTGAGATTTTCCTTCCTATAGGCATTCGACCATATGTTCCATCAGATGAATGCAACACTGTACTTGATCTTTGTGGCTTCTTTAAACGACTATGTCAAAGGACATTAACCACATATGTCATTGACAAACTAAAATGATGAATCATGATAATCCTATGCAAGTTGGAGCAAATATTGCCACTCATTTTTTCAACGTGATGTTACATCTGGCCGTACATTTGTCATTCGAAGCTAGGTGGGGAGGCCCCGATCATTGCAGGTGGATGTACCATATTCAGAGATAATATTAAATTGGCAATATTAATTTTTTATGTTTGATTTTATGTTAAAATTATTAATCATGGACGTTATATGTAATAAATGCATGGTTTTAGGACATTACAAATAATATATGAGAAATAAAGCGCGACCTGAAGGGTCAATAACATAAGCGGTCCTAATCAGTGAGGCAATAAAATTTTGTTCGATGTACTTGTAAAATATTGAAACTACAATTAATCGTCGGATAAGAAACTATGATGGAGATGAAATTAATGAGCAAGATATCACAGTGTTTTGTCAAAATTACAGACCGTATTAGGTGTCAAATCGCTAACACTGGAGAAAGTTCAATGTGCCCGTTGGTTTATATTGAGTAATTGCAACGAGGTGCAACCATACTTAACGTAAGTCTTGTATGTGCATAAGTTTATTCTTCGTCTTATATTTACAAATGTGATAGACATGTTTCCACAAATTTGTAGGTAACATATTACCATACTACGACATATTAGTGACCACAACGTTGATGGAAGACACAAAAAATACTTCTCTTAATGGTTTGAGACAACTGTAAGCCATAATATTTACTGTTTTATTGATTCTAATAATAAATATCATATTTTTGATATATTAACATGCAATTATTATCATGTGTTAGATAAACAACCAAGTGCAAAATGGTCAATTTGACCCATCATCTTTGTTAGTTACATTGGCATATGGGCCTCAAAAGCAGACTTTCAAATATAGGAGATGCATTGTGAATGAGATTCGATTTCATAGTGAGCAGCGAGATGTTTCACGCATAACTCGGAATTATGGAATTGTAGTACCAAGAGAACACGTTGATGATATTGTTGACTTCTATGAAGTTTTGCATTCAATCATTGAGTTGATATATAGACCTCGACGATGTACAGTATTATTCGAATGCAAGTGGTTTGACACGAATGCCCGAAATAGAAGAATTCAATTTTATAAACATCTAGCATCAATTAATGTTCAACGTTATTGGTACAAGAATGATCTATATATTTTTTGCACCCAAACATGGTCTGTTATGTATATGTTTGATCCAAAGTATGGGTGTTCACGGGTCGGGACGGGTTTTTTGAAATTTTATTAGACCCGATCGGGTCGGGTCAAGGGAAAATCGGGTCGCGGGTCGGGTCACGGAGAAGTGGAACCCGATCGGGTTCAGGTCGGGTCGGGTCGTCGGGTCATTTTTTAAAAAAATAATTTTTTTTAAATGAATAATTATTTTGAAATATTAATATTAGTTATTTTATATCCTAAAAATATCATATATATAAAGTTTTAATACAAAAAAAGTAATAAACAAATGAAATAATAGTAAAAACTTTAAAAATAATAATAAATATTTTAGAAAAATAATAAATATTTTATAAAAATAATAAAATTTTAGAAAAATAATATATTTGTATAGGGTCGGGTCGGGTCGGGTCGGGTCAAGGGGATCAAATCCGTTGCGCAACCCGAAAATTTCGGGTCGGGTCAGGTTAAAATTTTGCAAATTTTTTATGAACCTGCGCGGGTTGGGTCACGTCGGGTAGGGTCGGGTCGCGGGTTGACTCGACCCTATGAACACCCATAATCCAAAGTTAGGAAATGGATGGATGGTTGTAGAGAAGTTACAATATAAGAGTATTTGGGACACACGGGAGAAATATAATTTCTCAATTTCTGATTTTGAACAAATCTCTGAGGACGTTGAAGTTGCTGAACAAATATTTCATTTACCAAATATTCAAGAACAAGACTTAGGGAGTCAAGATACCATGCTAACCCAAGAAAATCTAGAAAGCATTGGGATAATTCCTCATTATCAAGTTAGCGTGGATGTGAAAGATGAAGACGAGTTCGAAGACGAAGACGAAGAAGAGTTTAAATCCTTCTGGGAAACCTTAATTGCTGACGATGATGAAGTGACATATAATTGTGACTAATTTATTTTTTATATATGCATTATTTGTTGTTGAAATTTGAAATATATTCAACAATGGATTGTAAATTATCAAAGTAAGATGATATATGGAAATATTAACGTTCATGTATACTTAATATAATAATAATAATAATACCCATGTAATTTTTCGACGCTAAATAATGAATCTTTGGTGTCGAATATATATATATATATATTTCACGCTAAAGAGTGAATCTTATATATTCGACGCTATTAAAAAATATTCATTTTTTTAAAAAAAAAAAATTCCAAAATTTTTCATAAGAGTCATTCTATCTGGAAGCTATAGAGTTATTAAAATCCCCAATTCAGTCACTCTCCTCCCTAATCTCTCTCGCTCTCTAGAACCTCCTTCTTCCTCACCCTTCTTCCACACCATTTTAACCAGCAAGTGAAGAAACAAAAACCCTCATCTTATCCCCTCTTAGCCGAAACCTGTACACTTTGAGAGTTCTTGATTGTTATCTGTTGGTCTTGATTGCAGTTGCTGTTAACAACTCTCAAGCATCTCTCATGTGTGCTATTAATTTCATTTTAACAAGTTAAGCCTCTTTCAATTTCAGGATGCTGTGTTGGGTGTGCTTTGATAGATATGTTTGTGAAGGTAATAGTGATTCAGAGTCCGTATTAAGGTGTTTGATAAAATGACTGAGAAAAATACTGTTGTGTGGACTTTGATGTTAACATGATGTGCACGATTAGATACTCTAAGAGATGCTATGGGGTTGGTTTTGATTACTACATGGGAATGGTACTTATGTTGCTATGAGATTGTTTTTGGTTGCTATCTGGGAATGGTGTTTGATAACATGATGTACGCATGTCGTTATTTTAGTCTTGTTATTCCATTTTCTGATTACTGGAGCAGTGGTTGCAACATTTTGTTGGTCAGAGCCATTTCTATATGCTTGTTGATCCGTTAAAATTGAGGAATAATCATTGGTGCCTCATAAATGTATACTACATTGAGTCAATATCTAAACTGTTTGCAAAATTGGAAATCAAATCTGTTTCCTGTTCAAGTTTTATCTGCTTTTGGATCCGACAACCTGTTTTAACTAGTGAATTAGAGATTGATTTGGATTGGGTTTTTCTGATATTTGATTCAATCCAGCCCTATTTTTCATAAGGTCATTGTGATTCTGATTTCTGTTTGCCAGCTGAGAACATTGTCATTTGACTTTGGGGATTGAGTCCAGTATTGACTTAAAGTGGTGCATGAAATAAGCTGCTTGATGTGGCATTTTGTTTGTGATTGATGCAACTGATATTTTTTTATGTAGGAAATAGGAAGTGCATGCATCTTAATTTGTTGAGTAGCCATCCACGATAAAATTACTGTAATTGCTTTTCTTATATGCCTATGGTTGCCATTTTATTGAATGTCAGAAAGGATGTGGAGATATATCTATAGAATTGTCACTGAGATTTCCTTACTAATGCATGACTATGTTTCAATTTCCTTCTAAATTTCTTTGGAAATTCTTTACTTTTTCTTGATTTTTTTTTCTCATTTCAAAGTCTATTTGATGCGGAAATAGCTGAAGTTAAGAATGATATCATGGATTATTTTTTATATCTTAAAACTATATATCAGATTAAACAAAATTGCCATTGGTGAGCTGGTACGGTATCATTGTACTATGGCAATTCCCTGTTCTCATACAGTTTTTTATGTATGTGTTAATAATTGTTTATAAATGCCTTTTTACTTTTTACTTGTACATGTTTGTTTTTTGTTTTGCAGATGGCACCGGTTTCTCACAAACGCTCTTATTCGAAGACATCTGTAGGGACATAGGTTGATCTTGGGGTCTCCGCTAGCACGTGACTTGAGTACAGCGAAGCCTCGAGGACGCAACCATGGCCGGGCGTTGGTTAAGCACGTCAAGGCCCACAGCTGCATCCGGATAGAGATATCGGATGATGGAGAAAGACAGATCGGGCAACATTCATCATTCTTTACCAATGCCATAGGTGCTGCTACCCGGTTTGAAGTTCCCCAAAAATACGTGTCCTGGAGAAAGATCCCGTATTGAGTTTTTTTTTTTGTTTTATTTAAATTATTGTTTTATATTTAATTTCTAATTGGTTGTTATTCCTGTAGTAGTGGTTCGACGTGGACCTGAACAAACCAAACGTCCTGAAGTATCTCGACCACCACATGTGGAAGAGTTATATGGATTTTAGGACAAAAGTCTTGAAACCGATATTCGCCGAACAAAGGGCTTCAGATGCTCCACAGAAGAAGCCTGGTTGCATAAAGGAGCAAGATCGAACATTTTCTGTGAGCTCTGGTCGAGTGAGAAACACGAGGTAATTTTTAAAATAATACGAAACTGATAATTCTTTTTGTTTTTTGTTTTTGACAATGTTGTTAAATGCAAAAGAAATGTCAAGCAAACGCAGAGAATCGCAGCCACCAGCGTTTCTATTAGAGTTGGTGCCTGAAGCGTCAATTTTGTGTAGTATTTCCCTGTAAATACTTATGGAAATATTTTATTATGAATAAAATAAATAGTTTCTTTAATATAACATATATTATAAAATGGAAAAGACGTAAATGATCTTAGAATAATTAGTTATGATACAGTTGCAAAAGCGTCGCAATTGACATTAAGTTGTATCATAACAGTATCATTTTTTAAACGGTTCATGGTCAATGTTTATATTACTTGGTCAGTAAGTAAACTCGCTAAGACCGATATGTGTCGTATATTGAAATCTAGGATTTCAATGGTTATTACTCGATGAACCATGAGTATCGGAGACTCGTGTAGACATGTAGGTGTTTATATCGGATAAACACTGAACGACTCACCGAAGATTCTTAATAGATGATACACCAACAAGAAGCTTTTTGGGTTGAGTAGTATACTGATTCTTTGACTTGAGATACCACTGTGGATATATGAGATATCCCTCACAATTTGATGACAGTCACGTCACCAACCTATTTAGGTCAGACCTCGGCCTGTTCGTTGGGTGTGGACAGATTTTCAGGATATCTTGTGTGTGTCAAGAAAGGATCCGTTAGTTCTATATACAGAGCATAGGTATTCAATATTGAGTTACCGATCTGTTAAATCCATGGGCCCGTGGTACAATATATAAGTAAGTTCTAAGTGTTATTAAAAGATCACTAATTAATACGTCGACGAGATTATACCTAAAGAGATTTGACGTTTATATCGGTATCTCTGGTATAATCTTGATATATGTGACGGGGGAATTATACGTATGCAATGACCTCGACCTGCATAGTTCATCGAGTTTATCCGTGGTTGTCATAATTTACGGGTAGGTAAATTATAGACACGAAATTGGATTTTGTGACGGATATACCTGAACTTATAGAGTCTCACATAATGAAATATACTCGTAGAACACTAGGGCAATAATTGTGAATAATATTGATTATTTATAAATCGTTTAACGGTTAAACGAATAAATACATGCATATGGATATTTCAGTCATTTCTCAATTAATGTGTATTTGTATTTAATACATGATTTTATTGAATACACATTAATTAATTGTCAAATAAGATATTTGACAAATATCATAAATATATGTATTTTGATTATTTAATGTAAATATAATACATATATCTAGATATTTATATTTAGTACTTATTTGGTTATTTAATTGTTCAATAATTAAAGTAATTAAAAGAGAAATATCTAAAGTGATGATTATGCTTGGAAATGGCAAAGTGTAATTGGTTACACTTGTCATCATTTTTGGAAATGTCTTAAAGTTGATTTTTGCGTTGTTTTAATTAGATTCAAAATTCAAAATATCTTTTTTTTTTCTTTTTTTCCAAATTTTCGGCCAAGCATAGAAAAATATAAAAGGTTTTGTTTCATTTTTCTTTCATTAGGTTAATCCTCCAAAAACACAAAATAAAGAGTTGAGAGAAAAAACAAAAATGCTAAAGAAATTTAAGGTATTTTCATTCTTTCCTTTTGTAGAAAATTATTTGTATTGTTCTAGGCTACAACATGTGATGTAAATATGTCTTTTCACTCTCTTGGATTTGTGTTGAGAAGCTTGATTGATTATATATGTATGTATAAATTTAAAGTAAGCTTTATTAATAGAATATAAGTTCATTTTTTTGTCATTTGATGACTTGTTGCCATTTTAGAGTTGTTAGGCCACTCAATAATGACCTAAAATTGTTCTTGAGTTCTTTCAAAGTGATGAGGCTTGATTGGTGTTGTAGAGAATGAATTAAAGTGTGGTATTGAATTAATTTTGGTTAATTGACCAAATTAGGGTTCATGCCTAAATTAAAATTGAGGCTTTTCATATATTGGATGTATTTTTATGTATATTAGATATGCAAATCATTTTGGTAGTGATTAGAAATCACCTAAGCTTGTAATTAACAAATTAGGACTAAAATGATAAAAATGCAAAAGTTTGTCAATTTTTGGGGTTCACAGCAAAATGGAGATTTTGGTGAAAAATCTGATTTTTCAGTTTCGAGTGATTATAATAAATTAGTTTATTTTCATTACCCAAGAAGCATCAGTATAATCGGAAAAATTAATTTTTCGCGTTCCGCCGTGTTACCCGATTATATCCTTAAAAACTCCAATAAAATGGAATCAGAGCCAGTATGATTCTTAATCCATGATATGATTTGTTCTTTATATTTGATATTTAATCCAAACTTTAGTTTATGCATGCATGCATTTATTTAATTTGATTAAAATAAAGGTGTATGACACTTTCGCGGAAAATCAATAATTAATAAGGTTTAATAATTAATGTGTATTTGATGCATATTTCTTGGTCCGTCTTGTCAATACAGTTTATAAATAAAATTTTGTGACTATCCGAGAACGTGCCAAAGTTGTGAGGATATAACTGATAGGAATTTATTTATATGGGATAAATATATGATATTAGGTAATTTCAAGCGAAAGTGGAAATATTGAATGTGCCAAAGTTGTCAAGATTACGCAAGTATCTTGAATTTATCATTGACAAGTTTAACCTTGATACGTCTCCTTGTGAACGTGTCAAAGCTGTCACAACGAGAAACGATCAGGATCGATATTTAGGAGTCACTGGTGAGTGATTAACAATGAGTTGTCTACCTAATGAATATACGTAGGCGAGAACGTGCCAAAACTGTGAGGTGATATGTATTCATGGGGTCCACTTTACACTATTGAATTTAATTTGATTATTGAATTTTTTATATTCTGTTTGGGGATTACGATTTTACATTAAATAGTCGGAGAGTCTTTTTTAGATTAAAAATTCATGATATATTTAATACTTTTATGATATTATATGAAACTATTTTATTTGCTAACCGTTTTCGCTATCTATGTGATAGATTTGCGATGGCGGCATCTTCAACTAACCCATTTGCTCGTATGCTGGATACGAACAAGCTTAGAGGCGCTGAAAACTTTGCATATTGGGATTTGGATTTGAGGATTGTCCTCAGTTATGAGAAATTGGGATATGTGAGAGGGCATTTTGCCCCTTGTTGTAGTTGATGATACGTCATTTGAGGAATTTCAGACTTTTCAGAAATGGAAAAATGATGATTTAAGAGTTAAATCATACATTCTCAGTTCATTGGTTCCAGAACTCAAAAGGCAATATTATGATATAGTTGACGCTTACAATATGATGACTAGACTCCGAGAATTATCAATGAATCAAGAACAAGTATTGGTTCACAAAGTAGCAATGGAATTGTTCTATTCGAGACTAGATGTGGGACAAGCAGTGAGTTCACATGTGCTTCATTTGATCGATTTGATCAAACAATTGAAGCGATGTGATTTCCCTCTTAATGATACTCTGGGATGAAGTGTCATTTTGGGCTCGCTTCCGGGGTCATATCGCCAGTTTGTGATGCATTTCAACATGAATGAGATTCACTGTTCTTACCATGTGTTGCATAGGATGCTTCTCACATCGGAAGAATATTTAAAGAAGGGAGTGTCGACTCGCCCTCCGAAACCCGCTTCATTTTCCGCTTCTTCCTAGTTCAAGCCGAAAGTGAAGAGAATAAGGGAAAGAAGAAGAAGAGTTCAAATGATTTAATTCAGGATCTTACCATTGAACCCTATCCGACTTGTGAATCTTGCATTCAGGGTAAAATGACCAAAGCCTCATTTTTTGGTGTGGGACATCGTGCCACTGACTTATTAGAACTCATACGTTCTGATATATGTGGTCTCATTAGTCAAACTGTTCACGATGGTTTTTCATATTTTATTACTTTTACCGATGATGTGTCACTGTACGGTTATGTTTATTTGATGAAACATAAATCGGAAACCTTTGAAAAATTCAAAGAATTCTGAAATGAAGTAGAAAAAAAAACTGGAAAATATATTACATGTCTTCGATCGGATCGATGCGGTGGATATATGAGCGGTGCGTTCCCTGATTATTTAAAAGAGAAATAGATTCTTGCTCAATATACTCCTCCTAGTACTCCACAGCACAGTGGAGAGTCTGAAAGGAGAAATCAGACATTATTGGATATGATTTGATCTATGTTGAGTTTTACAGATATGTCCTATTACTTATGAGGTTGTGCTCTTTTAACTACTGCTCATATTTTGAAAAAGATTCCTTATAAAGCTGTTCCTACGACTTCGTATGAGATATGGACTGGTAGGAAATCGAACCTTAATTATGTTAGGATTTGGGGCTGTCCTGCATACGTTAGGATGACACAATAGAATAAATTTTGCCTCGAGGAAAAAAATTTAGGTTTGTTGGATATCCTTCAAATACGAAAGGATATTTATTCTATGATACCGAGCATTGAAATGTGTTCGTAGCTCACTTTGCTAAATTTCTAGAAATAGAATTTTTGTATGAATGAGGTAATCATAGACAGATTGAACTTGATGAAGCCCAACCTGAAACCAATGAACAATATGAGTAACATGAAGTTCAAATAGATGAAGAATCTTCATTACATACACTCCGTAGGTCCGTTAGGGTATCTAAATCTCTTGATCGCTTGTGTTTGATACAAGAAAAAAGTCTTGATGTTCTTTTGATTGAAGAGATTGACCATTATACCTATATTGAAGCGATGTTGGACATCGACTTCGTAAAGTGGCAATAGGCCATGAAATCAGAGTTAGACTTTATACATCAAGATCAAGTTTGGGACTTGGTTCTACTTCCTAAAGAAATTATTCATATCAGTTGTAAATGGGTTTACAAGAAGAAACGTGGGCCTGATGGAAATGTTGAAACCTTTAAGGTCCGACCGGTAGCTAAAGATTACACGCAGCGACCTGATGTCGACTACGATGAAGCTTTTTCACCAGTAACGATGCTAAAGTATATTAGGATTTTATTGTCTATTGCTGCTTACCATTACTACGAGATTTGGCAGATTGATGTCAAAACAACTTTTCTAAATGGATTTCTTGACGAATAAATCTATATGGAATAATCGGAAGGTTTTGTATCCAGCGAAAACTTGGGCATGATATGTAAGCTTAAGAAGTCTATTTATGGACTTAAACAAGCTTCACAAAGTTGGAATCTTTGATTCGATGAGATAATTAGATTGTATGGTTCTTTCAAGAATTCGAAAGAATCATGTGAGTATAACAAGGCTAGTGGGAGTATGGTGGTGTTTTTAGTACTCTATGTCGATGACATCCTGATCATTGGGAATGACATTGGGATGATACAGGGCGTGAAAGTTTACCTCTGTAAAAACTTCTCTATGAAGGACCTGGGAGAAGCTTTATACGTCTTAGGCATAAAACTATATAGAGATAGAGAAAGAAAACTCATTGGGTTATCCCAATCAACGTACATAGATAAGATCTTAGAACGGTACAACTTTGTTTAATTGTAAGACAACAAATATACCGTTCAAACATGACATTCATCTTTTGAAGAAGATGTGTCAACAAATAGAAGATGAGAAGATTAGAATGTCTAATCAACCTTATGCTTCGTGTTTGGGCAGCATCGTGTATGCCATATTATGTATTAGGCCTGATATCAGTTTTGCGGTTAGTGTAACCAGTAGATATCAGTCTAATCTAGGCAATGACCATTTGATGGCCATTAACTATATCCTAAAGTATCTTAAATGTACTAAGGATAAGTTTTTGATACATGGAGGAGATGAACTGCAGGTTAATGGGTATATGGATTTAGATTTCCAATTCTACATCAGGATTTGTGTTTACCCTTAACAGAGGTGTAGTTAGTTGAAAAATTTACAAACAAGGGTCCACAACTGATTCCACCACAAAGGCGGAATATATTACAACTTCTGAAGCTGCAAAAGAAGATGTTTGGGTTAGGAACTTTATCACATAGTTGGGAGTTATCCCAAACATCGAGAATCTGATTCCGTTGTACTGTGATAATAATGAAGTCATTGCGCAAGCCAAAGAACCGAGGGTACATAAGAAATCGAAGCATGTTGAAATGAAGTATCACATCATTCGAGAGATTGTGTCGTGAGGGGATATTATCGTATGCAAGGTGCCGAGTGAAGATAATGTTGCAGACCCACTTGCCAAGGCTATTCCTCACAAGTTATTTGATAAACATGTGGAGTCCATGGGTATGAGATACAATCGATATTGACACTAGAGCAAGTGAGATAATTTGTTAGAGTTGGTGCTCGGAGCGCCAATTTTGTATATTATTTTACTGGAAATACTTATGTAAATATTTTATTATGAATAAAATAAACAGTTTTTTTTAATATATATATATATATATATATTATAAAATGACATTATAATGATTAATTATGATACAGTTGTAAAAGTGTCGCAACTGACATTGAGTTGTATCATAACAATATCATTTTTTAAATGGATCATAATAAGGTTTACATTACTTGGTCAGTAAGTAAACCCACTGAAACTGGTATGTATCGTATATTAGAATCTAGGATTTCAATGTTTATTACTCGATGAACCATGAGTCTCGGAGACTTGTATAGAAATGTAGGTGTTTATATCAGATAAAAACAGAACGAATCACCGAAGATTCTTAATAGATGGTACACCAATATCAATAAGAATATTTTTAGGTTAAGTAGCATAATGATTCTTTGATTTGAAATACCATTGTGGATATATGAGATATCCTCAACACTTTGATGAAAGTCACGTCACCAACCTATTAAGGTCAGACCTCCGTCTGTTCGTTGGGTGTTGACGGATTCTCATGATATATTATGTGTGTCAAGAAAGGATCCGTCAGTTCTGTGTACAGAGCATATGTATTCAATATTGTGTTAGCACTGTTAAATCCATGGGTCTGTGGTACACTGTAGAAGTAAGTTCTAAGTGTTATTAAGAGATCGTTAATTAATACGTCGACGAGATTATACCTAAAGAGATTTGATGTTTATATTTGTATCTCTGGTATAATTCGGATACATGTGACGGAGGGATTATACGTATGCAATGACCTCGACCTGCATAGTTCAGCGAGTTTATCTGTGATCGTCACAATTTACGGGTGGGTAAATTATGGACACGAAATTGAATTTTGTGATGGATATATCTAAACTTAGAGAGTGTCACATAATGAAATATACTTGTAGAGCACTAGTGCAACAATTATGAATAATATTAATTATTTATAAATCATTTAACGGTTAAACGAATAAATACATGCATAGGGATATTTCAGTCATTTATTAATTAATATGTATTTGTATTTAATACATGATTTTATTAAATACACATGAATTAATTGTCAAATAAGATATTTGATAAATATCATAAATATATGTATTTTGATTTTTTAATGTAAATATAATACATATATTTAGATATTTATATTCAATAATTATTTGATTATTTAATTGTTCAATAATTAAAGCAATTAAAATAGAAATATCTAAAGTAATGATTATGCTTGGAAATGGTAAACTGTAATTAGTTACACTTGTTATCATTTTTGGAAATGTCTTAAAATTATATTTTGTGTTTTAATTTGATTCAAAATTCAAAATATCTTTTTTTTTCTTTTTTCCAAATTTTCGGCCAATCATAGAAAAATATAAAAGGTTTTGTTTCATTTTTCTTTCATTAGGTTAAGCCTCCAAAAACACTAAATAGAGAGTTGAGAGAAAAACCAAAGTGCTAAAGAAATTTGTAAAGAAAAACTTAGAAATTTTAGGTATCTTCATTCTATCCTTTTGTAGAAAATTGTTTCTATTGTTCTAGGCTACAACATTTGATGTAAATATATTATTTCACTCTTTTGAATTTGTGTTGAGAAACTTGGAAGCTTGATTGATTATATATGTGTCGATGTTGGTTTTCGTCCGAGGTCCACAATCATAAATTTGTAATATGAGGTACTAGTGATCCTGTAAAATAAAGATAGAGTGAGCATGGAAGATACTGCCCACCAGTGTGGTGGGTGCCGTAGGCACTCCGACGCTCAAGTCAGTAAAGATAAGTGAGCTGTAAACAAAGTAAAGAATAGAGCAAGGTTTAATATTACCTTGATCTCTTTGCACTGCCATGAGGACGGAGGGTTATTGTTTATAGGTTCAGAGAACTCAGTTTGAGATGTGAAGCTTGAATGAGAATGTTTTGAGTTGCGTTGCCATTTATAGGTGAATAGAAGTAACTTTAGCAGTTGGCATAAGTCCCACAACGTGCCCAAGCACTTGATAAAAAGTTGAGCATGTGAAAATATGTCTTGTGTTAGGCAAAGTGGGGGAGGAATGGTTGATATAATAAAGATGAGTTGTCCTTAAGCTTCTGGCTTAATTGTAATCCATAATAATGTTAAATTTTCTGGGCTGAGTGTCTACTTCTGTGTTTTGTTTGTTGTTGGTTCGAAGTAAAAAGACGATTTTGCCCTTGGCCTAAATTTGGCCCATACAGTTTTTCCCCTACTCTCTAAGTCAAGAAGTTCTTGACTTGGAGAGTATTTCAATGCATGTCGTATGAAACAAAATGTAAGAGTACCTGTCAAGAATGCATAGTTCTAAGCATTATCCTATGTCGTTTGGGTTAATGGATGGTTCACTAAAGCCTTTCATACGTTTGGACATAAGAGCTGTGCAATTTTTTAGTGTTTCTTCTGGTTTAAAATGCAGTCCATGTTTATGAACTAGACTTGATATGAGCCATGAGGAATGTCTTCAGTCGACTGAACTAGATGAAGGTTCATGGTATACTTAATAAGACATGAATCGTTTGGATGTTGAGTAATCCAAGTCTTCAACTTGACTCAACATGAGTCTATGGGGGATGTCCCCGGTCGACTGAACCATAAGCTCTTGTATGTATTTTTTTTTTGTAATTTATTTTTCTTTCAATAATAAATTTATGAGTATTTTTATTTATATCTTGTTCCGCTAATTTTCTCTCTGCTGGGAGTAAATGGTGAAGCTCTTGATATGAAAATATATATAATTTTTATTTATATTATATTTATAAATTGTAATAATTTTTCAAATAAAATTCATACTCTTTCCAGTTTATTTACAACTCTTGACTAGCTGTAGACAGTCCCCGATTGAGACAGATAATACTTGAATCTCATAAATAAGAGAGAGTGAATTATTAAAGATCTGGATTAATTATAGACAATACGGTACCGCCTATATGGCTGATTTTATATATTTGACATAATTGAGTACCTAACTGGACTTATTATAGACAAATATTATCACCGTCTTTATGACTGGTTTTATATGTTTTGACATATTTAGTACTTTGGCAGGACTAATTATCGACATGAAGAATTACATGTGTTGACATAATTAATACCTGATAATTATGAATAAATTGATTAGGAAATCATTATAATTTATATTTTATAAAAAAGTAAAAATTATTTTATTTTTGAAATATCAAGAGTGGATCCCCTAACCATATTATTTTATTTTATTAGTTGAATTATTATTTTATCATATTAAATCTAATCCATATGGATCGACCCCTGACTTATCGGTTTATTTTATTACTTCGACACTCTTATACTTGGGAGTAAAGAACTACTTTGTGAGTGTGTCAAGTTTTTGGCGCTATTATCCGGGAATAAAATTTAATAGACAGAGTAATAATTTAACATTATTGTATTTTTTCACTTTGTGTATTTTTAAAAAAAAAACAAAAAAAAAACAACAATATTTTGCTAAATTATAGTCTTGTGAATTTGACTTTAAAAGACTTTATTTTCCGATTTATAAGAAAATTAGATGGGAAACATATCCTCGACACATAGAGGCTATTCAAGCCGTCACTAGACGTAAACCAGAGGAAGATGTGAGCCACAATCACAACTACATTTCAACTTACTATTTTGAATCTATAACCTTTATTTTTAATATCAGTGTTGTAGATTCAATTGTCAATACCACATGAATCAGGTGATGTCTTCTAAACGCTACTTCTTCTTATTCAGACATTGGGGAATATGTCTCAATTTGGTTGGGGGACGAGATAGTTGACTAAAATGCTTTTTATTTTTTATTTTTATTTTTTTCTGTGAATTTTTTTTTGTTTTATGTTATTTCTTAACAAGTTATTTTTGTTCATTTCCTTTTAAATTATTTAAATTTGTGAATTCTCCATAAAATTATTTAAATTTGATTTTCATAAACTCATTTGACAAGTATTATCAATATACATGGTAACATATGACCATGAGTTGTAACTGAAAATTTTGTAATATTTAGTTCTCTAGTTTGTTGGAGACAACACCTAAAAGCAATGGAGTTTGTGTTTTTATTTCAAAAAAAAAACAAAAACAAAAAACTAACCAAGCTTGTACTTAGTAACCGGACATCTTGCCTCAGCAAGCAGTGATTGTTCGCGTAAAAATGTAGAGCTTGAGTTTAAAAAAAAAAGTATGAATAAGTTTGATTTCGTAGCCTCTCTAACTCGAGCAATTAATAAAAAAAACTAACCAAGCTTGTACTTAGTAACCGGACATCTTGCCTCAGCAATCAGTGATTGTTCGCGTAAAACGGTAGAGCTTGAGTTAAAAAAAAAGTGTGAATAAGTTTGATTTCGTAGCCTCTCTAACTCGAGCAATTAAGTCTGTATGGGTGTATTGACACTTAATGCCCTTAGTCCAACTGATATGGGAGTCACTGGCTCAAATCTCATTAAATGAGTTAAGGAGAAAACTTAAAAAATCAGACATTTTTCTTTTTGTCATCTGAGATCCGAGCAATTAAGTGTTGGGGTTTCGGGCGGTAATTCGGGTAAACGCAGCGGATCGCGGAAAATCAAAATTTTTCGATTTCAATTATTTTCTTGGGTAATTAAAATAAACTAATTTATTTCAATTACTCAATACTTAATAATTGAAATTTTACCCAAAAAAATCATATTTGATAGAAATTACCATTTTGCCCCAAA
Source organism: Zanthoxylum bungeanum (assembly GCA_019454045.1). NCBI lineage: Eukaryota > Viridiplantae > Streptophyta > Magnoliopsida > Sapindales > Rutaceae > Zanthoxylum > Zanthoxylum bungeanum. Next base: position 32,407 of record SKCR01017063.1, on the reverse strand, counting down.
ACTTTGAATTTTAATCACTTTAGTCCAAAATTGTCAAATACAATTCTAATTTATTCCAAATCAATTCCAAAATGATTTATTCATGTCTAATACATGAAAATTCAGTTTGCAATTCGAAGAAACAGATTTTTCCCTAATTTCCGAATGGTCCATCAATTTTCAAGAATTTATAAATTGGTCATTTATGTTCAAAACATGCCAAGATCAAATCAAAAAATTCCCAAATTTAATATACATCAAATATACTTTAAAACTCGTCATATATATGAAAAGCCCCAAATTTGGTGAAGGTTGGAAATGTTGGACAATTATGACCCATAGCGTCGCTATTTGTATAGATTATGGTGTTGTTGTACAAATTAACTATGTGACAAAGGAGATTGCATTCTTATCATTTGAGATTAGATCACCTCAATATATAAATGATAGGAGGTCCCTATGATTTGTTCCTGGATTGAGAATGATATGAGACAGTATCAGTCCACGAAGGATAAATCATTAAATATCCATAGTCAGAGCATTGTTGAGATTGGACATCGATAAATGCGTAAAAGACTAGTATTGCACTTGTGCGCGTTGTGAGGGCACAACGACATAGTTCTCATATATTTTGGTATAGGATACTCATGCAAGTGTAATAGGAGATTGTGTTTTACCGATGGTATGGGAAACAGCTTCGCTCTGGATAGACCCCTCGGAATTCCATTGGTAGTATGACTATGTGTCTATGGAAGTCCGAAATCAGGGTAGGTGTATTTGGTCTTAACCTGAGACTTGCACCGTTAATACTTGCGACAATCAATATAATTTGGTTGCTGTCGTCCAGGACTTTAACAGGTTATGTGTACGCCAATGCTGGGTATATTGAGAATTATAGTGTGTTGGGTGTGATGTCAAGACGGAAGTATCATTCCAATCTTATTGGAGATGATGGTCACGTAGGATACATGACTGGTTCTCTTAAATGCTGCAGCTATTGGGATATTATGACAAGGTCATGTATATCCGATTATAGAGACTAGTTATCAGACATCTGATATGTGCTTCGTACGGGGCAGACACAATTCCAACCCCAGGCCTAACACGTGATCATCCGATACTGGATCGACATACGCAATACCACGTATACTACGCCTGATATAGATCGCTTATTCCTGTAAGCATATTTCTGGAGAATTGGGTAGGCATGACGCTTTGCTAGAAGCCAACCTTGTCTTGTAAATCGGTACAAACGTAGTACTAGGTACTTACGTGTTTGGATAGTCCGACGACTGAATTTACTGCCAATATATCCGAGGATCTCATGGGTCGCTTCCCGAAGATTCACCGATGACGTATGACTCGCACTTTAATTAATCTAGGATTAATTAGACGAGAGAGAAAATTAATCTGGAATTAATTGCGGAGATATTTTATCTGGGATAAAATATCAATTAAAGAGAGAGAACGATTAATTTAGAATTAATCGGTAAATTAATATATTCGATATATTACACGAAATTGATTTCGAAGTGGAATTAAAATTAGATTTTAATTCGGGCGAACGAGTTAATTTAGAATTAATTCGTTAGCGACGTGAATAGTGATTTCGCTCGGCAAAATCATTTAATTACGTCGCAACGGAAAATTCGTTAGTTTGGAATTAGCGAATCCGAGCCCGGGATTCTTTGCGAGCGCATTCACATTTCGAATTCGAGTGCGGCACGCAAGTCAAATCAAGCGTCAAATCATTAGTCGCATCAAGCGTCAAATCACATGTCACTTTGAGTGATGTGACAAGTTTTCATTTGATTGATTGATTGATGTGACTTGATATGAGTTGTTGGAAAAAGATTTTGAAAGCTTAAAAGACATTTATCAATTTTTAATTGATATTTGACTTTTGGTAATTGAATTTTGAATTTAATATTTTGTGTATTTGATACACTTTTCTTTTTAACAACTCACACAACACATTTCCTTTATCTCTCTCTCATTTCTTTCTCATCTCACACACGCCCATTTGGGCTGCTGTTCTTTTCTGGTTTTCTGCCCAGTTTTGCTGAGAGCCATGGAGATGGAAATGGTGGTTTTGTGGCAAAAATCACCAAGTGCTAGCACACCAAAATGAGGACATACAAAGATGATAGGGAAACCAACTTATGAGCTTGGAATCACCACCCAAAAAAGCTTGGAGCTTAGCCGAAAATGGAGGAGAAAAACAGTGGACTGCCGTGAGCCTTGGAGCACTTCAAAGGGCTTAAAAAGTTTTTGTTCTTCGTAGCATCCAATCCGTTCATTGTGAGTATGGTTCCACCATTCTCCTTTGTGTATTCATATTTGTTTTATGCTTGATTTCATCTTTGGGACCTTAATAGAAATCAACAATGGTATCTTGAGCCAATATTGTGCATAAAAAAAATTTTGGGTTAAAATTTGGGTAAAATTGATTTTGAGCATGATTAATGAAATTGGATGAATTAGTATGCTTAAATATGTTTTAATTGATGATTGATTGGATCAATTTGATGAAATATTGTTTGGAACAAATTTCCCCAAATTTTGTGTTGGCCGAAAATACAATGAACCCTAATGTCTTGGATTTTTTGTTTTTTGATCATTGGATGTGTTGGAAATCAATTGGTAATATTGATTTAATGTTGAATTGAATTTAATTGGATTGAATTTTATTTGGACATAAAATCCCCTCCTTGGCCGAGACTTTGAAGCATATATATGGGTTTGATTTTTGTTAAATTGTGTTGGACATGATTTAATGATGATATGCATGATTAATTGGGCTAATTTGGTGTTTTGGAAATATTCATTTGGTTAATTAATAATTCTATACACTTTGTTAATTTAATTGAGAAATTTGGAATTTTTGGAATTAAATTAATTGGGCTAATTTTGGAAATTGGGCTTGAAATGTTGTTATTGGACTAATTGGGCTTGGTTGTACCAAGTTAGGTTTAGGCCAAATGGATTGGATCCAATTGGGCCCAAAAACGCATCCATAAAGCCCAAATGCGACTAATGGACCTTTAAAGTTTAATTGGGCCTAATGGGCCAAAATTGATTTCTGGGCTTATGGGGTAACTCCCGGATTGGATTTTGGTTATTCGGTTTGACCCGAGTTGACCAGTCCACGCCTTAAAAGCCCATTGGACTTTAATTAAATTGACGTTGGACGTTAATCGGGCTTTGAGACCCGTAACGATTAAATTTGGAATTTAAGTCGAAAAAGGTTTATTATTAAAGTGTAATATTTAATTTGAAATTAAATAACGAATTAGTATTGAATACAAATTGAATTGGATTTAATTATGTAGTTTAATTTAATTCGAGAATCTATACTTTGAGTACTTATTCGCAAAACGAGTTTGACTCACGCAAAATCAAATCGTTGTTTGAACATTGGATGGTCATTAATTATCAAATTAATTAATTGGATTAGATTGATTGATAACATTCTTGTGTGAATACATGATTGGGATGCATGAATAATGTATATCGGATGTATATTAGAAGGGTGGGGCAATTTTAGAAATTATTGTAATAAATTTGATTTATTAATTGGACCTGCGTGTCCAGCCTTATCACCTCCTTATTCTTTGTATTCTCTTCTCACCTATTCCCCTCAATGTAAATGAGGTTTCTTTAGAAGTGTAGTGTAACAGGTAGAAGTAATACATGTGCTAGCGGGAGAGAGAAATAGAGAGATTTGATCTAGGATCAATATGTAAAATATCCATCCGCATATCATTATTATTTATTTATACGCGCTTTATTATGTGTTTAGAATGCATGTTTAAGGGTGTATGATGATGAGACCTTAACAAAGATAATAAATTGGTTGCCAATTTGCACTCGAAAAACCCTCGCAAAATATTAAGCGTCTTTCCTTCCATTGAGTGATTCTCACTCAAGATCCGAGATTGGCATTGGCTTGTTGGCCAAATTCAAGGCCTTTGTCCGTCGAGGATGTGTTTGAATCACGAAGGCTTTGTTCCATATTGGTGTCTTTTCCAAGTTGTGGTTTGTTGGCAAAAGTCAATACCACTTCTTGTCCATCGAGATTGATTACGAAGCTTTCCATGGTCAATGGGTCGTGCTTAACTGGGATCACTAAGTTTGTTGTGCCAAAGCCAAGGCTTAGTTGATTCAGAGGAAAAAGGTTAGGTAATACATTGGATGTATTGGCATATATAAGATATATGTTTCGGACTTGGATGTCCCCTTACCGGATCTAGGAATTGGATTGGATCCAATCGATCTTAGAGATCTACCTAGTTAATTATCATACAATTTATTGGCCAAAGTCAAGATTATGTGATACGGGATCCTAGCCCGCTAGGAAACACGGTTTCCCGAGTACTCGACAGAGGGTTAGAGGCTCGTCGAAAAATAGTGGGAGGCAAGAATTGAATTTGCAATAATCGTTTAATTACTTTCCATATGCGCTCAATCACAAATATCATTCGTCATATAAATTAAATGTTAGTTGGACTAATATTTAAATTGTTGTTTTAATTAATAGTTGGACTATATTCAAACAATTCATTTATAGTTGATTTTATAATTGGATTATAGTAATCAATATAATTGATTTTAATCTATTAAATTATAGTTGATTAAATAGTTGGACTATTGTAATCATTATAATAAATAGTACCTAAATCGTTGATTAAATAGTTGGACTATTAAAATCAAGATAAAATCGAAAGATTGACATTTAAAACATAATCCTAGGGAAAATGTATTTAAATGGTTTAATTTTCAAATTGGGAATAATTTCAGGATGGTCCTGGAAAATAATAATTTACTTTATTTGATAAAATAACATATTATGCCTAAGCCCGGAGTTAAGCAAATAGTCGAGCATAATCTTTGGAAGATTTATGTGATGATAACTTTAGTGCTTAATCCATTAAGCTTGTCGCAGTAAACTCCTTAATTTCTGAATCAGAACTACGGATTAGATCCTTAAAGTATGATATAGAAATTGAAGGATCTTCATAAATCTATGTTTAGATTTTAGAAGTATTAAAATTGCAATACTTAACTCTTGGAGAGTTAATGACTATTCTCAAGGAGACAAAGTCAAAAATTGTAATAAGGCAAGTAGCGCAAGGCGCACCTTACTTCGATATTCTAGAAACCCGAAAGCTTGGCCAAAGGCTTCTGGAATATGAAAAGGGCAAAGGAAAAATCATTATAATCTTCTGGGAAGATAAAAGACATATCCTAAAATGTCTGCCTAAATGTCACAAACGGGATCGCGGAAGCGTGACTGCCGTTTGGACAAAGCAGACATGAAGGTATTGAAGAACGAGCAAGGCTATGGCTTCAAATATGTTTGTCATAAATATATTCACTACTAGTATTAAAATTAGATTTTAAATACTTAGTGTGATACATAAATATATGTACTGATGTTCAGAATCTGCTATGAGCAGGATACTGACTTCAGTTGAGATTAATCTGCGAATTGGAAACGGGACGAAAGTCGCTGTTTCAACCGTAGATACCTAAGTTTAGGAACTACATTCGGGTGTGTACTTAAATTAGGAAACTGTTATAATGTAACTAGTTTGACTAGAAACATTATCTTTATATCAGTGTTTAACCCGCTGCGGGTGAACCTTTATATTCTAGAACACTAAAGTGTTTTATTATATAAAGATGATATTGAGATAAACACATTAGATGTGAATAACAGAATTTATATTTTGAATATAAATAAATCTCAAACATATCAATATGACAAACAAATAGCTAATACTGATTTGATCAGAAGAAACTAATTGTGGCCTTGTTTTCTGGGACACAATTAAACAAGACTCGTATATCCACACTTTCAAAGAGTGGGTACTCGGACTAATATTATTCCATTCAAATAAAGTCTATGAATCTAATTTATAGGGCAATGTGCCTATAACACTATTTACTTGGTAAAAGTGTAAATGCCACCGATCTGTTAGCCATAGTTCATAGTGAAGCGAGTGGGCCCATATCTACCTAGGCTAGATGTGGATATGAATATTTCGTGACCTTTACGGATGTGGCATGGCGTTATGGTTATGTGTTTCTTTGAAACACAAATCGAAAACTTTTAGAGTTTCGACACGAAATAGACAAACAGATCGGCTAAAGTATTAGACCGTCACGATAAGACCGTAATGGAAAATACTTAAGCAATAAGTTTCTCATATACTTGAAAAAGTATAGTATTCTTTCAAATGAGGACTCCTCCCGGAACACGTCAATTTGACGGTGTGTCCGAACTGAGTAACCGAATTTTGTTGGACATGACAAGGTTAATCATGAGTCGCTCTGAGCTACCATTTCCTTCAACGGATAAGCTTTAAACAGTGCATCACTTATTTTGAATGAGGTTCCATTAAAATCTGTTTGACAGATTTCATATTAGATATGAACAGGAAAGAAACCGGGTTTCACATTCCTGAATATTTGGGTATGCTTGGCATATGTTTGGATGATACCAAACTAAGACCCAAATTGGATAAGTGCCAATTGTAGGTTATCCTAGGGATACCGTAAGTATAGTACTCATACAACTCACGATAGAACAATTAGATTGTTGCTCACCATGCGGTTTTCCTAAGAGGAATACCGATATGCAGTGGTAAGTGGGAGGATAGTAAAACTCGATGAAAATCGGAGTAATACTATTCATGGCACCGAATCTTAATGGAACAAAAAATAGTTCATCAAAGATGAAACTATTACCAATAATCTTCGAATACACAAGAACCGCGTAGGTCGGAGAGAGTCAGAAAACAACCTGGGGTATGGGTTTCTGATCTCACCTCATAAAGATGTCTATCTTATTGAGGTATACCAACTGACTACGTATGAGGAAGTGATACAAGGTATCGACTCCAAATTATGGCAAAGTGCCGTGAATCCAAAATGGATTCCATGTATATCAACTATGTTTGGAAACTAGTTGTTGTACCGCAAGGCATTGTGTCTATTGGTACTATATAAGTCTTCAAGAAAGACAAACATGGAAGGCAACATACCAACGTACTAAGCTAGGCTTGTAGTAGAAAGGTATCGTTATCAACATTGTGTTGATTACGATTCAATATTTTACCTGTTGCCACGGTAAATCCATTTGGATAATGCTTGTTAAAGCTGCATGTTTCATTTATGAAATATGTCAGCTTAACCGGAAAATCGCTTTCCTGAAAAGGAAACCTTTCGGAGGATGTTTACAACATCCTGTCGGTTTTATCGTACCAGAACTAGTAAACAAGGTTTGCGGGTTATTCGATCCATGTTTGGATTGAAGCAAGCATTAGGTTCTTGGAATTGTCGTTTTGATATGATCATAATGGTTTATGATTTAATTCAAAATGAAATGATTCTTGTGTATATAAGAGGGTTAGTGGGAGCGCACTGACAGTGGATGTCCTATAAAATAATGATAATATATGTCATTTCTTGAAAATGATATTCCCATAAATAAAATCGGCGAAAGCTTGGCTTTCGAGAAAATTCTCCGTAGAATTCTTGGGAGAAACAACCTTTATTCTAAGAATAAAGATCTACTGGGATAGATTTAAAGTTGTTAAAACTCTTCGAAAACTCGTACATTGAAAAATATACGTGACCTGGTGTCTTATACGCTTTGAGCATATGGATTCACAATCGGGCCAATCTAAGTGATAGTCACTAGATTAAACTATGGAGAAGGAGAACTTGAAGTGACTGGGTTCACTACTGCAAGTTTCCTAAACCGATACAACGACTATAAGTCGCAAATGGTACTACAAAGTTTGAATAACAGAACAGTTAGCTGGAAATCTTCCAAGCAAGATACTGTTACCGAATAAACAACAAATGTAGGTTATTGTTGCAGCTGAGGCAGCAATAGAAGCCATTTAGGTCGATAACAAATCTAATTAGATTAGATATAATCCTGTTAGCATCTGAGCTAGGGGTCTGCACAGGCTAAAGAATTAATGGTCTCATCAACGATCTAGATATATACTTCGATATTCATCTGATTCGTTCGGATCATACATCGTGGCGATGTGATGATCAAATAAATCGCATCAGATGATAATCATGCAAATCCGCTGATGAAAGTATTTCTCACCAAATTGAGCCAACCGTACATAGTTCGGGTGTAAGACACTCGAGTGACTGGCTATAGGCCAAGTGGGAGATTGTTGGACAATTATGACCCATAGTGTCACTATTTGTACAGATCATGGTGTTGTTGTACAAATTAACTATGTGACAAAGGAGATTGCACTCTTATCATTTGTGATTAGATCACCTAGATATATAAATGATAGGAGGTCCCTATGATTTGTTCCTGGATTGAGAATTATATGAGACAGTATCAGTCCACGAAGGATAAATCATTAAATATCCATAGTCAGAGCATTGTCGAGATTGGACATCGATAAATGCGTAAAAGACTAGTATTGCACTTGTGCGCGTTGTGAGGGCACAACGTCATAGTTCTCATATATTTGGGTATATGATACTCATGCAAGTGTAATAGGAGGTTGTGTTTTACCAATGGTACGGGAAACAACTTCGTTTTGGATAGACTCAGAATTCCATTGGAAGTATGACTATGTGTCTATGGAAGTCCGAAATCAGGGTAGGTGTATTTGGTCTTAACCTGAGACTTGCACCGCTAATACTTGCGACAATCAATATACTTTGGTTGCGGTCGTCCAGGACTTTAACAGGTTATGTGTACGCCAATGCTGGGTATATTGAGAATCGTAGTGTGTTGGGTGTGATGTCAAGACAGAAGTATTACTCCAGTCTTAGTGGAGATGATGGTCACGTATGATATGAGACTGGTTCTCTTAAATGCTGCAGCTATCGGGATATTATGACAAGGTCATGTATATCCGATTATAGAGACTAGTTACCAGACATCTGACATGTACTTCGTACGGGGCAGACACAATTCCAGCCCTAGGCCTAGCACGTGGTCATCCGATACTGGATCGACATACACAATACCACGTATACTACGCCTGATATAGATCGTTTATTCCTGTAAGCATATTTCTGGAGAATTGGGTAGGCATGGCGCTTTGCTAGAAGCCAACCTTGTCTTGTGAATCGGTACAAACGTAGTACTAGGTACTTACGTGTTCAGATAGTCTGACGACCGAATTTACTACCAACATATCCGGGGATCTCATGGGTCGCTTCCCGAAGATTCACCGATGACGTATGACTCGCACTTTAATTAATCTGGGATTAATTAGATGAGAGAGAAAATTAACTTGTGATTAATTACAGAGATATTTTATCTGGGATAAAATATCAATTAAATAGAGAGAACGATTAATTTGAAATTAATCGGTAAATTAATATATTCGATATATTATACGAAATTGGATTTCGACGCGGAATTAAGATTAGATTTTAATTCGGGCGAACGAGTTAATTTAGAATTAATTCGTTAGCAACGTGAATAGTGATTTCGCTAGGCAAAATCATTTAATTACGTCGCAACGGAAAATTCGTTAATTTAGAATTAGCGAACCCGAGCCCGGGATTGTTTGCGAGCGCATTCGCATTTCGAATTCGAGTGTGGCACACAAGTCAAATCAAGCGTCAAATCATTAGTCGCATCAAACGTCAAATCACATGTCACTTTGAGTGATGTGACAAGCTGTCATTTGATTGATTGATTGATGTGACTTGATGTGAGTTGTTGGAAAAAGCTTTTGAAAGCTTGAAAGACATTTATCAATTTTTAATTGATATTTGACTTTTTGTAATTGAATTTTGAATTTAATATTTTGTGTATTTGATACACTTTTCTTTTTAACAACTCACACAACACATTTCCTTTATCTCTCTCTCATTTCTTTCTCATCTCACACACGCCTATTTGGGCTGCTGTTCTTCTGGTTTTCTGCCCAGTTTTGCCGAGAGCCATGGAGATGGAAATAGTGGTTTTTGTGGCAAAAATCACCAAGTGCTAGCACACCAAAATGAGGACATATAAAGGTGATAGGGAAACCAACTTATGAGCTTGGAATCACCACCCAAAAAAGCTTGGAGCTTGGCCGAAAATGGAGGAGAAAAACAGTGGACTGCCGTGAGCCTTGGAGCACTTCAAATGACTTAAAAAGTTTTTGTTCTTCATAGCATCCAATCCGTTCATTGTGAGTATGATTCCGCCATTCTCCTTTGTGTATTCATACTTGTTTTATGTTTGATTTCATCCTTAGGACCTTAATAGAAACTAACAGGAAACCGTAATTTTACAATTTCATAAATTAATCAAATTAACACCAAATTAATGCAATTCAAAGCTTTAATTCAATTCTTACAACACCAATTGAGTCTCACAAACATGAAATATCTCAAGAAAATTATAGGTCTAACATGAGTTGCTAAGAAACTCTATAATGGCAACTAGCCATCAAAATGGTAAAAAGAATGCTTAATAAATAATTTAAAGCAAACTAGTTTAACATACATGCTTCAATCTTTAATCTAAGTTCCCTATCAACAAAAACACATCCATGGAAGAGTAGAGATGAAACTAAGCTAATCATATTAAAGCCTAGTAGGAAAGAAACAATTTTCATTAAAGAAAAGTAAAGAAAAACTTACAAAATCTTAATTTTCCAAGCCTTTTCTTCCTTTTTCTTTCTCTTTTCCTCTCTTTTCTCTTTTGTAAATGTGTTTAGGGTTCTTAGAATAATAAACAAAAAAGAAAAAAATGCTTATATAATTTCCCTAAATGATCGATTTTTGGGAAAACAATAATTGCCACAAATTTTCATTTTTTGTTTAAATAAATTGGAAATTGATTTAATTATTTTGTGGTAATAAAGCATCCAATAATTTGATGCTTATCCAAAAATACCCAATTAAATCACTCCAAGTGTAACCAATCAAAATTGGCCACACTTTCCAATTAAAACTTGCCAAATATCTTATCTTAAATAAGTAAATGGATATTAAACATTTAATTATTCAAAAATTGAATAAATAAATAATTAAATACAAATATCTCAAAAATATATGTATTATATTTACATTAAATAATCAAAATACATATATTAATTATAAATGTCAAATATCACAATTTGACATTTAATAAGTGGCCAGAAGATCTCTAAAGCACGTATCTTCGTTTAATCGTTAAACGAATTATAAATAATCCGTATTATTTATAAAAGTTGCCCTAGTGCCCAACGATTATATCTCATTAGTGAGACTCTCTAGGTTCAGGCATATCCGTCACGAAATCCAATTTCGTGTCCATAATCTACCCACCCGTAAATTATGATGAACACGGATAAAAAACTCTGAACCATATAGGTCGAGGTCACTGCATACATATAATCCTTCCGTCACATATATCCGGATTATCCCAGAAATATAGATATAAACGTCAAATCTCTTTAGGTATAATCTCATCGAAGATTCTATTAGCAATCTCTTAAAATAACACTTAGAACTGATTTCTACAGTGTACCACGGGCCCATGGATTTAACAGATTGCTAATTCTATAATGGATTCATATGCTCTGTACACATAACTGACAGATCATATCTTGATACGCACATGATATCATGAGGATCAGTCCACACCCAACGAACATGCGGAGGTCTGATCTAAATAGATCGGTGACGTGACTACCATCAAAGTGCGGAGGATACCTCATATATCCACAGTGATACCTCAAGTAGGAGGATCACTATGCTTACTCAACCCGAGAAGATTCTTATTGACGTTGGTGTACCATCTATTAAGAATCTTCGGCGAGTCATTCAGTGTTTATCTGATATAAACACCTACATGTCTATCCGATATAAACATCTATGTGTCTATACGAGTCTCCCGAAACTCATGGTTCATTGAGAAACACGTACCGGTCTCAACGAGTTTACTTACTGACCAAGTAATTGTAAACCTTGACCAGGAACAGTTAAAGAATGATATTGTTATGATACCGCTCAATGTCAGTTACGACGTTTTTGCAACTGTATCATAACCAATCACTCTATGATCATTTACGTCTTTACCATATAATAAAAGAATTTATATTACAGAAACTGTCTATTTTATTCATTAATAAAATATATACAAAAGTATTTACATGGAAATACATAAGAAATTGGCGCTTAGAGCACCAACCTTAACATTAAGTCTGTATTCTTGTTTTAACACATAGTGCCCTAAAGCCAACTAGTTTGTGAGTCACTGGCCCAAGTTACAAGGGTTAAATATGTATTATTATTTAAAAAATAATATTTTGTATATAAATAAACTTTCATTGCCAAAATGTGTGAATTCTTATACAACTTTAGGACAAAAATATCACTCTTTTTTTAACAAGACCTGTGAATATTATGGGCACGATGAATTGATTGATACTTCGTCTCATGTGTGTATGGAAAAATGGTAAAATGTAAATGAGAATTTACTTATTTGATAATTTAGAAAGAAAGAAAACAATTACTAACTTAAATAAGACTTTTCTTTCTTTCTTTTAGTTTTTGCTTAAATTACTATGGTCTAGTAATAAGCTGGCCGGGGGGTGTGATGAATACTAAAAAGTACATATTTATTAAAAAAAATTAATTATTTTACACTTGTAGTTTCGTTAATCCCTTTAATTTAGTATATTTGTGAAATAATAATTAAATTTATGTTTTATGTTTTATATATTTTTATTTTGATTTTTTTATTTCTTATGTAGGTGAAATAATACTTTAGATTTTGGAGGCTAGAAACTTAAAAGGGTGTTATAACAATGTACAATTTCAGAAAATCCAACATTACGTAATTTTTCATATTTTGGCCTAAACTTTTTACTCTGATATCAGATTGAGGCGATTTTAGTTCGAGATGAATTATCTACAACTTTGATGTTTACAAAATTTTTTAGTTCTGAAGTTTTCAAGGCCGAAATTGATGAAAACTCCAAAGTGTGTTATATGTAATTATTAAAAACATAAAACACAAGCAAAAAGACAAAAAAATAAAAAACAAAAACAAAACAAAAGTAAAAATAAAAGACAAAAAAATTCAAAAAATAAAAAAATATATAATAAATTATCTATCCACCTTTCGGTGGATTGACATTTTCTTCCTAAAATATCACAATTTGTAAGACTTAATGACTTGCAATTGCAAAGCAAGAGGTGTTTGAGCACCTCTATAAATAGAGGTGCTCAGTGTCTCATTTTCCTTAGAAAATTTCCACAGGTCTCTCTTGAGACTTTGTGAAATAAGCTCTTGTGTGTATTTTTTTTCTTTTGTAATTTTATTTTTCTTTCAATAATAAAAATATGAGTGTTTTTATTTATATCTAGTTCTGTTAATTTGTACTTTGCTGGGAGTAAAAGGTGAAACTCTTGGTATGAAAATTTATAGAATTTTTATTTATATTATATTTTATAAATTGTGATAATTTTCCAAATAAAATTCATACTCTTTTCAATTTATTTAGGACTCTTGACTAGCTGTAGACAGTCTCCGATTAACACATAATATAATTGAGTCCCATAAATAAGAGAAAGTGAACTATTAAAGATCTATATTAATTATATACAATATGATACCGCCTATATGGTTGGTTTTATATATTTGGCATAATTGAGTATCTAACTTGACTTGTTATAGACAAATGTTATCACCATCTTTATGGCTGGTTTTATATGTTTATGCATATTTAATACATTGGCATTACTAATTATCGACATGACGAATTACATATGTTGGCACAATTAATACATGATAATTATGAAATAAATTGATTGAGAAATTATTATAATTTATATTTTATAAAAAGTAAAAATTATTTTATATTTGAAATATCAAGAGTGGATCCCCTAACCCTATTCTATGTGGATCGACCCCAAACTTACCGGGTTATTTTATTACTTCGAAATTTTCATATTTGGGAGTAAAAAACCATTTTATGAGTGTATCATCCTTCCTCCCCTTGCGCCAGTCTCGCACCAGACCGAGCTTGTAAATGTACACAGTTTAGAGTCGGAGGGTTCTAATGACTACGATATAACACCGACCCCTTCTGATGAGGAGAATCAGTCTTACAGCCGAAAGGTATCCTGAGCCGAGCCAACTCCTTTTGCTTTAGACTTCGTCAACTATTGACAGTTGTTTTTCCTTCCAATGGCAATTTGGGAAACCAACCCGTCGAACAAATCTCTCCCAAACAGTTAATTTGTTTGGTTAGTAGGGAACCAAATCAAACTCAGTAGATAGACAGATAAATCACAGAGATAAGGATTTATGTGGTTTGGTGGAGAGTGGCTCAAACCTATGTTCACGGGAAAAAAAGAGTATTACATTACTACTCGGAGTCAAGACCGACCTGAGCTACAATTGGTCTGGTGAGCTTACAAAGAGTGTATAACACCTTAGGTCTTAAACTAGCCCGTTACAAATATTACCTATCAGCTTTCTCCATTTATCACTAGTTTTTAAGCTCTTAACTCTTTTACAACTTGTGAGATGTGAAAATTGCTCTCCTTTGAATCTATGGCTTCAACCCCTTTATATAGGCTTCCAAATTCACTATTCCACCGCTCATGATGTCAGCTCATGTCACTGCAAATATTATAGCAACAACTCTCCTCAACTACCCACAATTCGACCAATAAGAATACTCTATTTTCACTGTCATTGTCTTGGCCTATGGCGGCTCTGCTCTACCACTCTCCTGCCACTGCACTATTCTATGGCGACTGGCAAAGACTACTTCCAATGAGAACCGTTGCTTTTCCCATAATCATCACAAGTCTTCCAACAACTTATCCTTTCATTTAGGGCATATGTCACATGACTTCATGCATAGATTGACCTCTGATCCCTGCTCCCCTCCTCGGATCGGCATATCGAGGTGAATGATACTTGTCAAAATATTTTGATTTCTTTAACCAGGTTGGGTTCACAAACAATGATCACATTGGGCCGACTTCCACAAACACTCAGATACTGCCAAATCTAACACTTCTTTTCTGGGTCGGGTCAGTATCCCAACTTGTTTCATCATCAACAGGTTCTGCCCTCAAGAGAACTCCTATGTATAATGGGTCGGGCCTCTCTTTCTGACTTCAGCCTCTCTGGACCATCGGACCTCTATCATCCTCTTTTGGCCAAGTACAAATCTCATTCTACTCCTGCTCGGTATTTGAATTTTCTTGGGATGAAAAACCACCATCAACAACAATTAAACTACAAATTCAACATGTTTGTAGTATTTTAAACCAAGAAGTTAAATCATTCGGTCTTGTATTTGAGCAAGATATGACAATTTCTTACCGAAAATTGATAAACGAATAAAAGGCTGTTAAAATGGTGATAACACTAATTTTAAAATACATATACTATGATTAAATTTAATCAACATTTTGTTGATAAATCATTATTCTTTCTTACCTATCTCAATTTTAGTATTTTTAACTCAGCTAAATGACTTACTTGGGAAAACAAAATACAGAAAGAGAACTCACATGCAACAATAAAGCACATGCATACATGTGATATGCATGCATAGAATAATAAGATCGAGATGATAAGATAATTGAAGATATTATAATTATTCCAAATCTTATAAACTAAAGTGGTAATGCCAGCTTATTGATGAGACAAAAATTCATATAATTAATAATATTAGAGCATGTAATGAAAGCTCGTGAAACTAAATTGGCATAACATAACATAAAAACAATTTACATATAAACACGACTGTCGTTTAAGTTGAGGAGCTACACAGCAACAACTTTATGAAGTTTTAGTAGTACAAGCTTTCAGCAGGATCTGATCAAAGCTATCAGTGAGCTTGCCAATGGGATGTGTATGCATTCCATCATAAGTTGTCACCACGATCTGTTCATCTTTACAACTGCGCTGGACTTGCTTCTTCACATGGCATCCTTTATGGGTACATTTGTAATAGCTTCTGCTATATGTCAGGAAAATTAATGAATCAAATTCACTTAATTTTGACATTAAGTAATTGGTTTATATGTGATTTTTTTTTTTATTGTTGTTTGTTTTTTTGTTTCCACAAATTTTGAAGTACATTATAGAGGACTGTAGTGCTAGAAAAGACAAGATGATCAAAATAATAAAATAAGATAAAGTTGTACGAAAAGTTGCATGTCTCTCGTAGAAATAATTTCAATGAAAGACTTAAATAAATGAACTTATTTAGTTATTTATAACCCATTACATCATTTATTGGAAATAACGTCTTGTATACGAAAAATTTATATATATATATATATATGTATGTATGTATATGTATATAGTTATTTTGCTGTGCTGGCACCGCAAATTACTAATATTTTATCATGTAAAAAATTTTAAAAAAATTTACATGATAAAATTAGTAATTTGCCTTCCATCTGTATGAAAAATTTATACGAGCATCTGTATTGTACAAAAATATATATGTGTATGTATGTATATATATATGTATGTATATATATATATATATATATATATATATGTATATATATATATGTATATGTGTATATGTATATATATATGTATATGTGTATATGTATATACACATGTATATGTATGCATATGTGTATAAGGGTGAACAACTAATTCCAAGTCAATTCAAATTGTATATGATTGTAAAAGTAATCAGCTATTAAAAAAATAAAAAATAAAAAATTATGGACTGGGATTATCTAATGATATGAATTTCTCCTAAACAAAATTTAAAACCTCAAAAGAGCTCAATGGAAAATCTACAATTCATCATCATATAAATAAGGATGAACTAGTTATAATAAAGTCAATTCAAATCCCTTATAGATATTAGTCGTATATGATTGTGAAAGTGATCGGCTACCAGAAAAATAAGGATGATCAGGATTCTCTAATGATATCAAGTTTCTCCCAAGTAAAATTTAAACCGAGAACTTATGCCGTTTGGCAGAGAAGTATAAGTAATATTATAATAAAATTATAAATTAGTTTATAAGCTTTCCAAACTCTCTACCAATTGCTACATAATTAATTAATAAAGCATAAGGTACTAACCTGGGGAACTCGCTGTTCTTGACAACTTTCTGGCCATATTTCCTCCACCTATAACCATCATCAAGTATATCAACCTGGCTCCTTGTTTGGAAAGCATATCTGTGCTTTTTGATCCCTTTATTCTCTCCTTTCTTTGCAGCTTGTTTCACCTTATCATTACTCCCAGAAGTTCCACTATCACCTGATGAAATATTGCTGTTAGTATCTGAATAAAGTTGAAATTGATCAGGTACTGCATGTGCCTGTTGATTAATTCCCATGTTCAATGAGAACTGGGAAGCTGAAAATCCTGATGATGAACCTGCAGCTGTTGGAAAAAGCACATGGGAGCTAGCCATATGAAGCATGAACAACAAAAAGATGTAAAGTTGAATCAATGAGTGTGAGGGTTATAAAAAATTGGCAGAAGAAACCAAAATAAAAAATAAAAAAGAAAAAGAAAATAAAAGGCTGCTATAGTATATTATTGTACAGAAAAGAAAAGGCGGGCGGCTTATTGGCCAATGTGTAGTCACACTCCCAACAGGGAAAGAGGACAAAAAATGAAATATATATAGATTTCATTTCAGAATTTCAAGAGAGACTTTATTTGGGTGGGCGCAGCCCTCACTAATAAAGAAAAGCTATGTCGTAAACGGCACGTCAAGTAACAGCGACACTGCGACAGTGATAGTTATGGGAAGATTTACTCATGGTATAACTTCAAGCTATAGAAATGGGAAAAAAAAACTTTTCCAATTACAATTTAAATATTAGAGATCGAATTAGAAATTAAAAAAAAAAAAAAAAATTATTTAAGGTTTGTCCATCCTTATGCCTACTAGAAATTATTATATATAGGATTTGTCCACTCTCACACCTTTAAAACAAATTTTTAAAAACACTAAAGAAAAAGTTATATGGATAATGACTCTAGACTAGTTAGATATTGTCCGTATTAAAAGTCTATCAATTCATAGCAGGCCCACCCTCTTCATGGTTTTGTTCTTGGCTGAGATGGTCCATCTCTAAAGTTTTAGCCTAAAACGCGCCCAACTAGTTGAGAAAATCTATTAGTTATAAGCACATAATCAAACTACCTCCAACCAATATCGGATATTATAATCCACCCATTGAGCCCAACATTCTCATTAGCACATCGACTCATGAGCTGGTTCTGATATTATTTGTAAGATTCAGTCCAACTAACTAAATATTACATATTTTGGAAGCCTCCCTAACGGCTCGACCCACTTCTCTTCACGGTTTTGTTTTCGGCCAATATGACTTATCTCCAAAGGCTTGGCCCAAAATACGTCCAACTAGTTGAGAGAATCTATTTATTATTAGCGCATAACTAAAATATCTTTTAAGAAATGTGGAATATTAAAGCCCAACACATTAAAATAATTATTTTGACACAAAATAATTATTTTAAAATAGAAAATTACAATGAATAAAATGAGTCATTTTCTTGTGTCATGTTCACACATTTTAAAATGTGAATTTGGACTAAACACGTTTATCTTCGATTTTGTATTAATTAAGTAATATATTACAAGGTCAGGTTTGTGTCTATCCATACATTAGCTTATATTAAGTCTTTGGTATTGTGTGTTTTTCCTCTAAAATTTGAATTATATATATATAATTTTTCGACTTGAATAAGATATCTTTAAATTAAAATATGTCTGTTGATGGTGGTTTTTCACCCCGATGAGTTCCGAAGCCTGAAGAGAGGTAGAGTGAGTTTTTCACAATAGACGAGGATCCAAGTCCCTTGTGAGGATGAGGTCAGACAGTAGGGCCCGAGCCCGAGGTGCACAGACATACCTGACCTGATGAGAAGATATCACATTCAACAAACACTTGGACCCGAGGTGGTCATTCGCCTCGATACACCAGCCTGAGGACCGAGGTGTGGTTTGCAGTATCCCGAGCTCTCGTGTGGATGACGTATGCCCTATTTGGAAAAATATGATTTTAGAGAGACGTGATTTTTATGAGAAAATTAACAGTTCTCATTAAAAGTAGCTTCTGCCAGCCACCATAGGCTGGTGCAGTGATAGGGAGGTGGCATAGTAGAGCCGCCATAGGTCGATGCAGTGACTGAAAAATGAAGTGTTTTGATTGGATAAATTATAGGTAGTTGAAGAGAGTTGATACTGCAATGATGGCAAGTGACATGAGATGATGTCATAGGCGGTGGACCAGTGGATTCAGACGCACTATATAAAGGTATTGAAGACTCATATAGAGGGGTCTTAGAGTGGCCTGGGCAACGACTTCCCTTCAGTTTTCTGGGATGAGCAACTTTGAGCAATTTCACATTTGTAAAAATAGATAGAAACACTCGAGTTAGATAGAGAAAAGAGGTCGGTTGACCCGAGGTGGTAATAAAAGTGTTTATTCCTTTTGTGTCAGTGGACGCAGGTTGGATCCATTTCGCCGAACCATGTTAAATCCTCTGTGTTGTCTGTGTGTTTTTCTCATTTTCTTGCTAAGTTTGCATTTGGTTCCCAAAAAATCAAACAAATTCACAATTGATGGAGGTTTGTTCGATGAGTGATTTTCCCGAATTGCCCCTAGAATGAAAAACAAGTGTCAACAGTTGACGTCTTTTGTGGGAAACAGTAAAAAAATACCAAACACACTAAGACGATGACAGGAGATGGAAACCACAGAACTTCAGAGGCTTTGTTGTGATATTTTTATATCGTACCGCAAGTGTACGGTGTCAAGTTTTAGTATAAATCAGTGAAAGAGTTTCGAACCCACATGGATTGCGTTAACTCGCATTAAGTACTACAATTGATAATTCTAACTGTATTTAGAAAACAATTAATAAAGATTTTTATAAATAAATAAATATAAAAATATTTAGTAGGAGGAACTAATACGATAGAGATTCTGGATCCTGATTTCACCTAGCTGTCGCCTATGTATTTGTCATGTCAATTAAATCTTTGTTCAATTATATAGTTTATAAGTCAATACTCCTAAAATATTCACTCCCTCTCTCGAGTGCCAAGCGAAAATATCATCAACTATAGACTTCGATATCTCTATAAAAATCTAATAGTTAACAACTCATTACGATTGGTGATTCTATATTAACGACTTCAAAGGACTACAGATTCTCTCGAACTCTATAAAATCCTAGGTCATATTCTTTAGATCCATTCAAAATCCCCTCTCTCGAGTGATAGATTCTAAACATTCATCATCTTCAATTGTGGCCAACAATCAAGAAGCATTAAACTCAAAAGAATATAAATAAATTAATAAAACTTCATAACAAAATTAACAATCAATACAAGGTTCAAGCATCGATTACATCATTCTCCAGAATTAATGAGTTAATTCATGACAAAAGATAAAAACAATAATAAACAGGCCATGAATCTAATGGAAATCATTAGAGTTCTAAGAAAGAAACAAGAAGATAAAACCCGAATTGAATCTCTTTCTCCTCGGATGTCACAGCATTTGTCTCTTCTTGTCGCTCTTCAATCCTCTCCTTGGATCTCTAAAAATATTTATTTCTGTGTTTTGTGCTCTGTATTAGCCTCCTCTTGAGTGTTGGATGAATTGTTATATTTATAGTGGAGGCCGGGAGTCTTTGGATATCATTAGGGATCTTAAAAACACTAAAATCCATGTTCCTGTACGCACCTGGCTTCTCCCGCAGCGCCGCGGCTCCTTAAGTGGGAGACGCGGCGCCTAATCCTCTGGAAATTACATGGGCTGGCTTGTGGGTGCCATGGCGCCCACTTTCTCTCTTCAACTAGCGCCATGGCGCCATGTGTGTGTCTTCAATGTTCTCACAGGCGCCATGGTGCCTTCACTCATGAATTTTAGGCGATGTGGCGCCTTTAATGAATAATCAATTGGCGCCATGGCGCCCTCTCCTATGGAATTTGTATGGGGTTGGTGGCGCCATGGCTCCTATGCTCCCGTGCTCGTCCTGTGTTCCCGAAGGTTCCCAAAACACGTGCAATTATTCCCAGATTCATGTATTAATGCTCCTACAAATATAACATAAAATAAACGATAAATGATATTTAATATCTCGAAATATAACAAAACAATAAGCTAAAAATGTCGTAATAAGTGGGTATAAACCACACTTATCAAATACCCCCAAACTTAAGGTTTTGCTAGTCCCGAGCAAAAGATAAAAATAAAACTAAATTCAAATAAACAATTAAAAACTAAATTAACTAAGCCACGTTCGTAGGGATCACGATTGCATTTAGCGTATGCAACAAGCCTTTAAACCCCTAGGAGGCCCTAGTGGACGAGTTATAGTCTCGTGAGGGCTTATAGCGACGACACCCACAAACGTCATTTACACACAATCATGCAAAAATATAAACAAATTTACAAAAGATAGTCCCGATAGTTACACATAAATATATCCTCAAAGAAAGCTTATAAATGATATCAAAGAATCTTCAAAGTACGCAATTGCAACTCAAATCTAAATTCTTGAGTAAATCATCTAAGCTAGACTCACAGTGTGTGTGTGTGTGTAAAAGTTCATTCACAGCTCGACTCATAAGTAAGCCAACTTAATGATTTCGTTTAGAAATTAGAATCGATGGGTCAAACCAACCTAGATATCTCAATTATGCTCTATAATTGCTTTATTTCGTGCTCAGTATGATATGATTTTTCTTTTTTTTTTCTTGTCTCTTTTTGCTTTTCTCATTTTGCACCTTTTTTTTTTCAACTCACCTACCCTTTAAGGTATCATTTCTCCTCATGGTGATCCTAATACTCGCCCATTGGTAGCTTCACGCTTATCGGTTATAGGTGGTTTATTTTCTTTCTTTAGAGACATTTTTCTTTTTATCTATACCATACTTCATAACACTAGCAAATCAAGATAGATATCTAAGCAAACGGTTATTCATCGACATGCAATTTCTTCAACTAGTCACATTGTCAACTACTTAAGTTTTACTGCTAAAAACCTGTTTTTAAGTGCTTACGAGTCTAACATAGATCAGTTATTCAAGGCATCAGATAAAAGTAAATCGGGCACTTATCGTTTCTAAAATTTCACTCATAAACAAACAATATCATCACAGGATTTATGCTTTACTATCAAAGACTAAAACAAATTTTTTTTTCAATAAATTTAAAAAACTAAATAGCAAGTAAACAACATACACACAACCCCAAACTTAAAATTTGCATTGTCCTCAATGTAAGATAAATATCAAGAGTAAGAGTGAGGAACAACACTACCATGCATGGAGTTGATCAGACTCTTGCTGGTTAGAATTTGGTTGCGCGGGTGTTGTGTGTCTCGTGCTACCTGCATAAATAACATGCAATTTAATAAATATCACAATAAAATAAAAATTAAAAATAAAGAAAACAATTATAAAATAAATGCAAGGGTTGCCTCCCCGCTAGCGCTAAGTTTAACGTCTTCAGCTAGATGCAACCACCCAAATGGTTATGGTGGCTTAAACGTAGTGAACCGGGTAATCTCATCTACTTTCTTCTTTGGTATCCACCGGTTCTTATGATATGAAAAAGACAGCTTGACAGGCTGTGGTAATTTATCCATAGATGGTCCCCCAGGACATGTAGATTGTCTCCCAGTTGTAAATTCTGGACTGCATATTCGGTAAAATTGGCTCGGCCTCCTTTTTAACCTTCCAGGGATCATCTCCAAGTGAACACTGATTTTTCTTTTTCTTTTTTTGCGGCGCTTTAGGAGTGGTTTCGAGTTTAGCTTTAGAAAATCTTCCTTTATGCATGGCTGCATTATGCTCATAGGTTGCTGAAATACTGATTCACCCTGTCTGGTTTCAACTCCATTTTCTACTGTATCTATCATGTGACATTCTGCATCACCTTGAGAACTCGGCGTGGCCCTGAAAACACTGAAGGTGACTTCTTCATCTTGACCTCTCATTATCAATTCACCTTTGTTCTCTTTTTCTGTTACTGTTTCCTCCTGAAATACCATTTCATTTTCTTTATTGCCTAAGTCCTGATAGGTGTCTTTAAACTCTTTTCCTCTCCTACAGGTTATGATTTGACATTGCTCATTGGGGTTGACTTCAATATCACTCGGAAACACCCATGTCTGTTGATTGGCCATTGAAGAAACAAGCAACCCAATTTGCGTTTCTACAGATTTCATATTTTCCTCTATATTGCCCATTCATGTTTCGATGTTATCCAGCCTTGACTCATTCTTCTCAAACTTCTCTGAAGCTGTAGCTACAAACGTGCTCATGAGGTATTCTAAGGAAGGTTTCTGCTCAGCTCTTGGATAATTGAAGCCATGAGGAGGTTGGAAAATGTTTTCCATATCATCATATGAAAAATTCTGATGATAATAATTAGGCATAAGACTGCCTCTATAGTTGTTGAAGTTCCGATTGTTCACATATTGTACTTGTTCAAATCCTGCTCCTCTGTTGGATAAAAGCATTTCATTAGCAGGAACAGCTTCAATAGACGGTTGGCCCATTTGATTTGTCAATACTGCTAGATGAGTCATGACGGACGATACTTGAGCTATCAGTGCACTAACAGGATCTGTCATTGCTTCTTTTCAAACTCACCTCGTAAGAAAAAAATAAAACAAAAAATAAAATAAAATAAAATAAAAAAAAAATAAAAAATAAAATAAAACTTAAGACAAAAATAAAGGAAATAAAAATAATAAAATAAAAATAAAAAATAAAATAAAATAAAATTCTAAATTAAAGCTAAAATTATTTGGTAGTAGTATTAATGTGAATTAAACAAACAATCCCCGGCAACGGCGCCAAAAACTTGTTGTGATATTTTTATATCGTACCGCAAGTGTACGGTTTTAAATTTTAGTATAAATCAGTGAAAGAGTGTCGAACCCACAGGGATTGCGTTAACTCGCATTAAGTACTACAATTGATAATTCTAACTTTATTTAGAAAACAATTAATAAAGATTTTTATAAATAAATAAATATAAAAATATTTAGATAGGAGGAACTAATACGATAAAGATTCTGGATCCTGATTTCACCTAGCTGTCGCCTATGTATTTGTCATGTCAATTAAATCTTTGTTCAATTATATTGTTTATAAGTCAAGACTCCTAAAATATTCACTCCCTTTCTCGAGTGCCAAGCGAAAATATCATCAACTATAGACTTCGATATCTCTATAAAAATCTAATAGTTAACAACTCATTACGATTGGTGATTTTATATTAATGACTTCAAAGGACCACAGATTCTCTCGAACTCTATAAAATCCTAGGTCATATTCTCTAGATCCATTCAAAATCTCCTCTCTCGAGTGATAAATTCTAAACATTCATCATCTTCAATTGTGGCCAACAATCAAGAAGCATTAAACTCAAAAGAATATAAATAAATTAATAAAACTTCATAACAAAATTAACAATCAATACAAGGTTCAAGCATCGATTACATCATTCTCCAGAATTAAGGAGTTAATTCATGACAAAAGATAAAAACAATAATAAACAGGCCATGAATCTAATGAAAATCATTAGAGTTCTAAGAAAGAAACAAGAAGATAAAACCCGAATTGAATCTCTTCCTCCTCGGATGTCACAGCCTTTGTCTCCTCTTGTCGCTCTTCAATCCTCTCCTTGGATCTCTAAAAATATTTATTTCTGTGTTTTGTGCTCTGTATTAGCCTCCTCTTGAGTGTTGGATGAACTGTTATATTTATAGTGGAGGCCGGGAGTCTTTGGATATCATTAGGGATCTTAAAAACCTAAAATCCATGTTCATGTACGAACCTGGCTTCTCCCGCAGCGCCGCAGCTCCTTAAATGGGCGCCGCAGCGCCTAATCCTCGGGAAATTACATGGGCTGGCTTGTGGGTGCCATGGCGCCCACTTTCTCTCTTCAACTGGCGCCATGGCGCCATGTGTGTGTCTTCAATGTTCTCACAGGCGCCATGGCGCCTTCACTCATGAATTTTAGGCGTTGTGGCGCCTTTAATGAATAATCAATTGGCGCCATGGCGCCCTCTCCTCTGGAATTTGTATGGGGTTGGTGGCGCCATGGCTCATATGCTCCCATGCTCGTCCTGTGTTCCCGAAGGTTCCCAAAACACGTGCAATTATTCCCAGATCCATGTATTAATGCTCCTACAAATATAACATAAAATAAACGATAAATGATATTTAATATCTCGAAATATAACAAAATAATAAGCTAAAAATGTCGTAATAAGTGGGTATAAACCACACTTTTCAGGCTTCAGCAACAGAGGGTACAAGAGGAATATGAGGAGAAGTAATCAGTTGTAAAATTGTAGGCCCAAGTTTAATCGGACAGACGACTTCTTCCATTTTTTTAGAAGTTTGCATTAACAGAAGCATCTTGTCTTGCATGACAGAAACTATGGAGCCGTTTGGAAATTTTACATTGATGTCCATAACAATCATTGGAATGATAGATGTTGTGTAACACACCAATTTATTTTTTTTCCCAATTTTAATTTATTAATTTTGGCGTGTTGGGACTTTAGGACTAAATTGTTTAGTTCACACAAGTTTGATTTGAAAATGATAAAAGAGACAAGCTTAGGGAGGCAATTGATAATTATCTTCTAGTATATAAAAAAAAAAAGAGAAAAACCTATTGCTTTCCTTTCATTCTTTTCCCAGCAGCTGAGAGAGAGAGAGACATATTAGGTGAGAGGGAGAGAAAAAGAAAAAAAGAAAGGAAAGAAAGAAAAATAGATAATTTGATGCTGATTCGTCCGATTCGGAGCCTTTTTCAACCGGGTCTTTGAGAAAAAAACGTACATTTCGACGAGAAAATTATTTTGGTGGTGGTTTCATCTCGGGAAACATCCTATTTTCGTAGAAATCACGGTAAGGAACTTTTAATGGTTTTTCTTGAGTTCCCATTGATCCGGAAATCCGATTGACAAACCATAAGTGGTTTTGGAACTAGGAGGGGGAGAGAAAGATTTGGCCGCCGGAAAATTTAGATTACGACTGGCACGTGGCACTCACGTGCGCCTTGTGTAGTGGCGCATGAGGCCCACGCGTGAGGCCCACCGTGGCCTGGATGAGCGGCGCGTGGCCCACACGCGTCAGACAGTTTATTCGTGCTGACTTTCCGAGTCTTCCTCCGTGATTTCCCGACCATTCCGAGTAGTAACAGACCTCTAAATCTTAATTTTCGTATAATTTATCGTTATGTTCAGTTTATGCATGTTATGTGTTTCAAAATATAAATAACTTTAAAGTATGATTAGTTTACATGCTTTGACCGTATAAATGTTTGTCTTGTGGTTGGAAGTGAATGACAAATTTAATCGGAGAATATGGTCGAGTAAGATTGTGTTTGGAAATTATTATTAGCCCGAGATTTGGGTTAGTGATGTTGAATTGAATTGTGAATGTGTATATTGGGAATTGAATTTGAATGTAAGTTGATGATTATGGATTGTATTAAGGAAGCCCGTATTATAGACGAAATTTTACCGCAATTTCGTTAAGATTACGATAGCGACTGAGTCACGTTTCTTGCATATTGTTTCATCTATTCTAGTTAAGATTATATTCCTTATCGTAATTATTTTGCCTCTTTAGGTGATCGTGATACCGTTGGCAGGGACAATTCTGCTGCATAGTTTCCTTTCTCTATAGTCAGCTCACCAGGTGCGTGGATAAGCTTATAACATTGATGTTTTCTAAAGTATATAATATGTATGTTTTCTTAAATGAATTTTCATGATAATGCATTAAACAATTTTATTTTTAGAAAGTATATATTTTGCTATAAAATATGGATCGAATATTGATTACGTTGAAATCATGAGTTTGTGATAAATGAGAAAGTTGCATGATTTGAGATATATGAGCTTGTGTTTTAGAAAATGATTTTTATGCTAGGATGCACTCCGTGTACTTAAACGTGCCAGACTATTTACCGTGAGACGAGGCCTCATGTTGCCAATTTTGCTCTGGATGCGAGTTATTGACGTGGGGATGCCCTATGTTGCCAGCTTTGTCATATTGTCACGAGTGTACGCATATAGATGAATGAACAACTTTATTTTACAGAGTATTCTTGTGCAGAATGAGATTTATGAGAAATGAGATTTATGATTTCAAGTAAATATTTGATATATCAGTTTACAGCTTTATGTATTTATCTATATTATGAAAGACTTATTTGATCCGTCTTGTTACTTCACGGCACTAAGTTGTGATCCATTGCACTAAGCGTGAACTTACCCATTTCCTTTAAATTTTACAGGTTAATCAGATTAGTAGATCATTCATTTTTCATCTGCCGGTACATCATCATTTCCTGCTAGTAGAGAAAGGTTGTGCCAACAGTAGAATGTCTTTTTTATGTTTTGGGATTATAGTTCTAAATATGTCATTTTTGAGTGGATTGTTATTTGGTTATAGGAACTGAGCCTATATTTGATACTTGAAATATTTACATTTTATCATGGATGATCATTTTGAGTTGGATCATGGAGATCATATTTATATGATGACATTATTCAGTTTTGATTTTTCTATTGTATTTGGAGGATTATTCCATCTTACATGGGAAACTCTATCTGTTTTGCGTCTCAGTCTCACCCCTACCCTACCTAAGGAGATGGGTGTGATATTTAATGGTATCAAAGCCCTAGGTTTATAGATTCTGTAGACTTTTCTTCTACTCGATTAGTTATTCTATGTCTATTAGCAATTGATATCTTCTATGTATTTTAGATGCCTCCACTTTTCAAAGTTTGAGGTGCAGGTCGAGTTTGTATGCATATGATAGCAGATGTTGGCCAGCTTTCTAGGGAACCTCCATTTGATGAGGAGGTTAATTCTTATATCGGGGAACCTTTTGAAGTGAACCATATTCCTCTTTAGTTAGAAGATTTACTTGCCTCAATTCTTGGAGATAGATTACGTGTACCTGAAGTTGAGAACTTGATGTGAGAGATTATGGAAGAAACCCATCGTTCTGTTTATTCTATGTATCCAGGCGGTACTAAGATGTATAAAAATCTTAAAGTGAATTATTGGTGGAAAGGCATGAAGATGGAGATAGCAGAATTTGTATCAAAGTGTTTAGTGTGTCAGCAGGTTAAAGCAGAGTACTAGCATCCTGCCAGTACTTTGCAGTCGCTTCCTATTCCCAAGTGGAAGTGGGAACACATCACTATGGAATTTGTGTCAGGATTGCCTCTTACGAAGAAATGATATGATTTAGTATGGGTGATTGTTGTCAGATTGACTAAATGAGCTTATTTTCTACATGTCAGAGTAGATTATTCTCTGAAAAAATTAGCAGAGCTTTATGTTGATGAGATAGTGAGACTTCATGGAGCTCCAGTGTCGATCATATCAGATAGATATCTGAGATTTACCTCCAGATTCTGGCCAAGTCTACAAGAGGCTTTGGACACTAAAGTAAAGTTCAGTACTTATTTTCATCCTCAGACAGATGGGCAGTCAGAGAGAACCATTCAGACATTAGAAGATATGTTGAGAGCTTGTGTTATAGAATTCAAAGGTAGTTGGGATCAGCATCTATCATTGATAAAGTTTACTTACAATCATAGTTACCATGCTAGTTTGGGCATGACATCTTATGAGGCATTATATGGGAGGAAATGTATAACTCTTGTATGTTGGGATGAAGCAAGTGAGAGGAAACTCTTAAGTTCTGAGATTTTTCAGATTACTGTTGATAAGGTAAAAGTGATCAGATCAAAGTTGAAGACAGCTCAAGATAGACAAAAGAATTACACAGATCTAAAAGGAAGGACATCGAGTACCAGGTGGGAGATAAGGTATTTTTGAAGATTTCTCATTGGAAGAGTGTCATGAGATTTGGCAAGAAATGGAAGTTGATTCCTCGGTTTATTGGGACATATGAGATAATGGAGCTGATTGGACTAGTTACCTACAGATTGGCATTGCCACCAGATTTGTCAAAGATTCACAATGTTTTCCACGTGTCCATCTTGAGGAAATACAGATCAGATCCTTCTCACGTCTTGCAGGAACAACCTGTTGAGTTGAGAGAAGACTTGACATATGCAGAAGAACCATTGTGAATTTTGTCTAGAGAGTTGCGACAATTGAGAAACATGATGATTTCGTTTGTGAAAGTCCTATAGGGTAAATACTCGAAAGCAGAAGCTACTTGGGAGCGTAAGGAAAATGAAATAAATATCATCACTTGTTTCTACCTTCAGGTATGTGAATTTCGAGGACGAAATTTCTTTTAAGGGAGAGAGAGTTGTAACATCCCAATTTATTTTTTTTCCCAATTTTAATTTATTAATTTTGGCGTGTTGGAACTTTAGGACTAGATTATTTAGTTTACACAAGTTAGATTTGAAAATGATAAAAGGGACAAGTTTAGGGAGAGAATTGATAATTGTCTTGTAGTATATATATATATAAAAAAACCTATTGCTTTCATTTCATTCTTTTCCCAGCAGCCGATATAGAGAGACGTATTAGGTGAGAGAGAGAAAAAAAGAAATGAAATAGAGAAAAAGAGAAAATTTGATTCCGATTCGTCCGATCCGGAGCCTTTTTCAACCGGGACTTTGAGGGAAAATATAGATTTCGATGAGAGAATTATTTTGGTGGTGGTTTCATCTCGGGAAACATCATATTTTCGTAGAAATCCCGGTAAG
This sequence comes from Zanthoxylum bungeanum, assembly GCA_019454045.1. NCBI lineage: Eukaryota > Viridiplantae > Streptophyta > Magnoliopsida > Sapindales > Rutaceae > Zanthoxylum > Zanthoxylum bungeanum. Next base: position 2,714 of record SKCR01017063.1, on the reverse strand, counting down.
GAACTTTTTATGGTTTTTCTCGATTTCCCAATGATCCGAAATTCTGATTGACAAACCATCAGCGGCATTGGAACCGGGAGGGGGAGAGAAAGATTCGGCCGCCAGAAAATTTAGATTTCGGCCAGTGCATGGCATTCACGTGCACCTTACGTAGTGGCGCGTGACACCCACGCGCGACCTGGACAAGCTGCGTGTGGCCCACACGCGCCTGATAGTTTGTTTGTGCCGACTTCCCGAGTCTTCCTCCGTGATTTCCCGACCATTTCGAGTAGTAACGGACCTCCGAATCTTAATTTTCGTATAATTTATCTTTATGCATGTTATGTTTTTCGAAATTTAAATAACTTTAAAGTATGATTAGTTTACATTCTTAGACCATATAAATGATTGTCTTATGGTTAGAAGTGAATGAAAAATTTAATCGGAGAATATGGTCGAGTAAGATTGTGTTTGGAAATTATTGTGAGCACGAGATTTGGGTTAGTGATGTTGAATTGAATTGTGGATGTGTATGTTGGGAATTGAATTTGAATGTAAGTTGATGATTATGGATTGTATTATGGAAGCCCGTATTATAGATGAAACTCTGCCGAAATTTCGTTAGGATTACAAGAGCGACTGAGTCACGTTTCTTGCATATTCTTTCATCTATTCTATTTAAGATTATGTTCCTTATCGTAATTCTTTTGCCTCTTTAGGTGATCGTGATACCATTGGCAAGGAAAGTTCCGGTGCATAGTTTCATTTCTCTATAGTCAGCTCACGAGGTGCGTGGATAAGCTTGTAACATTGATGTTTTCCTAAGTATATAATATGTATGTTTTCTTAAATGAATTTTCAAGGTAATGGATTAAATGATTTTGTTTTTAGAAAGTATATATTTTCTATAAAGTATAAATCGGATATTGATTATGTTGAAATCATGAGCTTGTGATATATAAGAAAGTCACATGATTTGAGATATATAAGCATGTGTTTTAGAAATTAATTTTTATACTAGGATGCACTCCGTGTACTTATACATGCCAGATTATTTGCCGTGAGACGAGGTCTCATATTGCCAGTTTTGCTTTGGATGCCAGTTATTACCGTGGGGATGCCCTATGTTGCCAGTTTTGCCGTATTGTCACGAGTGTGCGCATATGGATGAATGAACAACTTTATTTTACAGAGTATTCTTGTACATAATGAGATTTATGATTTCAAGTAAATATTTGATATATCAGTTTATAGCTTTATGTATTTATCTATATTGTGAAAGACTTATTCGATCCACCTTGTTACTTGTTTATCCATGGCACTAAGTTGTGATCCATTGCACTAAGCGTGAGTTTACCCATTTCCTTTAAATTTTACAGGTTAATCAGATTAGTAGACCATTCATTTTTCATTTGCCGTTCCATCATCATTTCCTGCTAGTAGAGAAAGGTTGTGCCAACAGTAGAGTGTCTTTTTTATGTTTTGGGATTATAGTTCTAGATATGTCATTTTTGAGTGGATTGTTATTTGGTTATAGGCACTGAGTCTATATTTGATACTTGAAATATTTACATTTTATCATAGATGATCATTTTGAGTTGGATCATGGAGATCATATTTATATGATGACATTATTCAATTTTGATTTTTCTATTATATTTGGAGGATTAGTCCATCTTACCGGGGAAACTCTATCTGTTTTACATCTCCGTCTCATCCCTACCCTACCTAAGGGGACGGGTGTGACATATTGAGACATCATCAGACAGAAAGCTTGAAAGGCGAGTTATATAGCACAGATGGGTGGGAGGACCTACGTGAAGATTGTATCCTCATAATGATCATATCACGTATGCTGCGAGGACCAGCGTGGCGTTTGACATCCTCATTTAAGGGGCATAACACGAGGAAGGCTCCAAACCTTGTGTGGCATTTAGAGCCTCGAGGTACCCATATCACCAGTGGCTGGAGGCCGGCGTGGCGTTTGGAACCTCGGGGTAACCATAGCACATATATGTAACACCTCACTAGAGGCAGGATGCTACCGGCATGAGACAAAATTGACTCATCTCCATAAGCCTCTAAATTTATAAAAATTCAGCATTATGTATCTTAAAATTGGACAACCTGGATCTCAGTCCAACATCAAAATGATCCTCAAATAAACACCATATATCAAAATGGACCTCAAGTCCACACCAACATATCAAAATCATCATCTAAGGCTTTGTGCCCATATCTTCTATCAACAATTAATGGCTTTATGCCCACAACATCATAATAAATCAAAATATTTACTTAATATTTATACAAAAAGTGAGCTCAGCACGAAAAATAAAATATTGATCACAAATCCTAGACCTCTAAAACTCTTCTCAGGACACTTGAGAGGGTGACTGCCGCTTGGGTTATCCGCATCTCGAACATGACTTCCAAAATTATCGTGGTTGACCAATCTAGAAGCCAACCTGTAAAACTAGCAAACATATCAACAGATTATCAGAATTACTAAATTTTTATAAGTTCATATTTTATTAACTTGTTATTATCCTTTATACTTAACACATGTCAAATTTTCATATTTACATATATACATATGTGTCTATCTAACAGCTAACATCCAAAACATACAAAGCAAAACTCGAATACCGTAGAGTATATCGTTTAATATCAGATCCACTTCAATCAAGTGAAACATAAAGTCATACATATATTTTTTTAACACAAATATCCAT